>PVIJ01001001.1:0-164619 GCA_004024925.1 Scalopus aquaticus | reverse complement strand
ATTCTCTTCCGACACAAAACCCGCTGACATTTCTTGTATATATCTTAGTAATTTTACGATGTTTTGATTTAATTTCTTGTGCCATTTCAAGATAAAACTTCAGGGAAACATGCATGTCTCAAAAAGTTGCATTGAAATAACTCAATTCCCCGTAATCACTAATAAACTGCAATGTCCACTAAGAGGGGATATCCGAGTGATATGCTAGAATTCCGATGTCCTCTGAGAGGGGACAGCGGAGTGCAAAGGGATAAACTGCAATGTCCCTTGAGAGGGGACATCCGAGTGATACGCTAGAATTCCGATGTCCTCTGAGAGGGGACAGCGGAGTGCAAAGGGTTAATAATTTACTACCTCTTTCTTTACTCTTGCTTTTTCCTTATATGTTTTCTTTACCCATTATTTAACTTGCTGGTTTCATCAGGATTTTTTTTTTTTTTGGTCTTTCCATAGAATAAACAATATACAAATACTGGACTTTTTATTTAGCTCTAACTATATTATTTTATCTCTGTTTAAAGTTTTCTTTATTTTTGTGTGCCATATTTTTTAGCTTTGCATCTCCTCAGAGCTTGAAGAACATAGACCTTTTTTTTTCCCCAAAATATTCCTTAATTTATAATTCTCTAAGTTTGGGATTAAGCATGAAGAGTTTTATTTGTGACATATATTTAAGTGATTTATCACTCAGTTTTATTCTCACTTTTCTTCTCCAATATTTTCAAGTATCCTAACATTTTAAATCAAGATTATTATTGTAGCATTATTTTTATACATATATCTCTTTCCAGAAGTAAGTACTGAAAGTTACGTTAAGTTTAAGACAACTGTTAAACTTATCTCAAGCTTAAGTACTTCCTATGCTTCAGATCATGTATATCTTCAGTTAAAGATACTTGTTTGATATTTTATCAGGCCTACTGTGTGTGTGTGTGTGTGTGTGTGTGTGTGTGTGTAGTGTATCAAAATGTTTTCTTCCAACCTTTTAACTTGATTAAAAATATTTATGTCATATTCTTTACCTTCAATTTTCTATATCTGTTGTTCCACTGTTACCTAGATATTAGTGTTGTAGCAGAGAAGACTGATTTTGTTCTTTGGTTATCAACCAAATTTTTCTGCCTGAATACTTGTACTTTTTTGTAAATTTTTTTTTCTGATATATTGATTATCCTTGATGTTTTTTTTTTCTTGGTTCCTCTTTACAAACATCATTTAGCCTGATGTTCACTTTATCTGCTATCTTCAAATTGACCATCTTCTTTCTCTAATATAAATTTTAGTTTCATGCTTGTTTCTAAATTCTAAAAAAATGTTTCAATTGGTTTTCCACATAAACTAGATAATTTTCCTTAACATAAATAGCCTGCACTTATTCCCTCTCATGGAGTTTAATTTAGTTAAATTAAAGCATTAATTTCATGCTTTTGGTGTTCTTAAACCTCTTCTATTCATCGCCCTTTATATTTTTGTTGACTTTTTGATTGATCATGTTATCATTTTACCTCATGTTATTTTCTCTATATTATTCTATGCTTCCCTTTCATCAAAACATTTTACTTTATATTCACAGTAATGATACCAAAAAGTGTCTTAAAATTTTCTTTGTTTCCTCTAACTTTATGAATCTTGATATGTTCAGATTCTTTTGGATATTGTATTAGACAGGATTCTTCAGAAAAATAGAAATAATAAGGGGTGTGTGTGTGTGTGTGTATGTGTGTGTGTGATTTAGTATAAGGATTTGACTTATGTAATTGGGGTGGATGAGGAGTCCCAAGGTCTGCAGTCAGCACACTGGAGACCCAAGAACTTAGTGTAATTTCTAGTCTGAAAATTGACAGCTTCAAGATCCAATGGGAGCCATGTTTCAGTTAGAAGCAGACTGAAAAAGACTGATGTCCCAGCTCATAGTAGATAGAAAGAATGAGTTCATTCTTACTCCAAGAGGGTCAGTGTTTTCTGTTATATTCAGACCTTCAGTTGATTGGATGAAGTCCACCCAAATTAGGGGGAAAAATCTTCTTTACTCAAATGACCTACTCAATATTAATCTCATCCAATAAACTGTCACAGACATACCTAATAAAATGTCTAAGTATCTGGGCAGCTGATTGTCCACTCAAGTTGAAGCAAAAAAATTAACCAGTCTAGCTTCTATACTCTTTGCTTTTGTTTTGCAGTATTTTAGCATTTTTACTTGGACTGTGTGCCCATATTTTGGTCTCATCCTTACTTGATCTAGATATAGAAGATCTTTACAGACTATATAATTGTCGAAAAACAAGGTGATACAGCCTTTCATCCTTTTCTCAGCCCTATTTTCTGGTAGTATTTCCCCTTACCCATTCTGTTAATACACATGATGATATGTACATCTGTCTTCTGATTTCTGATTCTACTGGCTTTCATGCAGTTATCAGTTATTAATAACAACAACTAACCAGCTTCAGTGGCTTGAATACTAAAGTTGTATTTTCTCACATAACTCCAGAAATGATACTAGCTCACAGACTCAGGAATGTCAAGCCTGAGGTCTTTGCCATTTTCTTGGTATTTTCAATGTTCCGAGCATAGCTGCTAGAATTCTAGCCATCTAATCCATTCATGGCAGCAGAAAGAAAAAGGACCAGGCTAAAGGGCTTCTGTAGAGATTTTTACTTTCAGATCACTTATCTTCCTTATCTGATGAGGCTAATAAATGTAATTATTCTGTTTGTGTTGCCAAGAATTATTTAAATAGAAGGGAATATGGATAATGAGTAAGCAACGAACATATTCTGCAGATACATTAAATTTTCAGAGGAGGTGACATATTTTTCCTATTGCTAATATTTGGTTCTCTGGAAAATTTCTTAACTTGTGCAGCACAATATAAATGATGAGTTCTAACATGACCTGTTACAGAGATACTTCAGTTTTTGTTCTCAATTTTCTCAATGGACTATACTTCTGAGACTTTATTTTATCCCTCCAGTTTCTTTTCAACCATGGCTTTATGCCATCTCTAAGATTTGTAGTTTCTGCTTAATGAGAAAGAAGTTAGGTGGCATGGAGTAGGTGAGTGGTCACTAGTAATCCGGAGAACTGTGTTCTAACTTTATGGCTAAGGGTAGCAAAGTATATAGACAGACAAATACCTAGTTGTCCATTACCCAGTGCTCAAGATCTCTGAGACCAGGGTATAGATAATAGAGGACTTTTCAAAATGTTTGAAGTTTCATATTTTGAATTCTAGGAAGGCTTTTCTCAATTCAACTTCTGCCTTTTACTTAGTGTAACTTCATCTCTGATTTTGTCATTCTTGCTTTTAAGCATTATTGTCACTTTTCATTTTTTTCTGAAACTTTACTATTGAGAATATTTGTAAAAGCAATATTGAGGGGCTGTTAGCCAAGAAACCTTTATTCAGAGGGTACTTATTTTAATAGCCATTTGGTTTCATTACCTCTTAATGAGTTCTTTGATAGCAAGTTCCTTAATTAACAAGGCAGTCTTTCAGGTTTCCTCTTCTCTAATTATTAACATGTTTTGGTACTTTCACACAGATTACATGGTGATGAAAAGTTTCCCCTTTTATAGCTCCTGTAGGACCATTCAGTAGAGGAGGGAATGGAGATGGGGGGGAAACACAGTGCATTTCTTTGAAATATAAGTGGTTTAACTGCATTTGTCCTTGCAAACTGAGATTGAGTAAAATATTAATAGTTTATGCATAATTTCACACAACATGATTAACTCAGAGTGGATTTCTAAGTGTATAAAAGTTGGTTGAGTTCAGTCACATTAAAATTTGTATGTGGAAGTTTCTACAACCATTTTTTAATAGATGTGGAGTATTTCTGTCTGGAACTCAGATAAATTTTCACTTTAAAACTTCCTTGATCATGGGCGCTATTAGTGGGAGAACTCTGGGCACTATACCTGAGGAGAGAAACCAAGCACTATTCAAAAATTAACAACGATGTAGCAAAGTAAATAAATTAATTAAAAATAAATAATTGTAACCCCCTGAAAAAAAACCCTAAAAATGTTCTTGAGGAACATTTTATAATTAAAAAGCTACCATTCATCGAGCTCTTAGTAGGTGCCAGGTACTGTCCTGGGCTCTATTTTACATAATCTCATTAATTGCAGGCAATTTCCGCAAGGTTGGTGTCATTATCTTCATTTTACTAATGAGGAAGTTGAATCTAACCAAAATTAAGCAACTTTTCTACATGTCATAAAAGTGTAAGGCCAGGATTTGAACCTGTTAGTATGAGCCAGTGTCCTTACACTTCTGTGCATCACTTTATCTCTGGTACTGTCTCATTCCCATAAAATAGACATGATGGTTCATGACTATTCTCCCATAGTGAGATTAATTAGAAAGCTAATTAAATTTTTATGGAGAAGATCTGAAATGATTTCCCTCAGAGAAACCTGAGGATTTAAAATATCCTGAAATGAAGAATTTGTCATTGGCAGAAAATTACAAACCAAAGCACCTACAGGATACAATAGCTCAAAAAAGGCAAGAGAAACTCTGGCTAATGAGGTGTTTGGGAGGAGAAATGCTCTTATTTGGGGTATTGACCAGTTAGGAACTGAGTAAGAAGTTGTATGTGGAAGTTAAAAGCAACTGGCTGGCAGACAGTCAGGCGTCTGTACCATTGTGTTTTGTAAACTTTCTCCTATGGCTGTGGTATGTTTTTTCCAAGCCCACTTAATTTTTTATGAGGTTTGTAAAGGTCTTGAATAAACAATTGAGATTATAGAGGTTTTCCTGGAAGCTTTGGTTAATATTTTAATATGCTTTGCTTTGTCACATTATTAAATAACTTATTGGAAAAATTGAAAGAGGTTTCTTTTATTTTTCCTTCCCCCCCACCTCCCCCCATAGATGACCATCAAAACTGAATGTAGTTTTTAGCCGATTTTCTCTCTTCTTTTTACTTTAACTTCATTCCTCTACAGCTCACTCTTGGATTAGGGATCCAGCATCTGGGAGGCCTCCACTTAAAATGCACTTCAAGTGAAATTACAGTTTAGAGGGTATATCTTGAAACGTAGCCAGTGACTGTAAATGTATGTAGTAACAGAGGTCTGGAGAAAGGGAGAGGGAATTGGATAGGACTGGAAAACAGGAACTAATAGAACTTTGGAGATTACCTCATCATGACCTTTTGCTCATTAATATTTGAATCTGATTCTTTGGCATCTTGGTTGCAGTCTGGTAAAATGTCAAGCATGGCAAAAAACGAAATACCTTCAAAGACATTTCTGTGTTAATGAGATGACTTGATGAAGTTGACCTTTAACCTGAGCAGGAGTTGAGGAATGACAAAGGAAGAGTTTTTATTTCTCATTATGAGGACTTCTTATTCTATGAAAGTTTGTGTAGTAGTAATTATTATTTGTAATGTACTTCATATTACCTCATTTTGACTTGTAACCACTTGAAAACATTTTGATGTTGGATATAATGAAGTTCACCCAGCAAGTCCTACCACTTTTGTGACGCCCTCCCTGACTATTTTGGCCTCATAACTTTTTCTTCTAAAATCATATAGTGTTTAGAATTTATTCTGCTCAATTTAACGCTTAATTACATGTTCTCCTTGATTTACTTCAGAACAGGAAGTACGCTTTCCATTTTTTTTGCGTGACAGAATTTTTTGGTTTAAAAGAAGAAAATCTTAGGATTCTGTAAAAAGTATAAATTATTATATGCTCATAAAGTACATTTTAAACAAATATATCCTATGTTTTTCTCAATGGGTTTCCATATTTACAATCATGGGAATAAAATCATAATAATCATAAGATCTTTACTGAGTACTTAAATAAGTCAGGTACTATGATAAATGCATAGGAATTCTTTTTATTTAGCTGTCATAACAATCCTTATTTTTAGATGATGAACCCAAACAGAAGTTAAAGGAAATGTTTTAAGGCATTATATTTAATATGTGGATTTTCATTAAGCCACATCACTATACTTTATTTACTTTTTTTTCTTTGATTTTGCCGTAATATTGTTTTTGTCCTTTGATAGTAGAACATATAAGTTAAGACATCTGCTGCTAGTATTGTTGTTGTTTTATAATGGGCTAGTACTAACTACTTGACCATACCCTTTATCCTTTATTGTGAATTTGAGTTAAAAAGACACATAAATGTATGCATTGTCTTTTTTTTTTAAACACCCTTAAATATATTTTTCTCTTTTCCATCTAGGCATAAGCCTTCAGAAGTTCTCTAGCATTACATATTGCAATTAGAAATACCTTGGTTCTACTTCAATCTATTTAATTTTTAATTTTTATATTTTTATTGTTATTTATGTTTATTGTATGCGTTGTCTTTATAAAGCAAAAATGTTTGCCAAATTGATAATGGGAATTGTGAGATAAGTTCTTTAAACGACTATTATAATTTTCTCTGATTTGATATAAATTGATAAAAAGATTCTTTTGGGTTCTAATTGTGATGTCACAGCTAGTACCAGACATATCCTCAAATCATAAACAACTCTAAAAACTATACAAAAAATAAAACCAGAGTATTTTTAAAAGAAGAAAAGGATTAATGTATGGTATGTCAATAAGAATAGACTTTAGGGGCACAGGATACCAGGAAGAAAGAATAGCAGAAAATGAACTCCCAAAAAAGTCTTTATGAAACTCCCCTTTTAATAAAGCTGCACATGAAAGAACACGTTTTCTGGTTTTAAAAGACAACAAACTGTTGCGGGAATATTGATAACTGAGTAATTATACTAGAAATTGCATAAAAGAGACAATGAGTATTGGGCCCAAGTAACAACCCAACAAACACTAAAGTTCTTTAGTTTAACCATCACCAGTATCTTTTGCATAGATTAAAGGCAGGTCCTATGAGTAAAGACAAAATGAAAATCAGCCCACTGTAATTTTAAAAACAAACCTGGCAAAATTGAAGTGATCTAGCAATTTAACTGCTTGCCTAAACAAAACTCAAAACTCTTTTGAGGAAGAGAATATAATCTAGAGCTCCTATAACATCTTATCTATAATGTATGGCATACAAAGCAAAGTTTCTTAACAATATAATAAGCAGAAAATGTTGACCTATAATCAAAAGTTAAAATAGTCAATAGAAGCAGATCATTGGGTAACCCTGATACTCATGCAAGCAACAATGGTTTCAAAATAACTATGACTAATATGTTAAAGGAAGCAGAGGGAACAGGAAAGCATGGGTAAAATGCAAAACAAAGCAATGTTATGTGAACAGATGCTAAGAATTAAATATGTATTCTAGAATAGAAAAATACAAAATCTGAAATGAGGAGCTCAATAGGTAAAGATTTAAAAATGTGGTAAATGATATTAAAACAGACTCAACAAAGCAAAAGTCAAGATAAGTGAACTCAAAGAAAGGTCTATAGAAAATACATAAATTTAAAAACATAGAGAGAGAAAAAATTATATTTTAGAAATGGAATGGACCATAAAAGAGAGATGGAATATAATTGAAAACTGTAACATAAATGTACTTGGAGTTCTAGAAGGAGAGGAGAGAATGAGAATAATACAGAAGTCGTACTTAAGTAATAATGTTTGAGAATTTCCCATATCTGAGTAAATGCATTAATTGCTCAGCAAACCCCTGTAACATAAATATAAAGAAAACTATTTCTAAGTGCATCATGGTCAGATTGCTGAATATTAAATGTACAGAAAAATCTTTAAAGCAGTTACAGCATAAAAACACATTCAAAGGGGAAATTAAGAATAATGATGGACTTCTCATAGAAACAGAGAACAGAGAACAACGAAATGAAACTTTTAGAATTCCAAAGTACTGTATATTTTAATTCAGTAAGCAGGAAAAATATCTTTCAAAAATAAAGTTGAGATGCTTATTTCTGGGCATAATGCATTAACTGGGTCAGATTTGTTCTCAACCAGAAATATTGTGGAATACCAAACATAATAAATGAAAAACCTTCTTCAGTATAGTGGACAGAAGGCGGAGGGGACAGTGAAGTCTGAAAGGTAAACAAGTGAAATCCCTGCAGGTGTTTTGCAGACTTGTTCAGGGAGGTGTAGTCCAAGCAAAACCTGAGAGTATTGTTGAGCTAAGAAGACAAAGAGTGAAGTTTGGGGAAGAAGTTGCCAATATTTGCAAGGAAGTACTTTTTTCTCTTTTTTTTTAATATATTTTTTTATTTATATCTTTTATATCATTGTATATTCCCCATAAAATTCCCAACACCAATTCACCCATGAACCATTACCATAGTCCCTTGTGATCTCTGTCCCCTGATTTGATTCCTTCTCCTCCCCCTCCCTTGTAGAATGTCTCTTATTTATGATTACCTGCTAGTTTTTTATTATTATTATTATTGTTATTTTTTTCTCCTGATTCTTTTCTTTGGTTCCCCTATATTCCTCCTATAAGTGAAAGCATTTGATATTTTTCTTTTTCCTTCTGGTTTATTTCACTGAGCATGATCCCTTCTGGTTCTATCCATGTTGCTGCAAATGGCATGAATTTATCTTTTTTGGTTGCTGAATAGTATTCCATTTGTATATGTACCACATTTTCTTGATCCAGTCATCTATTTTTGGGCATTTGGGTTTTTCCATATCTTACCTATTGTAAATAGTGCTGCAATAAACATAGGGGTGCAGATACCTTTCTGAATTAATGTTTTTGTGTCTTTTGGGTAGATCCTTAGGAGTGGAATTGCTAGATAATATGGTAACTCCATTTTTAGTAGTTTGAGGAACTTCCACATAGCTTTCCACAGTGGTTGGACCAGTTTGCATTCCCACCAGCAGTGTAGGAGAGTTCTCAAGGAAGTACTTTTGAGAAGAGGACTAGGACTAGAACCCTGCATTGGGAACCCTGCTTTGACTGACTAGTAAGCTGTTTGTGTGTAAGTCCATGAGGTTGGGTTAAAAAAAAAAACTTCCAGGGCACAGAGACTGGACACAGTTGCCAGAACTCACGAGTGATGGAAGGGTTCAAATGTTGAAGGGAATTGTGAAGTATTCCAAAGTGTTACCAAAGGGGTGACTACTAATGAGCTTAAAGTAACTCTAGAAAAAATAAGATTCTAATCTCTACATAAAGTCATATGAACGAACTTCAAAATTTCACACTGACCCAGAAGAAGCTGAACTGTTTGCCATAAACAAAGTCAACACTCTTAAAAGACATTCAACAAAATGAAGACATCCAGAAAAATGGTAGTAACAATATCTAATGTTCAATAAAAATTTACTAAATATAAAAGAAGCAAGAAAATACAGTCCATAACAAGGAAAACAATCAGTCCACAAAAACAGATGTAGAAATGACAGAATTAGAAGACGAATGCTTTAAAACTGCTCTCTTTATCTCTCTTTTTGGTCTCTCCCTTACACACATGCTCAATATGTACACAATTTCAAGGTAAATATAAATTTAAAGAGAAATAGAAGTTACAAAATGTGAATCAAATGAGCTTCTAAGGTGTGAAATTGTACCCTTACATCATCTGCAGGGTTGTAAACCAATATTATCACAATGAAAAATGATACAATTTAAAAAGTCAACAAAAATTATACCTGCTACTAAATAGAGAAGCATTAAGAAAAAATATATCACAAGGATGTAAAAATGATATATCACTAATAAGGAAAAATATATATCAGAAATAAAAAAAATACTGAATTAAATGCACAGCAAAAATTAGCAATGGTGGAAGATAAGACTGAGAAACTAATAAATGGAAATAATCCGCACTGAATTGTAGAAAGAGAAATGATGGCATAAAAATTTTACATTAGTTACCTGTGCAATAGTGTCATATATGTCTTATATTGGACTCCTAGGAGAGAAGAAGGAACAATAGGAAAATTGTTGAAATCACAATTGAAGAAAATTTTAAGTTGATGAAACTATAAACCCATATTTCCAAGAAACTCAATGAACACCAAGCAAGATGCGCGCGCGCGCGCGCGCGCGCACACACACACACACACACACACACACACACACACCTAGCACCTTTCAGTGTAAGACTGTAAGATTTATTACAGTTATTTAGGTGATGGCTTAGTGGAAAGACACAGATTTAGGACTGGGTAAAATTACCAAATAACTACATGAGCTTGTCTAAATTTTTAAGGGCAAATACTTGTTTATCGTTTATTTCATAATCATAAACTTTACTCTGTGATCTGCCTACACTTCGAAGGGGATAAAGAAGATGCAGAACCCAATAACTGTAGGGAGAACATAAATATTATAGGATATTTCAAGCAGATGGGAATGAAGGGGTGCTCTCCTGAGCTATAGCAGGAATGGTCTTGTGGTTAAAATGAAACACAAAGTTTATTAGCTCTGTCCACAGTCAGCAGTGGTGATCTTCATGGCTTCTACAATATTCATGCCCTCCTTCACCTTGCCAAAGACCACACACTTTCCTTCCAGCCACTCAGTCTTGGCAGATGAAAAACTGGGAACCATTTCTGTTGGGTCCAGTGTTTGCCATGTACAAGATGGTGGGACCTGTATGCTCAGGATGAAATTCTCATCCTCGAGTTTCTCCCATTAGATGGACTTACTGCTAGTGCCATTATGGAGTGACATCACCACACTGGCACATAAATCCTGGACTAATTCTATGAAAGCAGGAACCTTTAAACCAAATCCTTTCTCCCCAGTGCTCAGAGTGTAGAAGTTTCCTGCTGTCTTTGGAACTTTGTCTGCAAACAGCTCAAAGGAGAAGCAGCCCAAGGGCTTGTCCTCAATCCCGATGTCCAAGAACACGGTGGGCTGTGCCACACAGGAGGTCTGGCACTGGTGGTGTCTGCAAGACCTAAATTTTTAATCTCTTGGAGCCTTAGTTTATTCATCTACAGGAAGGAATTACACCAACTTTTAGGAATGACTATGAAAATTGAATGAAATACCCTATCAGTTTTCTAAATATAGTACATTTGGGGCATATAGTAGTGCTCAGGAGATGGAGTTCCTTTCCCTTTTCTATGACTTTTGATCAGTTATGATCTTTGGACACCTGCTTTCAGTTTACTTTCATTACACTTCTCTCTTACTTCTCTTCACTCCCTCTGTTGATCAGTTACAGGGCTTCTCAGACCTTGGACCTGCTCTTGTGAGAGTTCACATGGGGCATAGCTTGACAACTATATGGACTCTATTCTTCCTTAGCAGTAGCTGTTCCAGATCTCCAGTGGATTTAATCGAAAACAAACTATTTTAATGTGCATTTTTTTTAATAATGTGGATTTCTTTTATGTTTCCATTGTCTCTTTTTCACTTGGTTTCCACTACTCCCTAATTTTAGTATTTCCATTTGTTGTCTTAAATCATCCACAGAGAGTGTGGATCTTCAGAACATACATTTTTAGTATGTATACTAAAATAGGACATTGTTTATTATTCTATTTTTATGCTATAGTATTTTGGTCAAATAAATAAAACTTTCAAAAATTGTCAATCTCACCAAGTAATCAAAGATATAAAATCATAAAATATCTCTTGTTTTTAGAAAAAAATTTAATCATACACAGTGTTACTTGCAATTAAATAATATTCTTAAAAATATCTGAGGACATTATAAATCAGAACATACCTCAGGAAAAGCAGTTTATAATTTGATACTTGGGAATCTGATTTCTATCTGTGTTTCATATGCATTATTCATATGCATTATGAGTCAAAATATTAATATCCTTCATCCAAGTATGTTTGAGAAATAATCTTAAAAGAATTATCTAATGTATATAAAAAGCTAATCAAATATGAAAATTCATTTGGGATGTCATTATGTTTTTTCCATTTGAACTCTGGTTCTTTTGTGGAAGGCCTTCATCCAGAAAAACATATGACATTAACATGTAAAAGGACACTATAATCAGAATCTAACATTTTCATGATTTCTCACTCCTAAAATGGGATGCGATGAGATAGTTGATAAACTACAGCCATATACATTGCATTAAAATTTTTCATAGATAATTGAAACAACAAAGCAAATTGCAAATAAAAAAATTGCAAGTTATACCATATGTATTATAGAATTTTTCAAAATACATTAAATAATATAAACATTATTTCCTATTATATACTTGTCATAATATATATATTTTTTAATTCAAGTGGTATATCTAGCACCAATAATGTTTACCTGTTCACCTCTGGGTAGTGGGAAGAAACTGATTAAGAGATATAATACAGGGACTTAAACCATTTTTATAATATTTGGTGAATATGTGTTTTTATATAATTCTGTGTATCTTCCTACGTGGTTGAAATATTTTATAATTTCAAAAAGAAGTCTCTGTTGACTAATATGAAAATTTAGACTTTTACACATCAGAGTAGATGATAAATAACAGACATAAATTGCATATATATTTGGGAAAAAGTGAATATATTTTCTATGATGTATAAATCAGACCTGAAAATGAGATGTGATTCACTAAATATAAAATATTGCTTCCTTTAAAGAAAATAACAAAATATTAATTTAATATCATTATTTAATAAATTCGCTTAGAGTTTATGTTCTTAAACCTCTGTTCATTTTTTAAGAAAACAAAATATGTCCTTTTATTTTTTTCTCAGTAAACCTTTTTATCTTAAGCCATTCTTTTCATTTTATATGTGTTACATTATAAAGAAGTAAACACTTGATTTCTAGATAGGTCACAGATTGTTGTTTACATATTATTTTTAAGAATTATGGTAGTTTTGCAAGGGTGGGGAGACCACAAGGGACTATGTTGATGGTGCACGGGTGAACTGGTGGTAGAAATTCTATGGGGACTACACCTGAGAAAAGAAAGCAAACATTATACAAAAATGAACAATGATGTAAAATATATATAAATAAATAAATTATTTAAAAAAATAATTATGGTAGTTTGGGAAGGGAGTTTTTGAAATTTGTTCTCTATGGAAAAATTTCTTCTCAGTTTAATTAAGATTTGGATTAGGATTTTGAATATTGTTTGTTGCTGAGTTGGAAAAAACAAGAGTTTTTGACTAACTGGGCTTCCAGAATTTTTTCTTGGTGTTACTACTGCCAACAGTGACAGTGATGGAGCTAAAATTGAAGATGATTGCCATCAGATGCTATAGAACTCAAGAGTGTTTGAGTACAGGATATCAGGATAAAGAGAACCTCAAAGAAGAGCCAAGTGAAAAATCAATGCATTTAATTTCTGTTGGAATTTCATTTTAATCCTTTAACATTTTGATTTCACTCTTGTATTTCAGGGAAAGGTGGCTCAGACAGCATGTATGTCAGCTTGCAAGCATTTAGCCACGTCCTTGATGCAACTTTTGCTAGAAGCTGAAGTAAGGCAGCTCACCTTGGGAGCATTACAACAGTTCAACTTGGATGTCAGAGAATGTGAACGTAAGATAGTAAACTATCCCTTTGCTTGTTTGTCCTGCCTGTATACTCACTTTTTGTGGGGGAAAAAAAAGTTTTAGAACTGTAGGGGTTTTGTCCCTGATGGAATAAAAGGACACTTAGATGATAAAGACAACTTACACGACACCTAGAAGCAGAATGCATCAGCAGGCTAATTTGAACACCTAAAAGTGCATTAGCCCCTATTTAGAACACAGATGATCCCTAGCTACAAGGAAGTTTGTAACCTAGAGGGGGATATAATGCAAACATGCATTTAATAAATCCCAAGGAAAACCCAGTTAGTCCAAAAACTTCAAAAGAATGGAGTCCCTAACCATTTCCTTTTTATGTTATATTTTGAAAGAATTTTTACCTCTTATCAGCAAACTCTCCTTAGTCTGACGAACAAATAATGGTGTGTGCATTTATCAGTCCGAAATGCTTTCTATTGCAGGAAACAGAAGACCTTGGGCAAAGTAGTTTAAACAAAAAGGGTTTATTTTTCTCAGAAGCAATCAGTTATTGATTTAGTTGTTTGATGATTCATCAAGAACCCAAACTCTCCTTCCCTCTCCTCTGCCGTACTTAAAAGAGTGTGCATTTTTCATCTCTGTATATATTACAGTCAGATGATACCTACATCCAGTGCAGGAAAAAGGGGCCAACTTCACCTATTCTTTTTATTAAGAAAATTAATACCTTTCCAGGCGACTCCTCACAAACTTCCCTGTTGGTCAGAGGCAGTTGCATAGTCGCATCCACATCTAAGGGAGGCTGTGAGATTGAGTATCTGGCATAGTTGGCTTAGTTGATTCATCATGAGTCATGTACTTGGAGTTGAACACAAAATTAGGGTTTGGTTAGGAAGAAAGAAGGAAGGAATGAAGAATGTTGTGGTGTCCATTGTGCTGTCAGTGAGAAATGAAAATGAACAAAAATGATATGACGCCTGGAAATTTTCTTTCTGATCCTAAGAAAGTTAAAATAGTGGAAAATTCCACGATTCTGCTAACACTTCTGCCCTGACTTTTAATTTTTTTTCTGCTTATTGATTTCCTTTGGTTGACTATTAATGGCTTGAAATTAAGGATTTATTGTCTATGCTACTTTTAATTAAAAACGGTATTATAGAGATTTTTACTTCTAGTCATCATAGAGTAATAGGTATCTAAATCACCTTCTACCATAAATGACTATAAACTGGCTAACCTCTATGAAGCAACACTTTTCATGCATTAGACAGCAGACAGTATAAAGCTGTAATCCTTCAGAGAGGGAACATGTACCAGATAAACTTGACATTCACTCTCATTTTCTGTTTTGGGGCACTAGCCAAACAGCAGCACAGGAAAGTAGATCCCAAATAAGAGCAGGGTTTCAGAAAGAAAGGAAAAAAAACAAGCACCCAAAAAAACCCAGAAACTGCAGAGATCAGCACATGTAGCTAGTGAGGCAGCTGTAATTTGTGGGGCAAGGTATTCAAGAACAGACAGTTGTTTAGAGAAATAGCTCTAGCAATTTACATTGGAAAACCCTTGAGACTTTGATTAAAGAGTTGCCATGTGCAAGGCAAAATTCTGTGAGGCTTGACAGAGAATAGCCACTGAGAACCTGTGAGCTAAATAGGAATACCAGAGGCCACAAAGTGCTGGGGGACACTGGAATTCTGACCATCCAGAGTGGGAAACCAACTAAACATAGTATGCATTCAGTTAGACTCCAAAGGTTAGGCCTTAAGAGTGCTACTGAAGCTCTAGAGTAAGAACTAATCTTGATCCAGCCTAACAAAGTCTAATAATAAGACTTGACAAGATAAAAGTTAATCTACCAACTAAATAACTGCTTGCCAAAAAACAAACAAAGACAACAACAACAAAAAACCAATCTCAACAGTCAGAAAGAATTCTGATCACATAGCATTCACAATTTCACTGCAAAAGTGAAATTTGACATCAAAAAAGCAGGGAAATATGACTCATAGCAGAAGAAGAAAAGGCAATAAAAATAGATCCCCAAATGACACAAATATTAAAAATAACAAGTAGGATCTTCACAAAACCTAATATATAGATAAGTATACATATATACATATACAATATACATATCATATATTGAGAACCTAATATTATATAAATATATATTATACATATAAATAATATATATATAAACCTAATATATATCAGTATATACATACATACATACATACATATATGTGTGTGTGAACTTAAATTTAAAGGAAAAAATGGACATAACCATGTAACTTTAGCTAAATTTGTTCTGGGTTTCACAGAAAATATTCGTACTGATTTAAAAGCTCAATACATCTTTAGAAGGATGAATACAAAACCACTCCCAGGCATGTTATGGTCATTGCTTAAAAAATAAAAAAAGATTAAAAAAAACAAACAGAAAATGTCTGCAATCTCCCTTTTCCCACACTTTAGTCTAGAACCTTGGCATACCTTATTAAGAAATGACATATAACTCCCTTCCACTTGAATCTGGGCAAGCTGTGACTTGATTCTAACTGAGAGAATATTGCAGAACTCTTTATGAGTTCTGTGACTAGATCAAAAAAGACAATGCAGTCTCCATCTCCTTAGTTAGTCTACCCACTATGAGGAAGTCCACACTTCCTCATGTGGAGACACCACACGGAGAAGCCCTGATGCCTGACATTTTGAATTTTATGTTATCGGTGCTGTATTTTATTGTATTCTTTTAAACAGTGTTAGATTTTGTTATTACCTGCATTTAAGTTACTTGAAATTGATTGTATCCTTTTGAGTCTTGCTTTTAAGGTTGTAGTAGGTCCCGAGTAATCTGTTGTCTAAGTCTTATTTAACTCAAGGCCTTAAGCAATGCCCTGTGAAGGATTTTGATGCATGTCCCCAGTATCTGGAGAGCTTTCATCTCTGATTTGTGGGAACATAAAGAATGCCCATTCTGTAAGAGCTCCACAAATTACGCTGCCTGTTCATGTCTGGTGGTCCTTTGCCTAATCTTGGGTAGTTTCTTCCTGCACATGGACGGGTTAGTTCTTAGTCAGATATTCAACAGGGCCCCTCTGAGAGCTCTTATTTGCAGATTTCTCCTGTCTGGTCTTTGCCCTCCAAATACTAATTGCCTCGGCATTCTGGACTACAGTCTCTGACTTTTTGATCAGGCTACCATGTTTTGTTTGGATTCTCTCCTTTTGCCCAACTTGCATCAAAGTCCAAAAACTGACTCTTGTCATGCTCACCTGTGCTGCTGCAATCCTGCACTGCTGTTGCCAATATCCAGAACCATGCTATCAAATGCTAAGTCGAGTTTTTTGAGTTTTTTGTTTGTCTGTTTTTGTAGCCGGAAGATAAGTTCTTTTCCAATTTTGCCAGCTCGTCTAGTAGCAGAATCCAGTAAATTATCTTTTCAAGGTTTTAAAAATCTTACAGAGTAATGCCTACTCTTTGTGGAAAATTTGGTGGGGGGATTGTGGAAAGTACAAAAAGAAACAAATTACCATAATTTCATCATTAAGACTAAACATAGTTCCAGGGACTTCACTCAGACGTGATAATATCTAGTGGCCACACAGTTATTTCTAGAAGTCATCCATCAGATTCTTTGCATCTAGTTAGTCAAAATTATTTCACAAGCCGCTCTCTTAACCACCTTTTATCAGGAGAATAAAAACATAATGATTAGCTAGATAGATTGAGGTTGATTTTTGATGCTAAGTCTGAAATAATCCTTTTCTAAGTTTTGAGGAAAGAGTAGAATTGATCAACCCATCAATACTATTGATTAAAAAACAAAGCCTGATGAATGATTGGGAATGATTACATGAACTGCATTTTTGATCGAACTAAAAGATAATGATAAAGCTAACATGTATGAACTTTAAGGCAGAGGAAGGCTGCTCTGGGAGAAGTACTGAATGTCCATCTTAAGACCCTTGAGTCTGAAGTACATTTTATGTACTTCACTAAAAAAGAATGAGCAGCTTGTACTTGAGAGAACTATAGGAGAATTAGTATACTTAGTAGAGAGCTAGCTTTCAGATAAGATTGAGATGGAGAGATCATTTAATGAAAAGATACGAAATAGTTTGTTAACCATGCAGAGGGATTATTAGAGTCAGCACCTTATCTGAAAGCCATTCCAATTTTGTAACAGCCTTTCAGACTGAGGATCAGCTTAAAGCTAAAATTTGTCATACCTGACAGTGCCTCCAATAACCATCTTACCACTGAAAATACTCCCCCCACATATTTTAGAGCTACCAAGCTTCGTTGATTTAGAATTTAATGTTTTATTTCTGATTGGCAGTAATTTGTCTGTCAAGAAACTTTCCATGGGCATTTATTTTACTTTGAAAGAAAGAATTCTATTTTATGTCTTGCTATACCATCCCCCTCATTTTTTTTCTTTAGATGCTTAGTGGTCTATAAAAAATCCTAAAGAAATGATACATAAGATTCAAGTAACTATACAGAGGCGTATAAAAGCAGTCCCAAATGACAAGATAATTAACACTTACATCTTTCTACCCAGTGGTGTGTGCATGAGGTATTTTCCCTATTGTCTGTGAGTCCTTGGAAGAACTGTATAGGTCCTGAAAGAAATCAAACTCTGGACAAGATAGAATTTAAATGTACGTTGAGCGTTTGTCTCTGAGGCCTGGGCTGCCACTTTCTTAGATCCTAAATACATGAAGAAATTATGTACATTACCATGAGCCAGGTTGATAATGTTAAATATTTAGTCATTAAGAACATAGGCTTTAGAGTCAGCTCGACCAGATGGATTCAAGTCACCACTTACTTTTAGTATGACCTTATGTAAATAATTTAATAACCTCTCACAACCCCAATTATGAAATGGAAATAATAATAATACCTATAATAGTACTATTATAGGAATGAGGTCAGAATTAAAAGAGATAATTCATGAAAGGGTTTATTTCATGTTAAATATGTAATAAGTAGTTGCTTCTCCAGTTCTTATCATTAGCAGCAGCAGTTAATAAATATCATCAACTCTCAGATCTTTGCAAACCACTCAAACCTTTGTGAATCAATTAGGTTTGGAGATGCCCTTTTATTTTATATGAAAAATTAAATTATGTTTCTTGGTGTTTGTCAAACTTCTGTGGTTGTCCTGAAAGGTATGCTCTCCAGACTGATTATAATTCTCAGCTTGATGTTTTTGCAAGAAGTCATTTAGCTCAGCTGTTTATTGGAGCTGCTAGCTACTGCTTAGGATACCATTATCTAAAAGGAGTGTTGTTGGTAGGTGATTCTTACTGACATGCTACCAAACCAAAAACCGAAAGTGGACATGATTAGGAATTTGGAGTTGG
Organism: Scalopus aquaticus; assembly: GCA_004024925.1. Taxonomy (NCBI): domain Eukaryota; kingdom Metazoa; phylum Chordata; class Mammalia; order Eulipotyphla; family Talpidae; genus Scalopus; species Scalopus aquaticus. The sequence goes on along the minus strand of PVIJ01001001.1, from coordinate 145,867 downwards.
GAAGAAAATATATCCTCTTCCCTTTAAAAATTGATAATATCTCTGGGTATTTCTGCTTTGTATGGATTTCATCTTATATTTTCATATGTTTGAAGGCCTAATATTGGGTTGTGGATATTAAATTTTAGGATCCTGGCAGAGAACTGGATTCAAACACCAGCCAGTCTTGATAGCTGAAGCTATTGAAGCACCAAACCTAGGCTCTTAAGACTGGCTGCTGTTTAAATCCAGCTCTCTGGATTTAAATCATGAGTTACTATCATTCATGTACTAGGATTTTCAGTCTGTGTCTGGATTTGGAACTTCCTAAATTTTCTTTTTGCATATCCAAATACGGAGTTGTAAGTTCACATTCCAACCCAATTCCTTGCTAACAATATTAATCCAGTATTCTGAATTAAATGTGGAGCCCCTACTCTGTGCTAAGTACCAGCCAAGTTATCATTGACTCCCAATTTGTACAGTCGATTATCCACCTTTTGGTCACTCCCTACAAGTCTTTCTTAGGGCTTCAGGCATTCACTTATCAATCTTTCCCTGATGTGTGGGAGAAAGAAGAGAGGAGAGTCCTCAGGACCCTGGTAAGAAACATACAGAAAGCATATGTGACAGATTAGTATGATCATTCTTCTTTTTGCAGTCTTTGAAGTTTATAGTATGCAAAGAGAGTTCTGGCCTTTAACAACTAAGCCACCACTGAACCCAAATCTGTGTCAGTCACCCAAGCAAACTGCTAAAGTAACTGCTAGCTAGTACATTAAAGTAAACCTCCTCAGTGAAATATCCTATGATAATTAACTTATCAGTCAAGATTATGTTTAGTTATCCTTGAATAGTAGCACAAAATTCATATCCACAGCTCTTCCTATTTTTTTCTGAGATTCCCTAAAAAACTCATACATTTTCTTCCTAATGTATTTCTTCTCTTTCCCGCTCTTATTTGGGATACCACCCTTGAGTTCATGTTATGTTTAAATCTTAGTAACAGGACAAGATTAAATAAGGTGTATAACATAGAGCAGAGTGCTCTTCTTCTTAGGCAAAGGGGGACACAAGGAAACCATTCTAGAGAAACCTAATGGATAAAAGTTTCGCAATTTCTCTCAGCATCCTTGCATTTATCAAGGAAAACTGGTAAGATTATAAAGACAATTGGTGTATCAGTTCATAACTTGAAAGATTCAACTTATGCACTGAGCTATCCAACTGTAGATAGAGAGATTTTAACTGCAATAGAGCTTCATGATGATTTTCTTTTCTTGGGTTTTTGGGCTGCACATTCTAAAAAGGAGCAGAATTTTTTTTTTTTTTTGCTCCTTTTCATTTCATTGTAAGTTGCCCAGTGTTGTAAAAGTTGTATGACTCAGATTGTTCAATTTCTTTAAATTGATCAATGGCAGCACAATCTGCTTCTCCAAAGCTTCATCATCAGTGGGAACTTGTTCCCAGATGATTAAGATAATACCTTAATTATGAACTTGGCTGCCACATTCCAGACTGTTGACTTCCCATCCTGGGAAATGAAGGGAAATCTCAATGCCCTTTTCCCTGAACATCACTTGCTACCAATTCCATACATTGTACTATTTTCTCAGTCTTTTTTTTGGCCAACTTGCCCCCTGTGTAGTGCCAGCCTACTATGCCAGTCAATGAAGTTTCCCTATGATTCATGCAGATGGGCAAGAACGAATCCTGGAACCCTTGGTGGCTTTTTAGGCTTTTTATTACATCTTTTGTGAGCAAGGCAACCATGTACAAGGCAGGTAGGGTGGCCGGGTGGCTAGGAGGCTAGCAGGCCTCCTAACCCCAGGCAAATTTTCACCTTCTCTGGGCTCTCTGGTGGCATCTCGGGGTCTCACTGCTGCTGCTTCTGCCATGTGTTCTCACTGCTGCCGCCAGGCTCTTCTTCCTTGTGCTCGCTGCGTCTCTGCCTTGTGCATGCCACGCTATGCCACGCCACACTATGCTCTGCCCTTCCTCAGGCGCCCACCATCGGGCACACAGGTAGGCTTACAGAGGCCCATCACTGAGGGGGTAGGCAGAAAACCCTAATAACTCTTCTGCCTATCCTACACCCTAATAATCTATATTATAGTATGCTTATTTGCAAGGTAAATAGTAGATGATTAGGCCAGTGATTTTGTCTGCCCTCTCACTCATGTCTCCTTAGCACCTAGCACGGTGCCTTACATAAGCTACTTGCTTCCCAAATACTTGAATGACTGAAGTGACTGGGTTAGCATTTTTATTCATTCATGACTCAACTACTTCAGATTCTGGATTTCTTTGGTCAATTCTGGGTTTGGGAGGGAATAGAAGTAGGAATTAGCTCAGGATGGATGACATATGATGTGCATGACAAAGCAACCTGGGATATAGTTAGAAATCTGAGGACTATTCTCTTAGGAGAGTATACAATTAGTGAGGCAATGATTGGCAACTTTAGTACACAGATTCTACCACCAGCTTCTGTGGATTATGAACTATCTTTGCCATCAGTATTAAATTATCAGTATATTACTGTATAAGACTACTACTAATTTAATAATAATAGTAACAGTAATAATAATTGTAGGTGATATGAGCAGATTGGCCTTTGAAACCTGGATCTTCATTTTAATTGTTTGAGTACACTTAAGTCTACCTCTAAACCTCAGTTTCTTTTATCTGTAAAATAAAGTTATAATTGTTTCTATCTCATAGACCTGTTGCAATGATTAATTTTGCATAAACATGCTCAATAACTGTTAGCTCTCATCCTCATTGTCACACTCATTGTCATCATCAGTAGATAGAGCTTTGGGTTAGAAATTAAAAAAACACCAATTAGCTATATGTTCTTTGGGATTCATTAAACCTATTTGTATTTTGGGCTCCTAATATGTAAAATGAGAACATTGGTCTAGATGATTCTATATTTCTATTAGTTCAAAGTTATTATGATTTATCATGGGAGGGAAATTTGTGTGGATATTTTTATGTCCATGGAGAATTCTTTGAAGAATTAAATGACATGATGGATAAGAGGTTATTACGATTATTTGTAAGCATCATAAATATTAAATATGTTTATTATAATTTTCACTATGCTTATGTATGATGCCTTGTTCCCTAGGAGATTTATCTTCTGAATATGAGGAAATAGAAAGCAGACTTTGATTACTGTAAATTCAATAATGATTGGATTGAGGGCAATCATTTTTTTCTGAGAAACTTTCTATGTAATTCTTTAAGGCAGGATTGTTTCAGAGTCTGCTTTGTTCTGTTTACTTTTGGATAATACTAGTTTAGGAAGAAAGTCAAGACCTGAAACACTTCAGTATTCTGTAGAGATTTCAGTGTGGTTGTAGTTAAAAGCAAAGTGCCATGATAAAATGTGTCAGTTAAACAGCCCTGAGCTCCAGGACACTAAAGAGTATGAATATATTTCCCTTGTAAGCTTTGTTTTGAGGATTGAGTTCCTGGTAGTAATAGATTTAGTGAAGAGAAGTTGGATTTCTATGAAATTAAGATATCTTAGGAACATTGACTCACTGGAGCAAATGGCACTATTTTATACTAAGGGGTTCTTGTGAAAAGTTTGAATTTATTCCCTCTCCAATTAAAGTATATTTTTTGTTCTTTATCCAAGGGACAGTTTTCAAATTGTGTTCTCTTCAAGTCTTAAAAAGAGAGTCATCTGAAGAATGTAAGCTTTGAAGAGAGACAAATGTAGAACCTAGTAAAATTTTAAACTTAATCTTCTTAGGTTATATGAAAATACTAAATATCTCTTTTGTTAAATGAAAATTTCCTGTAGGTAGACTACTGAGGGACATTTTGTGTGTCTTAGTATCATTAGGTTCAGATCCCTTAGCTTCTTCCTTAGCCTTTCTGAATTACTATTTTAAAACAAACCCTTCCTTTCTGCTCTCTTCCATCTGAGAAACATTAAGGTAAGAAGATTGATGATAGGCTTCGAGTTAGTATGCAGAAAAATAAACTTATTTCCTATAATTTGCAGTGCTCTGCACATGTGAAAATCTAAGGATAATTAGTTGTTATTGCTTTAATATGATAGAACCATTAACTTGTTCCATAAGACAAGCTTCATGGCTAATGAATTTTGTCTTTTGGTTGATCTACTGGTTAATGGAATCAGAATAACACTTTATGTTTCTTCTTTACAATAATGTTTTCATTCTCTATTTGAAACATGTAAGAATTTGGATAACTAGGCTTTGTTAGAGAATATACTTTTTTATTGATTTTATCTCTTGGTTCCTTTTTTCTTGGTTTCATTCATTATTTGTAGTAAAATGTACAGACTTGTTAAGGAGAATCCTTAAGTTGGCAATATATACACCAGAGTGGTCAACAGTTTGTTCATTTTCTGTATTCCTTTTTTCCTCTGCAAAACCTGGAAAACTGTAGCTATTCTATACAAGAAATCAGATTTAAAATTCAAGTGCAGTGGGAATTTGTAGGATGAATAGAAGTCCTAGTCTGGTATCATCATTTCTCTCAGTCAGCCTATGCAAAAACTTTCAGAAACTTATGCATTGTGTGACTCTGTTTCTCCCTGCTTCCCCTCACCTTACAAGTTCTTTTAAAAAACAGGATTGAGTTTGGATTTGCAGATCCAAAAAGGTGTGGAAGAACACAAACTACAAATATCTTCCTTCCATCAAAACACCACAAAAGCCCTGCCGTGTGTGCTGTTGTCTTCCCGTGCCTACAAGGTTTGTCGCTAGGTGCTATGCTATTATGATGTGCCTTTCTTAGCTATGGAGAACCCAAGTAGAAGTCTCCTCTGCCATTAAAATGACAATGTAACTTCCCCTTGACTATGGGTGATGGACCCTGTACCCTCTGGGAGAGCTTTTCTCAGACATGGGTCAGTGAGTAGTGTCCAGTCAGCAGTTACTTTGGTTTATGGGCTGAAGTTCCTTGAATTCCAGGAGATAAGGCAGTCATTGTTTCTCAGAGTCCATTGCCAGACACCTGGTCATTTGATAGTAGGTGCTGCCAACCTGAGCAGTGGGGATAGGCAACCTGCTCTTCCTCATCAGGGCCTAAGATGCCATCCTTGTCAAGCAAATGGAGATGGATCATGCTGCTCTAACCTTGTTATACATCACTGTCAAGCCCTGCTGTTGGCTTCTAGAGATTGAACAAGTCAAAGTATTTTTTCTGTTAGTAAATGTTACTTTGGATTATTTGTGGAACATGTTACTGATGAGGGATTAGAAAAAACCTGCTGCAATGAAGGAGCATTATTCCTGATTAAACTGCTTTTTCTGTGGCAAATTCTCACAAAGCCCTAAATTCTATCTGACTGATTAGCAAATGTGATTTTTAACCCACCCCTAAATAAAGACAGTGATTGATTCCTCTTTGAAATTGTTTAGATTTTTCTTCAAGGTTTTATTTCAAGTAGTTTTCAAAAGACTGTTTTCCTGTTGCATGGTTTTGAAAAGGGGAGGACCACGTATTTGTTTAAGTAATATTCCAGATTTGGTACTCGTTCCCTCTTTCTCTATACTTTCTATTTTATCTGTCTCAAGTTTCATTCCCTATTTCTTTCTCAACTTTGAGAACTTATACCCTGGCAATTTCAGGACCAGAAAGATTACTAAATGCCATTTCAAAGAAGAAAAGGTTAAAAATCTGTGGTTTTCACTATTTTCTTGTGACCCTGGTTTCAGTTAACAAAACACACTTTCTTACAGTTGAAGGAGAATATCGTAGAAATTTCTTAATATTCAAAGCCTTTTATAGTTTCTTTGTTAGAACCATGAAAAAAATTATTTAAAGATTTTCAGTAATTCTCATGATTTGTTTTAAAGCACTCATAGGCATTTTCAGGGGAAAATGAGGCAGTAGAAACAATTGTTCATCTTAATCATTGCACACTAGAAACCTTACCATTAGCTCCAGAGCATTGCATGACCGTCTCTTTCTGCTACATCAACTATATTCAGACTTCTCCTCAGCTGAAAATTATTTTATATCTTTAACACTGATGCCTAATTTCATCAAGCCATTTGTACCTCCCATAGGACCAGATTATAATGTTTGTGATAAGCCAGTGTCCCAAGAATATCTGATGCACTCACTGCTTTTGCTTGTCTCTGAGTATTTATGTGAGGCATTTTATACATTTCATATTTTCTTTGGCTCTCACTTCATGTCTTTGGGGCTGAGGCCAGTAAACTATTTATTTTAATTGAGCCATTTTACAGGGTGTAAACCAAGAAATCATATTAAAATACTATGTCTATTTAAAAATTATTTTAATTGTTGAAAGTTGACAGACTTCTCTACTCAAGTCTACAAGAAGTTCCCATAACATTTTAATCCCTTTACTATCTTAAAGTGGAATGACACAATATATATCTCAAAAAAAAAGTTGATGAAAAGTCTTAATTTTTTAGAAGATATTTCGTGTCTTTCCATCATATCTGCCTATATTAACATTTAACTTGTTCTAATTTGAGTTTTGCTACTTTAAACCATCTATCAAGTCTACTTTTAATTACAAATTTAAAATGTTTATCCTCTTTCTGTCTCTTATTTTTCCAATCTGTATGTGCGTATGAGAGGGAGAGAAACCGCAAATCACCGTAGCACCCCCAATTTCATATTTCTTAGATTGATATTTGGAAACTATCATTGCCAACACTTCCACTTAGAAAAACTGGTGTCTCCAAACACTAGTGAGTTAATGTATAGAATTTTTAATATCTTGGCTATAAGATTCTGTAGTTATGCTTGACATATATTTTCCTTCTATTTTCCAGTGACCTATACTTTCCTTTTATTTCCTACTCCTTTCCTGGATGGGAAAGGTGGTGTGGTAGGGCCACTGGTGGGATGTGTGAATTGATGCCTGTGGCTTTACCTTTGTGTGAATTTGAAGAGTTTGTTCAATCATTCTCAAAATCATTTTATTCACTGATTCTATGTGAATGGGTTGGACTAGAATATCAAATTGGACTATGCACGTAGGAGTTAGCCATTCAAGTGGAATGAATTATGTTGTGAAGCATGTTCTGACAAAGGCAGGTGTTTGTATAAATTCTGGAAGGAAATACAGAGCATGCCATATTAGGGAACTAAAAAGAGTTCATTATGATTGAGAACAGGGTGAAATGAAGTGGGGGTAGCCAAAAGGAAATGATGGAAATATAATCACTGTCTCACCAGACTTCTTATGAAGTATATACTGTGTTCTTAGTACACAGGGTGCTGTTTATATGTTCTAAGCATATATATGAGATAATCAGTTTGTGCTTTAGAAAAAGTGCTGTGGCAAAAATGTGAAAAGTATATAGGAGAGGGGCAAGAGTACTTAGAGAAACAAATTAGGGTTGACAGATCAAATATAGGACACCCAGTTAAATTTTAATTTCAGGGGAAAAATTTAATTGCAAGTAAATAAATACTTTTTTATTGTAAGCATACATGACATACCGTTTGGTACACACACGTGTCAAGTATTGTAAGTACTGAAAAAGTGTCGCTTTTGTCAGAAGGAAGCCAAAGCAGCTTGGGAGGGAGTACTTTTCGTTGGAAGTAGGGTGGCAGAAACCAGATTGGAGAGTTGAGGAGTGAATGAACAATAAAGAAGTTGAATCAGTGCTTCTTGTAAACAACTTTTTCAGAAACTTTGAAAGAGAGGAAAGAAAGAGTTGCTTATTTCATTGCCTCAGAGAACTTGGCTGGTTATTTTTCTTTATGTTGCCATTGTTATGCCTAATGATTTGGGACTGCTTAATTGCAAATAGCACCAAACATTTTATATAATGTAACTGACAATAAAGGAAAAATAAATCTTGCTTTATTTTCATTTTGGGCATCAATAAAGGTGAGCTAGTAATTTTTCTCTTCTTTCTCCCTCTGCCCTTTCTTTCTGAGTGGTATACCTTTCCGGAGAAATTCAAGTCAGTATCAGTTTTTCACCAAATCCCAGCAGTCAGACTGCTTGAGGTCTGCCCTTCCTCTTTGACTCACTGGAATCTCTTTGTCAGCCATCTGCTTGTCAATGGATGGAAACAAGGTGTAGCATGAGCCCTGCCCAGGCAATTAACCAGGGAAAAGGGCTGGAGGTTCTCTACTCTCCCCTAGAAAAGCGATTTTGAGGGCTTTTCAACAAGGACCATTTTAAAGTCAGGAGTGCTTTTAATACTTGAAATGCTCATTTATCTCCTCATAGCACTTAAGATATTCCTTTAAAAGCACCAGTTTATCATAGACAGAAGTTGCTTATGTACCTTAAGAAACAATTATTTTCATTTCCTTTAGCCTGAATTCTCTTTAAACACTAATCCCCCTCTCTTTTAGCAAGATCTAGGAGTTAAAATGCCTAAATGCTTCCTCTAGAGCTCCTGTTGTGTCTGTAGTCAATTCCTTGACCCTTTACCTAATAACAACCAGCTTAAGGTCTAAATTTTTACTGACAGAATCTCCTCTTTTGTTTTTGTTTGTTTTAGGAAAAATAAAAGGGAAACACACCCCAAACTATTAGTGGTAACCTTTATATTCTCTAGAAAGGTGGATCCTAAGTTTACTTCTTGACCTCTGAAAATAAATGCATTAGGCTATGTGACCAGAATGGCAGACCAGTATTGGTGTTGATATTGATCTAATGTAAACATTTAGCATGGATCTTGAATCACTGTTTTAAAACTGTATATTACATTTCCATGGGGGAGGGGAAGGGAGAATTTAATACTAGAACAGTTCCATGAAGCCAAGATGCAAAGCCAGGAAATTTACAAAATCTTAACTTTCTCTGAGCAACAAATGCAAAGCTTTTTACTTTGTCATATCAAAAATGATTTCTAATAATGCAGACTTAATATGTTTAAATATTTGATTCATTGAAGTGGTCAGGTAGGGGAAAAGTGTATATATTATTTTATTATATCAAATTCCGGTAATTTTCACCTTAATTATACTGGGACATGCATGGCTATTACCTAAATATTAAGATGAATCCAATGTCAAGTTTTATTTCACTTGATCTGAATTGGACCTTATATTGCAACAGCAATTCCCTGATTCTAGTTTGGTATATTACAATTCTAACACTACCTAAAGTTAATGCAGACTCCTAAACTAAGGGGTCAGTCCCATAAGGTTTTCCTTTTTCAGATGTCAGCCACAAGGCTCAGATATCCTCTTATGCCTAGCTTACCAAAGATTTAGGTGGTAAGCCCCTTGAGTTAAAAAATTCTCTAGAAAATCTCACAGAACTCATGGAAGCTGCTGTATTTGTGATAGTTACACGTTTATTATAAAATATGTAAATCAGGAACAGTCAGATGAAAGCAATGCATAAGACTGGATCCTGGGGAGGAGGGGGAAAATTGGCATTTACATGTCATCTCCTCCTATAACCCAGGTATGTAACCCTCCCAGCAGAGAAGTATGTTCACCAATCAGGAAGATTCCCAGAACGCCAGTGTCCAGAGTTTTATATGGCATTTCATTACATAGGCATATTGCATAAATAATTGGCCACATGATTGAAATCAATTTCCAGTCCCTCTCCCTCCTCTGGAGATTAGGGATGGTGCTCAAAGTTCCAGTCCTCTGATCACAGGCTTAATCTTCATGACTTGGCCAACCCCTTTCTTAGTATCTTAAATCTAACGTCCCCCTCCCCCCTTGAGTCACATAAACTTAGGTATGGTTGTTAACATAAACTTGTTAACTTGTTAACATAAACTTGTTAACATAAACTTGTTAACTTGTTAACATAAACTTGTTAACATAAACTTAGGTATGGTTGAAAGAAACTCATTATAAGTAACTAAAGATACTCCTATTGCTCAGGAACTTCCAAGGGTGTTTGAAACTTTATGCCAGGAGTTGCGGACAAAGACCAGATATATTTTTTATTATATCACAGACCTCAAGAGTATATTTGATTTAGCACCACAGCTTTAAACAAGAGAAATATTACTTTCATTTTATAGCAGAAACATATGGCACTAAGAACTTATATGATTGGCCCAAGATCATAGAAGTAAATTGTAGAAAGGGCTAGGACTCTAGTTGCCTTAACTAGTAATATGTCCATTTTCTTTGGACAACTAACAAAACAGTGCAAAGGCTGGGGAGCAGGTCTCTGTTGGTGAGTGCTCACTCATGTACTCACAATTACAAGGTGCCACTGAGGCTCAGGGTGCAACAACAATGGGGTTTATTAACAAAGGGGTAATTGGGAAAAAGGAAAGAGTCTCGAAGGCCCCAAGTGGCTGTCTGTCCTACCCTATAGTGTCCACAGTCCCAGTAGTCCAAAGCAAATGCTGCTTGTACTAGATGACATTGTCCCTTCAATGAGAGCCTGGAGCTGGTGGTCCACTGGCAAGTGGTAGACCAAGATTCAACTCACAGTGGCAACTGGAGGTGATCACAGGTATTGTTGCTGAGGTGACACCACAGCAGCAAGCAACACCTGTCTGAAGGCCAGGCTGGCAGCACCAGATGCTGGAACAGACAGCACCAGAGGCAACAGCACCAGGAGATGGTATTGGAGGATCAGTAGCAGTGGACAGCATCCTGAGGACAGGTCAGCAGTGCCAGTCACAGGTCAGCAGTGCTGATCAGCACTGGTCAGTAGGCCATGGTGCTTGAGAATAGACATCAGTGTTGTAGCCCTTTGAGAGCACACAGCCCTTTTAGAGACAGCAGGCACAGACTGATGGTACCATTTTACAGGCGATGGCAGAGGCAGGGCTGAAGGCAGGGAATGCTGTCAGGCTGCTCCTGAAGCAAAAATTCGATGCAAAGGTCTGTGTCCTGACAGATCTGTCTGTGAGGTCTGAATCCTGCAGAGGTCTTTCCAGGAGGTCTCAATGAGTCTGTCTAAAGCTGGCTAATGAACGGGTCCCAAGCCCTCGAATACCTCAGCTTATATCCCCTTCAGAATACCTGCCTTTCAAGGCAGATTAGTTCATTTACAGTTCCAGCTGTTTGATTGGTGCCGGTCAGCTCGAACCTGATTTGTCCATCAAAAATCCTGACACTGTATCCAAAAGTGAAACCCTGGCCAGCTCTCCAGACCCCCACCTACCTTGAGGTCGGGCTGGCAATTTTTGCTGCATTTTAAATGTGTCACTGGAGCTCAGGGCTGGGCCACAGGCTGCACGTGCTGTGGGCCCCTGTGCAGCTCTCACTGGGGCTGGCTTTCAAGGGCCACTGCCCTCCTATTTCAATAGTGCTATGAGACTCAGTTTTCCTAGGAAACTGCTAAACCATTCATGAAATGTATACACTAAAGAAACATGACCTTTCTATTCGATTGGGAAAGTGTTGTATTGACTTAAAAAAGAAATCTAGCTCTTTTAACTTGGGAAACATACCATGTGCAACCTACCACAACCAATTCTCAGACTTTCAGCCTTTTTCATAGTGTAATATAACATGTCTCCATCCTGTTTAAGAGTCCTGATAGTGAGTATCTTGGTATTTTCCTTTTAATGAGTCAGCATTTAATTTTTATTGTACACTTACAAAACATTTTACAGTTATAGATCAGTATTGTTATTATCATCATTGACTGAGGAAACTGAGGTAAAAAGCATTATCCAGAAACATATATGCTAATTAGCTATCATCATTAAAAAATATATATGGATACCCTACTGCTTTCCAAAAATTATTTGAGACACTTTCAACAAGATAAATTGGAAAAAAATAGACATACAAAATAGAAAAGGTAAGAAAACACAGATAAGATATTGTCATAAGGGTAATTAGAGAGGTAATATAAAAATTCACTGATGGACATAGGGAAGAATATGCAATTTACATTATACATGGTGAAGGCTATACAAAGCATATAGTTCCTTCAGAAGGTGATATATTTTTAAAATGTGAAATGAATAGAAGCCATTACATAGTTTCATGGACATTTGCTTCTACCCAAACTTTATAGTCAATCTAAAAATAGAATTCATATGACTATGAATTTTGAGAGTGTACTTTCCTTGTCATTTAAAAATCTGAAGTCATTATTTGCTCATTTCATTTTAGTTTACATTCATTACAGTCAACATCATTCAAAGCTGTGCTGTCCCATACTACAAGCCACTAGCCCCAAGTTGCTGTTTGAGCACTTGAACTGTAGCTAGTTAGAAATGAGGTATGTGACAAACATAAAATACATACTACGGTGAAAATTTCAAGAAGAAAATTTAAAATATTAATTTGATGTGGAAATTAAAACATTTTAAGTATATTGTGTCAAACAAGATATATTATTAATAATTTTTAAATTAACACTCACTTTAATGTGTTTGCTTGAAATTGCCCATGTGGCTCACTTTTCTGTTTGTACAGTGCTTTTCTAGAGAATTCATTTTCAATGTCCTATAGAATTCTTTTAAATGTAAAATTTCAGATAGGCATAGCCTTGTGTATATGTTCATACAATGGAATAATCGGCGTTGAACAAACAGGTGGATAACATTAAATCCTTAAAAGCACAGTAAAAATATCAAAGGTATAAAGTTACTACTTTAGAACTTTAGTGTATCTAGCTCTTAGGAAGCCCATCCCTTTCATAACAGATCCTCAGCTTTCCAGAGATTATATACAAAGGCACTGCTGATTGCTAGTTGGGAGGCTTCACCATTGTTTTAAAATATAAGTTATGAAATTGGCCCTTATTTTGCAATATTGTGATGCATTTGGCAACTTCAGAGGACAAATATGACTGAACACAGATCTACATACTTGTACAATTTTGTTGTTCCTCATTATATGGGAAAAAAATGCTTACTATGTATATAGAGGAACAAGTGCCTGGGCTCTCAGTTTCCTCAGTGACACAATATAAGGAATAGCCAAATGATGGAGATCAATTGACCTGTTTAAGCAGCAGCATCAAAGTATCTTCATGCTTATGGACTTTTCCTAGTTTACAAGGATTTCACTCCTTATTAATTAAAAAGTCATGTCTGTCCTAGTTCTCAATTTTTTAAAAAATTTTTATATAATGTATTTATTTATATATTTTTTACGTCATTGTTCATTTTTACACAATGTTTGCTTTCTCCTCTCAGGTGTAGTCCCCATACAATTCCCACCACCAATTTACCCATGCACCATCACCATAATACCTTTGCTCTTCCCTCCACTGTTTTGATCCCTCTCCCTCCCTTGCAGAATGCCTCTGATTTATAGTTGCCTGTTGATTTTTTTTATTTATTGCTATTATTTTTTTCCTTATTATCTTCTATCTGGTTTCCCTATATTTCTCCTGTAAGTGAAACCATCTGATATTTTCTTTTTCCTTCTGGCTTATTTCACTGAGCATAATCCCTTATAGTACCATCCATGTTGCTATGAATGGCATGAGTTTATCTTTTTTGATTGCTGAATGGTATTCCACTGTGTATGTGTAGCACATCATCTATTTTGGGGCATTTGGGTTGTTTCCAAACAGATTTGTAATTTCTTTTCATGTTTAATTCGCCAAGCTCCTTCTGCTCTGAAAAACAATTGAGAACTGTTCGGACTAGTACTGGTTTGGCATTTGCCATCAGACTTTATTATTAGCTTTAATCAGAATTGCCTCAAACTTACAGAAACTGAGACAAGTTGGAGCTAACCTGTACTTTCCTCTGAGCTTCTTGAGGTGGGACATCTAATGAGTTACATATTTAAAATACTTAAAAGCAAAGAGTAATTTACATCATAGAATCATACTCTGGATAATTAAAGGTAACTTTTTTTTATAATCCCATGTCTATTCATATTTATACATACTTATACAAGTATCTAGTCAGTTGAATCTCCAGACATTCCTAACCCCACTCCTTATTTGTCGCCTTGATATTTCTCTCCTTAGTTCTTACTTTCTTATGTTCTGGCAGACCTTTCTCTGACCAGCAGGGCCTGGGGTGGATTCCCTGTGGAGTCCATCAACTCCTCTCTGTAATTAGCTTAGTGGAGCCACTGTGAAGTGATGCAAGAAGGCTTTAGCTTCCCTAGAGTCACACTTCGTAGTCTAGCACACGCCTTATCTGTTGCTCCAGGGAGCCAGATACCAGGAAACCATTATGTTAATACGGCAACAGCAGCTCTTATTTTTTCAATCCCACAAAAACCACATGTGACCTGACATGATCTTAAGATATAAACAAGTACTCAACATACTTTGGACTCTGGGATAGAGTTTTCTTTCTCACCTGACATTTTGGCCAAAAGTAACCACCTAATTTGTTGAGTGAGGAGGGCTGGTGATGCTCTCTTGTCTCTTGCTTGACCTGGAAATTCACTGGGACCAATAGTATATGACGTGAACCAGGGGTCTCTGGTTAAAATTTTGTCCACTGTCTTTTCAACTTCCTCTTATTTGAGTAACTTACATTTCACCCACCAATTGTTATTTTACCTATTTGCCAGATGTTGTATTAGTTTTGCTTTTCTGAAACAATTTTAACCTCATCTTCCTTTGAAATTACTCTTATTCTGTGGACATTTTGCAAAGATTAAGAAGTAGTTTTATATTCGATTTCTCACAACTTAATTTTGATAAATTACCAAATGTCCTATATAGAAATACAGATTACAGACTAATGCAGTCATTTTGACTTCTCAAAGCCTCTTCTAACTCTGACTGTATCATTTTATTTTAATTAGACTTCTGTACTCTTTATACAATGTATATTTCATTTTCTTTTGCCAAATGCAAATGTACCAAATAATTTTAAAGTATATTTTAATTTTTTTTCTTCCCTCTCCAAGTGACAGAGTTAATTTTAAGATCAGCCCTTCAAGAAGCCTAGAAAACATTTTGGAATTAATGGAACTACCTTTTTTCCCTTTTGGTAGTTTTATTTCTTTGTAATGTAAAGATTATTAGAAATGTAAGTCTGCAGGATTTTTTTTTAATTTTTATTTTAATTTTTGGGTGTTACATTTTTGCTCTTCCATATGTGTACATGTTCTGCTCTCCCTCCACCAAACCAGCCGTGCCAAAATCCCATCTGCTTCCCTCACCCCAGTCTCTTTTCTCTCCCCCCAACAGGATATTTCTGAAAAATTAATATTGTTTTCAAAAATGACTCTCTGCTCTCATACATGTGTGTATGGGAATGTGAAGGAATGATTGATATTAGTAAGTAAAGTATGTTTTCTTGTGTGATTTCATTTTTTTTTTGACCCACATATATTTTCACTTAACCACTTTAACTGGAGGAGTTAACTTTGTACTCCTTTTAATTTTTTTAAATGGAAATACTTCTTTTACAAACTTCAATTAGTTGAATTTCCTCCTTCAAAAATTGTTTACATTGCAAATTTGATCTTGGAGTTAGTCACTAACAGACCTGAGAGGCCAGCCATGATTGGACAAGGGAAGGAAAAGCTGCTGGGGCTGCTGAGCTCTCTGGATCGGTGCTGATCCGGGGCTCTACCAACCTGAATAAGTTTTCCAAGTGGAAGCTTTCTTTCCAGCCTCAATGAAATCTTGCCTCGGTTCCCAAGGAACATAAGGTGGTCAAAGGCAGGATTTGATTCTGCAGTAAGTGGGGCAAGCACACCTGGATTTCCTTCCAGTTCAAGCCACTCCGTAGAACTCTAAACTTTGGAAACTGGTGCTGGCTCATGCTACTTAGAGATGAAAACCTACTATAGATCTTGGAATACAAAGACAAAACCAGAAAGGGACTTGTTCATTGCGCCTCATATATTTGTTGGCTCCTCTTCGCCACTGTTACATGCATATACCTCTTTGTATGACGTCAAAAGAAGGTTTTCATTTGATCTAAAGAGTAGCTGTTGCACGTACAAATGTTTAGTTTGTGCATGTCTCACTGTGTTACAACAGACTGTGTACTTCCTTACATCCCCCCCATTTGTCGTTTTCCTCCTTTCTTTTGATCATCCAGCATCTGGTAATCTGGTGCCATCCGATCCCCGTTGTCTGTGATGCTAAATTTTGAGCATGTTAAATCTTTTGTCATTAGAGAAAATATAACTAACTCAGCACCACTGAATAATATTAGGATGTGTGTGTGTTCTTCTATTTCCTTTTCTTTGATTATAAAAGTAATCTGTAGTCATTTTAAAAATTTTATGAAATATAAAGAATGAAACCCTTCCTTTGTCTTTCTGTAGTAGCCTGTTTTAACATTGAGTGCTTACTGCCATGTCATATACATATTGTAGTTTATTTTATATATTTAAAATCAAACTACATGCAAATTTTCATTTTATTTTTTTTATTGCGTACTTTTCCTCATACCATATCTAAGAAACTGGAGAGATAACACTTAAGTGAAATGCCAATAGGAGAAAAACAAATACTGATAGTTTCATTTATATATGGAATATAAAGAGTAAAAACAGGTCATACAAAACTGAACCAGTAACGAATCCTTGACATCTAACTGCAAAACTGAGGTAACCAGAAGGGGAGAGTGGCAGGGTGGAAGCAGAGGGCAGGAAGCATGGTGGAGGATTATTGATGCTTTGGTAGTAGACAGGTAGAAATATATATTTGTAGAGGTTTGGGCCTATAACCCCTAAAACAAATGCAATGATGTAAAACAACTTACCCTCAATAAACATAATTAGAGGGAGGAAAAACCCTGACTCTTGGAAAACAATCTTTTTAAAGATATATTGAGTCACAAAATTATAGGAGGTCTATTTTATGCATTTATTGAATTTTAGAAATAATGCAAATAAAAATTGCTGTGCTCTGGGTAACACACTAGTGATTAGCCAAATTAGCATCACTTAAATGAAGCATTTAAACATTTGCCTATAAATAAATTTTCAGTGCTAACTCACTAACTTATCAATGAATGGTGGATTAATTTCTTTTATGTTTTGCCCTGCTTATAACAGTATTTCTTAACCTTTGTCAGGCCAGCCCACTGAGATTTCAGAAAAAGCTATGAATCTTCTTCCCAAATAGATGCATATTCACACAAAAAACTAATTGATAATGGAGGTGATAATCAATTGCTGTGCACTTAATCTTAGGGAACTCATAAATTCCTAGAGCCTGCTTATTGATACTCAGGTTAATAACCCCTCACCTATTGGAAACCAAAGATTTTCATGGCAGCGAAGATTATGTGTGATTAATGAGTTTTGCTATTTGTGACCTTATTTAATTAATATGTAAGTATTTGTTGAGCATCTGCTATTTTGAACACTTGTTGGTTTCTGTGATCCTTATCCTTTAGGAATTTACTGTCTACAATGGGAAGACAAGAATTACAAACATAAAGTATGAGGAAAAGATACAAATATGCAGTAATTAGACAGGTCCATAAGTTATATATGAAAATTAACCTCTTTACTTTGTTGTACCTTGATGCAGTTGTCATTCTCTGATTCTCTGATTTATAAAAAGGAAAAAGCAAAAGGACACCAGATCCTTTGGGAACCCAAAAGATTCAGTGTCGTAAAATAAGGTCTATAAAGTGAGACTCTGAGAACTAAATACATATCACCTCCAGATTCCTAAGTGGTTTCTTCAGCATCACCTGATATTCCCAGGGAGCATGCCCAAAAAGCAGATTTAAGAATGTGCAGCAGGCTCGCAAGCATTCATCCCAGGTATCGCAAGGCAGCTCTGTTGAGCTGGCGTGTGTAGGCTCGTTGAGCACTGTGATAGTTGTTGCATGTCACTCAAGCAGGGATCCTACTAACAGAGAGGACTTCATTTATATTTTATTATTGAGGTAACATTGCTTTACAACACTATGTATGATTCAGGGAAATAGGTTCACACCCAGAGAGGACTTTAGTACTTCAGATGATATAGTATACAGTCATATAGGAGCAATAATAATAATATACCATCCTTGGATGAAGTCACTAAGCATGAAAAACATTTAAACTGACCACCTGACAATCAAGACTGTCCAAAAAAGTGACTGTGGCTATAATTCAAAGAATGCTTTCTAAAGGACCATAGTGTGGGAAAGTTGTACACTTGACTTGAACAGCTGCCATCCATATACAAGGTCATCACAGATAATGGCTATGGTAAGATATGGGGCATGGATTATGGCAAGCTTTCTATTAACATAGTTCCCATCAAGTATTTGTACTGTTTTAGAATTTGACTCTTAAAATCTCAATTACTTGGGCTAAACACATATGATAGAATTAATTTATAAATGGCATTTGAACTTTCTTTTCAAAAGAAAGAGAAACTGTAGTGCTGCTAACCATGCTACATAGTTTTTTCCCCCCATTTGGCATTTTAATTTGAAATGTCTAAGAATATTTTGTGTTCAGTTGTATGATACACTTGTGCTAAACTTTAATTAGTTTAATAAATTGTTTGAAATTTCATTTTGTATAATGTTTCCATAATCCCTATAACCTAACTTCTTGGCTTTATTTTTTAAGATGGTACAAGGACATTTTAAAAACCTGTTATTTCTGTGGACCCGCTAGTTAGAAAACAATGTTTAAAGAACAGAAATTTCTACCTTTGTTCACAAATTGTCATTTGAATCTATCCAGCTACTAGTTGTTAGAACCGCTTATCCAGATTAATGAACAAACATCTTGATGGGATTTTATTTAATTTCAAAAGAAAAATGTGATACCGACTCAAATATCTTTAACTCATTTCTGGAGAAAAATGTAATAATTTATAAGAAAACATCCCTTTTCATATTTGCTTTGAGTACACACTGGAGTTGTTTTACCATAAACAGATTAATATTAAATGTCCATCACACTTTGGCTTCACAGAGAGAATAAAAGACATAGTAACTGTCCAGCTTTTGAATCCTGTGTGTGTGTGTGTGTGTGTGTGTGTGTGTGTGTGCGCGCGCGCGCACGTAAAGTGCTTAAACAAGACCTTTTGATTTCATAATAAGCAGGGCTTAGGGACAGTAAAACTTGACATTCTTAACTGTTACTAATATTTGTCCCTGTAGTCCTGTTCAGTTATCTTCTTGTTAATGATCTAGAAGCCAGTCATAAACCGAGCATGTACCCAAGGTGCTACTGTAAATTACAAATAGCATTCATGTGGTCTCTTCCACCTAAGAGTAAATTGGAGTAGAGGGAAGAGACACAAAAGAATTTTCGAGAGTGATATAGAAGTCAATGACAAAGAATATGTCAGAAGGATGGGCATGTGCAAATGTTCTCTGTTTCTGTGGTGAGATTTATCTAGATGAGCTTTTTCATCTCTTCAAATATTCTTTGCTCAAGAGCCACATTGGATTGGGGCAGCCTCTGCTGCTGGTTGTGTGTGTGTGTGTGTACACGCATGTGCAACAATGCACCCATGAGATAATACAAATAATCAGTGAGGGAATAATTAATGATGTGGCAGGGAATATTTTTTGATAAATGCTTGGGGAATGAGGTGACAGGCGTGAAATTAGAAAATTCCTTCAGTGATCTAAAATATAAATAGCTTTCGGAACTGAAAAGAGTTTCACAGCTGAAGATTTTATTGTGTTGGGAGGAAAACTTTTTTCTCTCCCCCACTCCCTCCTCCTTTGCAAGTTGTTTGTCCATTCACAAAACAAATACTCTGAAGCCCAGCGCGGCTCATGGGAATAAATTTCAGGTCGAATTAGTACAGTTTCCTTGCTGTCAGGATGCTGGAATTAATGGTGTTTTGATGACACGAATTTTGAAGGGCAAACAAAGAAGCTGAAGGGAGAAAGACATGACTCCTTAGAAGCTTGGTCCTCCTCTCCCCCAGCCTCTCTTGTCTTCCCTGTCATCCGTCTGCCAATCTCCCTGTCCATGGTTAGTTAAAGGCGCTTTTTATCCTCTTTTCTTTCCCACAGAGTTTGCCAGATCCGGCCCGGTGCCTGGGTTCCAGGAGGACACGCTGCAGTTGGCCTTCATCGACTTGAGACAAGTAGGTCTTTGTGTTTTTGTTTTTTGTTTTTCTTTTAAGATGTGTGACTGAAGACCATCAGGTCTTAAGGAAAAGGGGAGGGAAGGGGGATCGGCGTTGGCGATTCACACTGGAGACCTAAGAGTTTTTCCCTGTGTTTGAGGCCACCTCTTTTATTTAGCTATCTGGGATCCTTAGCTATGGTGGAGTTAAAGGTTTTGTGGGTAGAAGGGAAGGCAGGAGGTGGGAGGAGGGACTCAGAGAGTAGAGGGACTCAAGTGACCCTCAAGTGATGTGACCCATTGTGCTATAGTTGGCTTCTGCAGACACAGCAAAAAGATAACTCAGGAAACCCATGCTAAGCAGGTGCATTGATGCAGAGACTGCCTGCCTGGAGAACTTTTGTTTGTAGATAATGAGGGCAGCAGCATTTAAGAAAAATGAAAAATTTTGCATTCTGGGTTTTAGTTTGGTTTGTTGACTTTTTTCTGTTGCCTTAAGTTTCCCATCCTCTCCTTTGTAGAATGTGATCAGCCATGAGTGACTAAGTGGTCCTTTTAGAAGATGGTTAGTAAAGGCCCTGACCAGTCATGCTAACCTGACATCTATCCCTGTTAAAGTAGTGATGAAAGCTTAAACATACCTGAGCTTTGCAAGCCCATCATATAGAAAGAGTCATTCTCTAAGGCTGCTTCTTGCAGAATGAATTGGGTGGGTTGGTAGGCCTTGGTGGTTTGGGTATAGAGGAGCTGCCTGGGCGGGGGCCGAAAGAGGGAGAGTTTACTGGGCTCTGTCATCTCTTCACTCTGAAGATGGATGGGGTTGGATAGAAAGTGTGAATGAATCAATGACTGATGCTTCTCTCCTATTAAAACAATCTTTTTTTTTTTTTGTCTGTTTTAAAAAGGGGGCTGGCTTTGTTTCTCCTGCCATAATGATGCAGTGCCTCTTGTTTTCAGAGCTGACATAGTTTGCATTCTGAAAACTTTTAGATACCCAGGGTATTTCTTAAAGCTGTAGGACCCCTTGTATCGGTAGTCTCCTTACCACTGTGACTTGATTCATGCTGGAACAGCTTTTAACCCATAATGGATGGCCTGAGCTAGCCCTGAATCCTTGTGGATGGGTGGTGTAATCTGTCATCTAATGACAATTCTGGAAAGCCCTGTTGAGCAGAAAACAGAAAATTGTGTCTCTATAGACCCACCATGGCTTGCGGATTCAGGCCGCGTCTCCGAAACGTGTGTCAACTTAATATTTGGGGGCTGAGGTGGGGGTTCTCTTGCACATAAAGGCTTTCCCAGCATGGTCATAAATGGAGCTGAGTATCCTTTTCCACAGTTTACACCTTCCACCTGTGGATTCAGCCACTCAACTGAGACGTTCAGATTTTAACCCCTTGATTGACGGAAATTTGAAGATTGGAATTTTGCTTTAGGGTTTTGTGGGGTGGTATCTTTTGGACTTCGCCCCCACCTCCACATTTCTTCTCAGGAACTTCTGAGCCAATTGGCTTTTCTTGGAAAGCAGAAATTAAGTTTCACTGGAGAAGCACATCCAAGGAGAAATTTTCCCTTCTCATTATTCATGAGAAGGAAATGTGGTCATTCTCTCTAGTTTGTGGATTTGGTCCCTATGGAAAGTGACTAAAGTTCACAGAAAATGTTAACTGAAGGGAGTAAGTTAGAAAGCACAGCCAAAATAAGGTGGATCTGAGCCGGGGATGAATTCTCAAGTACTCTGAGCTCTCAGTGAGCATAGCTGTTTATGCTTAAGTTCTTACTTTCTATTACCGTTCTGTTCTCAGATTTCCTTTAATGAAGCAATAGAAACCAAAACTCTAAAATTTTACTAATAATGAAAGATCGTACCTCATCCTATCTCCTAATTTCTATTTATGTCGATTAAAGCAGCTTAAATTTTTCTAACCTAGATTACTTAAAAACTTCCCTAACTCTCAGAGTACTTATTATTAGCAGGCCTCAGGTAGTTGAATCGTTTTGAGAAAAATTATCCTTTCACACTCCATGCTGAAAATATTTATCTCATGGCAATTCATCTTAGTCATTGCCATAACTTAGCTTAAGTGAACCGCTTTTTAAAAGGAGACTTCTTATCTGCGGAGATGTTCAAACTATAGACAGAAAGCCTGGAAAAATATGTTTTCAAAGGAGATATCATGACCTCAGATGAGTCAAGTGCCCTTGAATCTGTGTCCTTCTGCATGTACTCTTCAGAATCCTAAAATAGAATTGTGCTATTTCAGAGTTGGGGCTAATCTTACAACTCATGTAGTAACCTTTGGCTTGATACTTACAACCCTGTATAGTACTCCAGACTCTGTCTGAATATCCCCCTTTCAGAGAACTCAGTGGCACAAGCAGCAAGTTTCACATTAGACTAATCTGGTTACTAGAAAATTATTTTCTAAGTTGACTAAAACCTGTCTACTTTGTTTTGACCCATTGGCTATATATTTTTAATTGTCTCCAGTTTGAGGGAAGGGCTTTCTATTCCTGATTTATTAAGCTTCTTACCTGCTAGTAATAGATTCTTTTTTATGTGTAGCACTTATATCCTTTCTTTATCTAGTCTTTATATAGTTGATTTTACCAACCAAAATTGGAGACTTTACTTTCTTTGGTCTATATTTTCCTTTTTGACATATTGTTTGCAACACACATGTTAATCATTCAAGCTTGTCTTTGCCTTTTTAGGTCCTGATTCAGTTTCCAGTTTATTAACTGGCTTCGTTATTATGCTCTTTTACAGTAGTAAACAGGAGTAACAGAAGTTAAAGGAAGAAATTAAAGTCAGGGCAAGTTTCAAGTACACCCCATGCAGGAAGGGGATTTGTCCCCAGACAGAGCAGCCAGATAGTCTTTTCTTGTCATTGAGTGTGTTTGCCTCACTGGTTTATGAGTATATTCATCTGATCATGCTTTCATGTTCTCTGGCTTTAAAGTGTTACAGACACTATCAATTGAATGATAATTTTTTAAATATTCAAAACAATGTTTGATTGAATCACTCTATATAGGCTATAATAACAGAGTGTCATTTAAAGCTACAGAATTTCATTAAAAAGCAAATTAGATGTGGATGGCAAAACTATTCATCCTTTCTCACCTGTCCTGTCTATTCTAAATTTCCTATCTTAAGGTAGAGAATTAAATGATATTTTGTATATACAGTCTTTCATGATATTTTACATATGTATAGCACTTCAGAGTTAAAGTGGATTTACATACATTTCTCATTTGTCGGATTTCCGGGCTTAGGAAATTTGCTGTTAATAATAATCTGAACTAGCACAAATCAGAATCTGCCTCTTTTTTACCTTATATTTTCTATATTTCCAAATTTATAAAAGTAGGATTGCTTCCATACATTAATATGTGAGTATATTTCTATCAAAATCCAAATTTATGTTTATGCTAAATCTTGAGAAGGTCAAGTGAAAGGCTCACTTCTTAACTTGAGTCTTGTGTCTTGAAGTGTCGCATGTACTCCAAGTGGTAATAATTGCTTGTCTTTTAGTAGTTCATAATTGGAAAATATAATATAAGGCCAATAGGAGATTCTCAGTAGTTATTTGTTTATTCAATGGTACTATCTATAGTTTATATTTTCCTTCTGTTCTTCTGTTGTGAAACATTAGGTAGATAATGCTGAGGATTACCAGAATTTGAACTTCAGTTGATTTTCATTTTAGTTTACTTTATCAAACCATGGGTGCCTACTATGAACAAAGCACAAACTAGTGTTGTTGGAATATACAAATAAAAATAAGTAGTCTCTGCTCTTAAGGAGCAAAAAAGATGATTTGCAAATTCTGGATTCTAACATCAGTCATACTCTGCTAAGTGTTACATTAGAAGGATGAGGTCATTGTGTGTATTTCAATTCTTTCAGCAGCTTTTGCTACACAACAGATCATTCCAAAACAAATTGGCTTAAACTAGAATTATTTACTGAGGTCAGGTTTCTACAGGTTGATAAGTTTAGGGTAGGTTCAGTAGACTCACTCATAGCTTGAGGTCAGCTGCTAGGTTGGCTTGGCACTTTGCCTTGTCTAGCATGTTTTAGTAGGCCAACTCTTCTCTTTTCCATGTGATCTCTCAACCACCAGCAGCCTAACCCAGACACACATGGCATCTTGGCAGGGCTCCAAGAGAGCAAAAGGAAATGTGCAACCCCCATGAGGTCTGTACTGGAACTAGCACATCATCATTGGTACCACTTTCTATTGACTTGAGCTAGTCAAAAGGCCAGCCCAGATTCAAGACACTCTAATTTATACTTTCATCAGGATATAAGACAAATTTTATATAAATGATGCAAAATAGATAATGCAAATCAGGAGCAAGACTGTATTTATAATGGGGTGGGGGGAAGGTCATGAAATAAGAAAGGTTTTTGTGGACCTAAATAGTTATAAAATATTTAATGGAAAGTGTAGGGAGTTAAATTGAAAGAGAGTCAGACATTGTTGAGGAAATTTCAAGCATTGAAAATAGCTTGGTTTTTCATTTTATTTAAAATTGTATGTATGTGTGTGTGTGTGTGTGTGTGTGTGCGCGCACACGCATATTTTCACTGTGATCTAGAGTATCTGTCAAGTATTAGGCTCATGTCTTTAAACTCCACTTCTTAATTTCTCATTCCTTATTTTTACTGTGTAGCTTCCATGTGGACATTTTTTTTATGACCTTCAGTTTCTCATCACATACTACTTACTACAGGCTATTTTGACATTCATTGTGAGTGATCTTAATTTTCCTTAGTAATTATTTACATTATTTAATTTATGGCTATTCACCTTACGTGTTTGGCCAGTAGGAAAAGGTATGAGTGTGCTTTTTTCTTTAGCAACATTATATTATTTTCAGCTCCTTGGCCCCGAATATTATTTACTTCCGATATACATAAGTTTTTATAAAGCTGAATGAACTAGGTTGTGACATTGCATCAGATCTCCTGAATGGAGCTTGTTGGCAACGACTCTTATGTAGCAAAGTCATCCCAAGATATCTATGGCTTTTTTTAGATTGAGCTGGTGACATTCCCTCTAGGCCAGTTATTCCCCAATTTCTAAACCTTTAGTCTAAAGTAAACACAGTGCATTTCCATTGCAGGCACTTAGCTTGCCTTAAAAACAACCGTAAGATCTGAGAGAAATAACTAGATTTCTTTGGAGATATTGAACAAATTCTGATCCTATTCCTGTTAGAAGCATACAGCAAAATCAGTACTGTCAGTTAATACCAGCTAGAGACACCTGAGCATAACTTAAGAACCTAGCTATATAGAACTGCCCCAGTTTCCCAGCCCATTGCCATCCCACTTAATAAATTTTGGCTTCACTTGAATACACACATATATCACAAACTTATTTTTTGACTGGTAACAATATATTAGATTTGATGGAGGGTGAGTGAAGCACATGCACATATGGAGAAAAATGTAATCCCAAAGTTATATAGACATATAAATCACTGATAGATTTAATAAAATATATATATATATATATATATCAGAAATAACGAAATGATATGTAGGCAACAAAATTTCTTTTTTAAGGCTTTCATACTTGCCATTCCAAACAATCCCTAACTAGCGGACTACCTACATAGGAGGCCATGGTGGGGATAGGGTAGGCCCATGCCTTAAAATCCCTCAGTTTCAGTTTTCTATTTTTTCATCACACCTTCAAGCTGTATTTGATAGAAGGACAACTATCTCCCACAAGTGCTACTTTTTTTAAAACTTAAAATGCATTTTAATAAGTTGATATTCCAGCTCAGAAAAACTCCAGAGAAAAAGTAAAACATGGTACACCAATAAAAATGCACAGCATAGCTCCTAAAATAGGCAAGCTTACGAGCTACTGCCTTGTCTTCAGCATATAGCAGCCCTGTTCCCAGGATTGTACCAGATCTATCAAGAAAAGAGGTGGACAGCAACATCATAGAAACAAAAGGGCCATTCCTGGGTTGTCTGGACCCATGAAAAACATAGAGGCAAGTTAATACAAATTTCTCTTTTAAAATATGCTAAAATGAAAATCTCTAAGAGAAAATGTCTTCCTTAAAACACAAAAAGGTAAGATATGGGATATAATAGAACCATATGCATGTTCTGTGACCTCTGTGGACAATTGCCTGAGTTGCTGCCTCGGAGTGAATGGAGCAGTGGGGCTAAGGCTACTGCATGTGCTTCTTACTACTGGTCCTTAACCTGCTGGAATGTAACTTGAGGTATTTGGGCAGTGAGGAGGGTGTAGTTTTCCTGAGTGTTTATTGTGTAGTTGCAAGGAGCGGTGTCTGAGAATAAGAGTGGGATTAAGCAATTGGGAATTATTTTTACGAAAGAATACTCTTAGTGGAGGAAAATAGTGTTGTATGTGAACCCTGAATAACAAGCTCATGGACTGGTAATGATATCAGTAGAAATACTCTCCAAGTGCTCATTTGAAATACTGTGTTGACCTTTAGTTTATATATGATCTTGAGTTCAGGCTGTAGCACTGGGAGTCATCTGTACCAGAGTCAGAAATCAAACCGCTTGATAACTCATGGAATTGGAAGATGTCACTGCTCTGACTGATGGGAATGGTGGGTTGGAAGGCATGGATTCAACCATAAAGTACATTATCTTGGAAAAGATTATCTGCACTGCTAGTATGGCAGAATGTATTTGTGGTTAGGTTTCATTTCAGAAATGAAATTCAGAGTTATCATATCCCAAAAGCACTGGTGGCTAGAAGAGGATGTAGTAGATATCAGATCACCTGCATAGATCTCTTTGCTGATGTATAGCCATTAAAAGTCCAAGTTTTGACAGGCACAATAAGCACTTAGAAGTAGAGATAGACTTCCCTAATCAGAAAGTTTTCATTCATCATTGAACACTAGACCTTGCATGGTTGAGGCAGATATAGGTATAATGCTGTAATGGGTATTTAATGGATAAAACATACTCCCTGCCCTCATGGAGTTTACATTCTTGTATAGTTGCCAATGTTTGTGCAGCATGCCTTTTCAACATTCTGCTCTTCCCAGTATCTCTCTCCAGGTGGCCCTGGCATTTTAAGAGGATGACATTTTGTCTAGATTTTGGTTCTTTTTTTGTACTGGTGCGATATTGGTTCATTTTAGCGACAGCTGCAGCATTTTCTGGCAAGATCCCCGGCACAAGACCAAGTCTATTTTACACTTATACACAGGCTTTCAGTAAAGAACTTTTTGCTATGGTTTGGCAGCCTGGTGTAAATAAGATGGGTAACTTAAAATGCTTCAAAATGTGGTTCTTTGGGTTTTAAAGTAGGTTTTTCTGGTTGGTTTGACAAAATTGTGTTGCCTAAGTTGATTTGACAGATACCCATAAGCTTCAGAGTATTGCTTCTAGCCTCAAAGGAAGCTCTGATGACAAATTATTCCTCTTCACAAGGAAGGGTGAATTAACGCCTTTAGGTCTGTTTCTGTTAAAATGCATGAATAGGGACATTTCTGAGAATAGGTTTCCCTGAACCAGACCTTTGGCCACATATAAATCAGGCTGGATTAGCATACACAGGATGAGCCATAGCCACTGGGATGCTACTGTAGTCTCAGCAAATCTGGTATGTCTCCTTACCTTGCCTGGGATATTAGTAATGAGAGTCATCATGAAAAATCTATATAAAGAATTACCAGTAATATGTAACATATTTACAGGACTTATTGAATGTCCCAGGTTGATTGTAGTATAGTTTATTTTAAAACTGCTGAGATTTTGTATCACCTCATACCAACCTGGTAACTGGGGAGAAGGTGAGTTCTGAAATTCTCTCAGGACTTTCTCTGATTGAACATAGAATCTGTTTTTTTTCCAGACCAGGATATCATGGAATAATATTAAAGTCAGAGTACAACTATTTGGCATAGAAAATCTTGTAAGGCCTCATGTGAGTGCTAGGAAAAGACACAGACATTTATTGGCAAAGTAACATCATAGCGAGGTGGGAAAATCATTTTCTATTCATTATCATCCCACTGTGAAAATCATTTTAGCAACTCAGAAGTCTACTTTCTTAAAGTCCTGATAGAGTTGGTTAAGGAGGCTGGGAATTAGAGGAGAGGAAACCAATATTAGTAGTGAATGCTTACCACAATGAGAGCCTGGTAGCCTTATGTGCAGTAGACTCCTCAGTGATCTCTAAAAAGTGAGCACTTGAAGGGAGGGTGGGAGGTCTGATGGACTTTGTATACCACTTGGTGGGAATGTAAGTGACAGACACGTGGTTCTTTGCACAGTTGTGCTTGGTAGAGAGGTAGCTTGTTGTGAACCTCACTGAGAGCCCTCCCTTTGACAGTAAATGTCTGGAAATGCTGGTTCATGAATATAGGCACTATGAACCCTGTCAGGGTCCTCACACTGTACTAATGACAGATATGTGGATATAGCAATGGGTGGGGGACCTTCAGTTGGGAGAAGTTGTGAAAAATATTTTAGTAGCAAGAGACAATATGTCAGGCTTTTGAGTTATTTTCCCATGAGTAATACATTGGATTGGACCTTTGACTCATAGGCCTCCCGGGTTAATAGTCTCTATTGTCAACCTGCCTTGGCAAAATCTGAGTTGGATGGGAAATCAACAGAGTTGTTCAGTGCTTTCTGGACCCAGGGGAAAGTTCTGCCACTTAGAGGTTCTGTTAGAGTATAGAGCTTTCACAGTAAATGCTAAAAGAACCTTTTCCTGAAGTGTGAGTCTAGTCTGTGATAATCCTCTTACCACTTTGCTCCAATAGAATGACTGTAACTTGAATGTAAGCATCACTCTTGATAGCCTCATAGTAAAGTCTGACTGTTCAAAGGCTAGAGTTTCATTCCAATTTCAGCTCCTGTGTGAAGAGCTAATAAGCACAGCGTAAAGAACCACTTGATAGTTTCTGCTTTGGCTCATGAACAGCCTTGTTGATCCACTCATACTATATCACAGGTGATCAAGTAATCTATGACACAGCATGCCTAGGCTATCCAGAGGCACCGCACCACAATCTGCTTCTCCCAACAAGCCAAACCTAAAGCATTTGGGATTTTCTCCCTTACCTCCAACACACATGAATATGCATACCTCGAATTTGAATCTGAGAATATCTGAGACAATCACATCTCCTGGAGAAAGGACTGGAGAGTCACCACCAATGACTTTCCCTGGCAGTACCAGTGGTATGAGAGACTCTAGTGCTGTCTGGATTAAAACCAAATAGGTTCTGAACACAAATCCCATCCCCATTGAATGCACTCTGCTTAGTGTCCTACCGGAAGATACTCAAAGATCAAGGAAATTACAGCAGAGCCAGACCTTGGAACTAATGTCTAACTACTGCATCCTACTGCCGCTGGAGGGCAGCAGAGAGTGACAACAAAGAGCTAGGTTTAGGGAATTGGGACATACTTCATTTTGCCAAGAAAGAAACCCTCTTAGTTGTAAAAGAATTAACTACCTGGGAGTCATAGTTAAAAGCATGGGTGCCTGGGGAACAAGGCTCAAAAATAGCATCCAGAACCCTCATTCAAAGATTAAACCTTCCAGGGAAGGTCAAGGACTAGAGAAGGGTAAATAAATTAGTGGACTGACAAGAAAGGGGAGCTAGACATCATTAAAGGTAGGGAACCAAAGGACAACTTTAAGTATCAAGTCCAAGGATACAAGTAAAAATGGAACAGTAACCAAATGAAAGAAAGAACTTCAGTGGGAGGCAAGTCAGAGTGAAAGAGTTGAGGAGACAAAGATACAGGCAGGAGAGATGGATTCTCTGAGACAGCCAGTCCTGCATAGGAAGAAGACTCTTGAAGGTGTATATTAGCAAGCAGGGAGTTGCAAAGGAACCAGTTTCAGACACAACAAAATAGCCATAGTTGTGGTATTCATTTATTTAAGTAGCTTTTCTTTGATTAGCCAGGATCATTTCTTTCTTTGTTTTTCTTTATTTCAAGACAAAATAACTTGTTGAGAATATGGAGAGAAGTGATATGACATACTAAGATATCACCATGGTATTCTCATACATGGAATTGAACTTGGATGTGAAGCCCTTCTAGTAGTGTTGGTGTGAGAGGTCAGTTCACTTTCCTAGACTAGCTTCTGATACTCCCTTTTCATAATTTAGATTGTAGCATTTGCTGGGGATATCCAGTGTAAAAGAAAAACTGGCTCTAGTGACTAAAAAATATAGACAAAATTCCAATCAATCCAGGGACTTAGATCTGTTCCCAATAGGTTAGCAAAGAGTAGTTTGGTATCTTCTAAATGCTAAGAACTTAATCTTCCAAATCCTTTAAATATGGAGGAAGAAAGAAAACACTTGCTTAGACCATTTTCCTTAAACATCAGCAGCATTTCCAATGCTTTCTTACAGGAAAACAAAACTCCTGAACTCCTAAATTCTGTGAGTACTATACTAAGTGTCAGGACAGCATAGTTAAGAAGTTTGGAATTGGACAGACCTAGGTTACTACTAGTTGTGACACTTGGCAAATTATTTGACCTCTCTACATGTAATTTCCTATTGTCTTTGATTATATATCAACAAGCATAATTACATCATCTTATTTAATGCTTCCTTCAATATTACAAGCTTATACGTTTTTTTAAAATTCATTTTTATAACCTAGGATCTGTTCTCAGTAGGATGGTTCATAAACAGTTAAAGGAGTAAATAAATATGAATAAATAAAAAGTGAACTGTTGCTACATCCAGTTTTAGAATTTATCCAATTTAGAATTTATCCATCCAGTTTAGAATTTTAGAATTAATCTATAGTGACAGATGCTGCTTGGGGACAAGGGGATGGGACTGAGTACAAAGAACCACAAAAGTGTTCTTGGGATGATAGAAAATGTTCTTGTGGTGTGGTAACAAGGATGTATATATTTGTAAAAACTCATGGCACTATTAACTTAAAATAGGCACATTGGATGCACATAAGTTATATCAATACAATTGATTTAGAAAGTAGAAGCCTAAAATTAAACTTTAGGATGTTATAGAAAATTCTAAAATTATATTCTTTTGTATACCCTTTGCATCTGGTTACTTTCATTCAGCATAATGTTTTGAGACTCATCAATGATAATATATCAGTATTCATTTCTTTCTATTAATGAGTGATATTTCTTTATATGTAAATATAAGAATTTATTTGCTTATTTACCTGCTATATTTATGAACATCTTGTTTCTAGGTTAGACTATTAGAATAAGCTGCTAAAACATTCATATACAAGTGCTGTGTAGATATATGTTTTTATTTCTCTTGGGTAACACCAAGAGTTGAATTGTTGATTCTATAGTAAGTGTGTGTTTTACTTTACTCCTATCTTTAAAAATGTCAAACTGTTTTTCCAAAATGGTTGTACCATTGTCCAAACTCACCAGTGAATTAAAGTTCCATTTGATCTACATCCTTTTCCATATTTGATGTTGACAGTTTGTTTATTGAGGCACAATTTGCGTAAAATCCATTCTTCTTAGATACACAGCTCTCTAAATTCTAAAGAACTTATGTAGTTATGTAACCACCACCAAAATCAAGATACAGAAAATCTCCTTTATCTCTCTTTACAATGAGTCTCTGACCCCCCACTCCCAGCTCCTGGCAATCATTGTTCTGATCTTTGATGCTCTTGTTTTATCATATAAATAGACTCATACTGTTAATTTTGGTTTCTTTTACTTAGCATGATTCTTTTGAGATTCATTCATATTGTTGATATATTAGTCGTTCATTTTTATTGCAGAATAGTATTTCACTGTGGGAACTATTTATTTACTCATTCATTAGTTGATGAATATTTGGATTGTGTCCAGTTTGGGGATATCACGAGTAAAATCACAATGAATGTTTATGCATGCAGACATGTTTTTATTTCTCTAAGTACTTGGGAGTGGGATGTCTGAGTCAAACTGTCTTCCTATTGACTAAAATTTTGCATTCCTACCAGCAATATTTGGTGGTTGCAGTTGCTCTACACCCTTGTATGATCTTGATATTATAATTTTTTTCACCATCCTAATAGTAGTATTTTGGTTGTTTAAATTTGTATTTCCATAACTATTGATGTTGGACATCATTTTGTGTGTTTATTTGGCATACATATTTCCTTGGTTGTGAATTGTTTATTCAAATCTTTTCATTGGTATTAAAAAATTATTATTGTCATAAAAGATTTTTATATTTTGGAGTTACCAAAATTAAAAGATATGTGTCATATCTCATGAAATATCATAATTATCAGATGTGTTTGCTTTTAATCTTCTTAACACTATCTTTTAAAAAGTTTGTTTTTTTATTTTAATGGCATCATTTTTTTCTCCATGACTCATGCTTTATGTGTCCTATCTAAAGAAGTTTTGCCTAACCCAAAGTCACAAATGTTATCGCTCATTTCTCCTGTGGGAGTTTTATGTGGTCAGTATTACATTATTACATTTAGGGCTCTGATAGCACATTTCAAGTTAATTTTCAGCATGATCTAAAATGTGGTCAGAGTTTATATTTTTAATACAGTATACAGCCTTCCAACCCTGTGCTCTCTCCATTGATTTGCCTTGGTACCATACATATTCTATTTATGAACTCTCTGTAATGTGCCCCATTGATCTATATACCTGCTTTTTTGTTATGCTTTGATATTGCTTTTGTATTAAGTCTTGAAATCAGATAGTATGAATCTTACAACTTTTTTTTACTTTTCCAAAATTGTTTATTCTAGATCCTTTGCAATGTGTTTTAGAATCAGGTTGTCAATTTCTACAAGTAGCTTGCTAGAATTTTGACTAATATTTTGATCATAGGTTAACTTGGGGGAGAATTAATATTGAGTTTTCTAATCCATATGCAGAGTCTCTATTTATTTGTGTCTATAATTTCTCCCCTAATTTAAATTTTAATTGTTCATTGCTAATATATATAAATACAGTGGGTGGTTTTTTTTTTTTTTTTTTTTTTTTTTTTTTTTTTTTTTTTTTTTTTTTTTTTTTTTTTTTTTTTTTTTTTTTTTTTTTTTTTTTTTTTTTGCATGTTAACCTTGAATCTCAACATTGCTAAACTCACTTGTTAGGTATAGTAATTTTGATATATTATTGGGGGTTTTAGTAGGTAAACAATAATGGCATCTGCAAATAAAAACAAATTTTCTTCTTCCTTTCCAATCTAGATGTCTTTTGTTTCTAGTCTTATTGTGCTGGGACCTCCTAAACAATGTTGTGTAGAAGTGCTGAAGGCAGAAATCCTCACCTGGTTCCTAATTTAGTGGGGAAGTATTCAGTCTTCCATCATTAAACATAATGATAGGTGTTAAGTTTTTATGTCTGTCATCAGTTGAGGAAGTTTCTTTTAATTCTTAATTTGCTTAGTATTTATTATGAATGATACATCAGTTTTATATTCCATCATTTAATTGGCTGTTATTGTTTTTGAACTTACAAGTTTTGTTTTCTTTTTATATTTCAATTATAATATATGTATTCATGCTTAACTCCTGTTTATCTGATTGACTCTTTAAGATACTGTCTTTATGCAAAAGTTAAAAAGATATCTTTTATGACTTTTATATGTGTTGGTGGTTCCTATAGCAAAGGGTTATATACCAAAATATACCTGTTAGTGTATTCATGTGTTAGTTTTATAGCAGCCTCACTAACACTGAATCTACAGATTGTAATTTTTAAGTTTTTTGATTAACTTGAGAAGAGAGTACCCTAATTTTTCATACCACATGTTTTAATGTTGTTGTACTTAAAAAATATATGGAGTGCCATGAATATCTGTAAGTGTATGGGTCTACAGTGTCCATTTTTCAATTTTTACTGCCCTGTCCTGAGATAGGAAACTTTTTTTTCAGTCTGATTTGATGCATCTCTAATTTAATTTTAGCTTATTACAATCTCATAAGAACACCAAAAAGCAGGATATGAGTGTCTAATTAAGTAGTCTGCAATCATTGTATGCTTTTGAAGGAGGGGCAGATTGCTGTGTCATTAGAAGTAATGATTTTTACCTTCTTGTTATTGTTTTTATAAATGGGTCAATGGGCTACTTTGCTTCTTAGTTTTATTTTGGTTATTTAGGTTGCTAAACTAAATTGATTCTTAATTTATTCTCATTCTGAGACCAAAACATTTGAGATTCACTATTCATGGTATTTGAGAATTACGGTTATCTGGGGACATTTAATCCCAAGTTAATAATAAAAAAATGTTGAAGCTGTTGTTTGGCCCCAGTGTTACTACAGAAAAGAGCCACTTAATGTACTATTGACTGTTAAAGTTAAATTCTTATGTTCCAGACAGAGCTTAAAAAGAAAAAAAGTAAATGAAGTGCTTTAGAGACTTAATCTGAAGATTGAGTTATTCATGTAGGTCAACCATTAATCAGAGAGAGGCCTCCCAATTCTTTCCAGAGTTCTGATGATTTGGGCCTGGTCAAGGCAACCAGAGGTTCTGTATAGTAATGTTTCGGCCTCCTCATAAACTACTACCCAATGACTTGGGACCACAAGAGGCTTGGAAAGACAATGAGGAGTAAGTGGTTCTTAGTAGCCACTGGTACACCAAGGCTGTATTGAAAGAACTATCTCAGACAGTAGTAAATTGGCACCACCACTGGAAGTTTATGTGTGTTAGGAGGTAAGGGGAGATGTAATTCTTTTTAAAGAATAATATCGCAATAACTTCATCATCTATCAATACAGCTTTTGTGTGAGTGCTCTGTGTGTGTGTGTGTGTGTGTGTGTGTGTATGTTTTCATTCATATTATTCTTCCCTGTTCTAAATCCAAGTGTGACTAGAGTTCCCCATGAGCCTCTTAATATCTCCTTCCCTTGTAACCTTAATTAGAAATCATGTCAAAGGGAGAAGCTAGTTTTCCATGTGTTTTTTCTGGAGTACCAAGTTCCTACATACCAAATCCATACATCTGTCTGTCTATCTGTGGGGGCATCTTTTCTCTCACTGTATGTTTGATGCAATGATAATGAAAAGAAACAGTTAATTTCTTTGTTGAGATGTCATGATAAGCTACAGGGATAGAAAAGGGGCATGGTAGTAGATATGTTCATAATGTTATTAAATGAGAAACTCTGTTTTATACTTACATCTTCTCTTGATCTATTTTATGCCATTGCTGCTGAGGATCTTTTGTTATTTTCTTCCATCCTGCCACCCTCTAGTTTTTTAAAAATTATAGTCATGTCATGTGCCTGCTTAAAAAGTCTGAAAGCTCACTATTGCTCCTTGAACACAGGATAAACTCCTAGCAACACAAATCTGGTCCCAGCTATTCTTTCTAGTCTCATTTTCCTGTCACTCTTCCACATGTTACCTCTGCCAGGACCACTGTTATCACCTTAATCCCCAAACTGGGTACGTTTAGGCCCCCGCTACCTATTACAGAGTGACCTTTCTTGGTAGAGTGACAAATACCTTCCCATTCTTCATTCTTCACAGCTTGGCCCAAATGTCATCTCCTTTATAAATCCTTCCTAACCTCCTCAGGCAGATTTAATTGTTCCCCCTTTGGGTCCCTGACATTTTGTTTATCCCTTCATCATAAATTCTCTTGTAATCATTAATACTTGTTTAATCATCTCCCTTCTTTAGATTCTGAGTTCACCAAAGGCAGGAATGCTGTTTATTTTTCCTTGAATCTCCCCTCCACCAATGGGAAACACAGTTACTGTTAGATATTATACATTCACAACTGCTTGCTGAATGCATTGACTTAATATTGTTTTGTGCTATTTCAGAAGTAAATGGAATTAGGTTGGCTTTCTAAATAATATTTGTGTTCAAACTCACTTAAGTAAATCATGCTCATCATCTCCCTCCCACTCCACACTCAATTTTCACTTTATTGTAATCTTGTTGAATGAAGTGCAGAGGGCACAGCCCTGGGGAAGGCAGGATCTAATATGGGGGAAGGGAACTTAGCTGGTAGTCCCTGACAACTAGCACATGAGGGCTTTCTCTCATGAGAACCACAGGGGAAGGCTACGTAGAGCATCATGCAGCTAGATGGTTCATGCTGAAAAGGAGACTAGCTCCTCACCTGATAAATTATTCTTACTTCTCAGATGAAATACTTGGTCATATTTTTCCAGCCCTTGAGAGCACCTGGGTTCAAGTATCAGACATTGCTTCTCTATTTCTATTCCCAAATGGGGGCCATTTTTCTCAATGCAAATGCACCCTTGGAGTTCATCCAGAATTTCACTTTGCTCTGTGTGTGTGTGTGTGTGTGTGTGTGTGTATCCCTCTGAGACTTATGTAGCTTTCTTACTGAGTTCCAAAAATTAGACCAGAATGTCAATCCAAACTCTAAAACCAATTCAAGATGTTGAAATCTTTCTAGGAATGACTTCAAAAGCAATTAACAAATAACTCCTGCTAAGGCAGTGAGGAATTTTGAATGAAAGTGATTAATGTGTTGAAATTGTATTACAGCTTTATGCGTACATACTTACCTTCATCATGTATGGTAGTAAAACAACTCTCGTGATATATTCTGTTGTAGCCCTAAGATGTCCTAACACTAAGTTCCTAATTTCCCATTCTCCTCATAAAACCTGTTCCTTCTGCAGTTGTTCACCTCTCAATCTATGACAATTCTGGTCTTTCTCCTAGGAATAGAATCTGTGGAGTCATCCTTGACTCATTCTTTTACTCAAATCTAACATCCAGTCTATTAGCAAGTTGTGTTTTCTCTCCCTTCAAAATATATTCAGAAACTGGAGGGGAGAACTATCCTATAGTGTAAAAGAATAAACAAGGATGTTTAAAATATATATACATATACATTCATTCAGAAACCAGACATTTATAACTAGTATTTCTCTTTTCCTCATTCAATATAATTGTTTTTCACTCTCGTCTCCCAGTAGCTTCTTAACTGAGCTCCATGATTGTGGTTTTGCTCCAGACTATTCTCAGTATAGCAGCCAGTGTGAAACACATAAAGCAAAGTAAGATCTTGCCATGCCTCTGTCCAGAATCTCCCAATTGTTTCCCATTTCACTCTTAGTGAAAGCCAATGACCAACAAGGTCCTATAAAATCTTAATGCAAACATAACCTTTAACTCTATGACCTCATCTCCTACTGCTTTTCTCCTCACTCAGCTCTTACTCTGAGAGCCTCTTTATTGTTTCTTCAGCATGCCAAGTAGGCTCCTGTAGAATTTGAAACTGCTCTTCCTAAAAGGCTCTTTTCCAGATACCTGAATTGTTTCCTTCTTTATCTTTCTAAGGCCTTCATTTAAATTATTTAAAGTTCACCTTCTCACTGAGGGCTTCCTTATTTAAGATTGTAACTTCCCTTTCTCACTTCCAGTACCTCTTTCACCCTACTTCCAAACCAAAACCTCAGTAAAATTCTCTCTTCTCTTCCCTGCTTTATTTTTCTCTGAAGAACTATCATAGTCTAGTATGTTATATATCTTACATACCTTGTTTAATTTGTTTTCCTCATACTAAAAATTTATATTCATGAAGGTAGGGATTTTGCCCTTTTTGTGAATAACTTTATCCTTCCTCCCTAGAACAATTCCTAACATATGGTAGGTCTTCAGTATTTATTAAAGGGAAAGTGCAATCTCCACTTGTTTGCCTTAGTTTTAAGTACTGAGAGGCCAACAGCCTTTTAGACATAAAGTGTTCGACAGATCAGTCTGATGGTCCATTGAAAATCAGGATTTCAGAAAATTTTTGATCAGCAGTGCAAAAGTATGTTACATGTATTAGCTATAAACTCTATACCTTTCAATGAGGTAGAGAAAAAGATATCCCCTAAAGTGTTTCTTTGGTTCACGACATAGGTTGATAAATACCTGCTGGTAAATCTCTCTCCTTGGTAACATGTCATCTCATTTGCTGCTGCTGTTATGGCTCAGGAAAACTCTGAGCCAAGTAAAAAATCTGATCACAGTTGGTAGTGAGACAAGAGGTGACCAACTTAATAAGAAATATGGAAGTCACTTGAAAATGGTCAAAGTAATTTGACAGACTGTTGGAGAGCAATTTCTCTTTGAAAAAGTAAGTAGGTATAGTAACTTTTTTTCTTTTTACTGTTATTTATCTTTTGCATTATTGTGTATTCCCCTTGAGTAAGCCACCACCGATTCACCTGTGACCCATCACCATAGTTCCTTATGCTCTTCTCTACCCCACTTTGAGCCCTTCTCCTCCTCCTCCCTCACTAAGTGTCTCTCTCTTGTTTGGTTCCCCTATATTCCTGCTATAAGTGAAACCATTTGATATTTTTCTCTTTCTTTCTGGCTTATTTTGCTTTCAGATAATCTTTAATATTGTATAGAAACTAACCTCTTTTTTTTCCAGCAGAATACAATAAAATATGATCAGATATGGCCAGATTGGGAAATCAAAGGATAGCAGGTGAATGTGACAACCTGGAATAATAATTCCAGATACCAAGGAGAGGGAGGCAGAAGACTGCAAATGTGATTTCAAGTACAACATCTTGGGCAATAATAGTACAATAACATTTAAACTGTAGTGTTTATTTAGAGTATACAAAATTCAGTTGGCTAAGCAGTCTATCATGAGAAATGGCAGAAAAATCTGAAATAAGATAGCCACAGCTAATATCTATTATTTTCTTCACGTCCTTTTCTTTTATCCCCTTTCTCAACATGGTTGTCAGTGTCCTGGAGGACCTTAGGCCAAAAATCCAGAGAAGAAGAGATGATATATGGAGGCTCTAGATTGACGAAATCTACTACTTCTTTTATAGAGAGCAACTAGTGACAACTCACTATCCTTAAGTAGCAGGCCTCCTAGTCAGGGACCATAGGATTTAATTGCTAGATATGTGACTGGCTAATTGAAGATGCTAGGGTTGGGAGGCCTAGAATAGGCCAACAGGCTTCTTGAAATGTGGATTAAAAAAAAAAAATTCCCACTCTGGAACAGAATAAAATAGCTGTGGTTTTATGTTATATCCTGTGCTTTCCTGGGCAGCATAGGTTTCAGAGATTTCTTCATTGTTCTTCCCATTTTTTGTGAGGTGTTAGATCTAAAATGTCTTGGTAAAAAGTCACATGTAGCAAAGGTGAAACAATTAATCATTTCCCCTTCTTTCTCTTTCCCATAGTCTTTCCCTAGAATCTAGTATTCATTTTACACACATACATAATCACACACACACACACACACACACACACACACACACACACCCCTAAAACCCTTATGCATAGCTATTAAGTTTTAGCTTCTTTTCCTCTGCCCATCCCTTAATATTATATCAGTCCTCTGTTCTTCTTATTCCATATTCTACCTACCTAAGGCAGGGGGTGGGGGAAGTGTGTGTATGTGAGAAAGAGAGAGAGGGAGAACAGGGAGAGGGAGAAAGAGAGAGAAGAGAGACTATTGTCTTACCCTCTCCCCAAAAAATAGTCCATATCTTAATCCTTGTGTCCTGTGACTACCTTTAGGTCAAAAGAGATTTCACTAAGAACCTTGAGATGGACAGATTAACCTGGATTATTTGGCTGAGTCCAGTTTAACTCAGGTCCTTAAAAGCAGAAGAGAGGAAAGTAGAGTGGATCCTAGAAATGAGATGGAAGAAGAGAGAGAGATTCAAAATGTAAGAGGGATTTGACTTAACCTTGCTGGTTTTGAGGAGAGAGGAAGGAAGCCATGAACCCAAGAGTATGGGTGACCTCTGAAGACTAGGAAGGGCATTTAGCTAACAACCAGCAAAGAATGGGGATATGCAAGGAACTGAATTCTGTCAGTAACCTAAATGAACAAGGAAAAAATCCATCCCTAGAGATTCCAGAAAGGAATGCAACCCACCAACACTTTATTTCAGCTAAGAAGACCCATGTTGTACTTCTGACCTATACAGCTGTAAGATAATAAGTATGTTTTGCTTAAGCCACTAAAAAATGGCAGTATGTTATAAAAGCATTAGAAAACAAATACAACATACATTCTCTTTTTTGCCAAATTGAAAAACTTTATATTATGCTATTCAGTAATGGAATGTGGTACAGTAGAGAAAGACGGGTATAGCCTGTATAATTAGATAAAGTTGGACTTGAATCTTATCTTTGTCCTACATCCTACTAAATGACTTTGAGAAAATAACCTTTTTGTGCTTGTGGTTTTTTTTCTATAGAGAACAATCACTGTAATACCCCTGACTAACAGAGAGAAAGAGATAGACAGACAGACAAAGTTAGAGAAATGAAATAGCACATGTAAAATGCAGACCTATGGTAGTGAGTCAAAAAATGATAGTGATTATTATAATAAAAATTAAAATCAACATTGACAAATTTTAGTTATCAAAAGAAGTACCACGCTTAAATGATATCAAAAGAAACAAGCAAAAGAAGAAAAAAAATAGATAAGTTGGCCTTCATCAAAATTAAAACCTTTTTTGTTTCTAAAGACACTCGAGAAAGTGAAAGACAACCCATACAATCGGAGATAATATTTGCAAATCGTGTATCTGATAATGGACTAGTAGTCAGAATATACCAAAGAACTTACAGCAAAATAATACAAAATCAAATTTAACACAATTTTTTAAATGGGCAAAGTATTAAAATGGACATTTTAATTGAAATGATGCTCATGAAAAGATGCTCAACATCATTAGTCATTGGGGAAATGCAAATAGAAGCCACAATGATACCATTTTGCACCTATTAGGATGGTTTTAATCAAAAAAATAGAAAATAGCAAATGTTCAAGATGTAGAGAATTTGGAACCCTCGTATTTTAATTCTAGGAATGTAAAATGGTGCTGCCTCTGTGGAAAAGTTTGGCATTTCCTCAGAAAGTTAAGCAGAATTACCATATGACCCAGCAGTTCTATTCTTGGTATATACTCAAAATAATTTGAAACAAGTATTTAACAACAAGTACATAAATGTTAATAGCAGCACTATTCAGCATAGCTAAAAGGGGAAGCACTATTCAACTGATAAATGAATAAACAAAACACGGTATATACAGACAAATATTACTCAGCCATAAAAAGAAACAAAATGCCTTTGCAACATGGATGAACGTGAAAGTCATAATGCTAAGCAAAAGAAGTCAGATACAATAGGGCCATACTATATGATTTACTTATGTGAAGTTTCCAAAATGGGAAAATTCATAGAGACAGCAAGCAGATTAGTGGTTGTCAGGGACATAGGGGATGAAGAATAATGGCTTAATTGATGTGGGTTTTGAAAAATGTGGGTTTAGAAATGAAATAGTTCTAGAACAGGGTAGTAGTGGTAGTTGGACAACATTGTGAATATACTTGATACCATCGAATTACATACTTTAAAATAGCTTAAATGGTAAATTAAGGTTTACTTTTGATAATCAGAAAATATTAAGAAATAGTCAGTTCATTTGAGTGTGCGCGCAGATGCTCATGTGCACACTAGGATCAGTGAATATAAAAGTTCCGGAAAGCTTAGATTAGG
The DNA here is from genome assembly GCA_004024925.1 of Scalopus aquaticus. Taxonomy (NCBI): domain Eukaryota; kingdom Metazoa; phylum Chordata; class Mammalia; order Eulipotyphla; family Talpidae; genus Scalopus; species Scalopus aquaticus. Next base: position 104,534 of record PVIJ01001001.1, on the reverse strand, counting down.
TGAGAGTGTTTAAAAGATTAGAATAAATGTGGGTAACAATTTTATTTAACTTAAAGGATCTAATTAGAGAGTAAACTAGGCAAGAATCAAAATGTTAGGATTTATCTTCAGGCTAATTTTCAGTAGCTAAAATTTGGTAATGGGTATATAACCAAAACTGCACTTGAAGGCAGATTTTCAGAAAAAAACTAGAGGTATTTATCATTAATTTGGCACCCAATGGTGGGAGCCAAACAAATCTCCTATAGTAGAAGAGCCATGACCATACAATTAGAAAAGGAGTCTTTGTAACAAATGGTGCTGGGAAAACTGGATGGTGACATGTGAAAGAATGAACTTGGATCACTATCTCCATGCCAAAACAAAAATATCAAAAGTGGCTTGAAGACTTAGACATAAAACTTGCAACAATAATATAAAGGGAAAATATTACTGATACATCTCAAGATATCAATGATAAAGATGTTTTTGGAGATCGGATCCCTATAGTAGCAAGGGAAATAGAAGCAAAAATAAACAATTGGGATTACCTCTAATTAAAAACTTACATGGTGAAAGAAAATATAAATAGATTAAAAAAAACTTCCTGCAAAATAGGAGAAAATATTTATTATAATACACAACTGAAAAGGAGTCAATATCCAAAATACATTAGAAAACTTATTAATAAAACAATCAAAAAACAACCCAGTTAATAAGGGGGCAGAAGATCTGGACAGTTCACCAAATAGCATATCTAGAAGTCCAATAGTTGCATGAAAAAAAATGCTCATTGTCATATTTAAAAAGTGAGATGCATGTCAAAACCACATGAGATATCATTTCACACCTGTGAGAATGACAGATATTAAAAAGATCCCCAATAACAAGTGCTGGAGAGGATGCAGAGAAAGAGGAACTCTGCTACACTGTTGTTGGGAATGAAAATTGCTACAGCCATTTTGAAAAGTGATCTGGATTTAGATATGAAAACTGAAAATGGAAATAACCAATTGACCCAGCAATCCCACTTTTGGGGCCTCTAGCCATAGAACTTGAAACCATCAATTAAAAAAATTGTATGCTCTACCATGTTTATTGTGGCATTATTGACAATAGGTAGGACATGAAAACAACAGAAGTGCTCACTGTTGAGGATTATTAGGTCAAGAGGAAATGGTATATATCCACACAATGGAATATTTGTAAACCATAGAGGAAAGACAAAATGAAAGGAGTTCAAGGGAATTATGTGCAGTAAAGCAAGTCATAATGACAAAGACAATCTCAGATATTTATATAGCAGATGATTCAGCATAGCAAAATACTTATAAAAACTGGCAAACACTAATAAACAAAGTGAGGTTTCTGAGGTTAAGTGGGAGGGAGGAAGAGAAAAGGGTCAAAGGACTATAAGAGATGTGCCTTACTAGAATGCCTCCTTACTGCTGGCCTGCAAAAACAGTCTTTGCCTTTATGCAGTTTTCTATAGTTTGCCAGAGAGCTCAAACAATTGAATAAGTAATTTTGAATAAAGTGAACTGGATAGTGAGGGAAATTTAGCTTCGTGATAGATGTCAGTGACATTTAAGCATAGCTCAGTAAGATTTAGCTGGTGAGTACACTTGAATACCCCAGAGCAGGAGAGGTTAGGAATGCATAGCCAGATGTTCCAGGACCATATAGATTAAGGTAGAATTTTGGACTGTATCATAAAAGCAATGGAAAGTCATTGATGATTTTAAGAAAGGGATGAGATGAACCTTGAGATTTTGTTTATAGATGTAACTATAGATGTAAATATCTTAAAATAGAAGTCAATTTAACAGGATTATCTAGAAATCCATGAAGAGTAATTAGGAACTATTATCACATTTACCCAGAATTTTAGAGGTTCAGAATGTGGAAACTCTCTGCTGAAAATAAGAGACAAGGATTTATGGAGATGTAGACATAATTATGTAGATATAATTATGTAGATATAATTGAGTAAATTGAGTCTCTTTTAGAGAAGAGTTTGGCAGTATACAATGAAGTTCATTAAACTGAGCACTATTTTTGACCTTAAAATAGTCTTTATCTTTATAAAATTAAGTGAATAAAAAAAGTACTACATAAGATACATGTACCTGCATCACCACTATTTTTAATTAAAAAAAGAAAACAAAACCCTGAGAAACAGTACAAATATCTAACAGTTGAGAAGAACCAAACTTTTGCATGTTAGTCATAAGTGGATACGTTATTAAAATCACAAATTTATGGACCAGGTTAATGCATGTAGGAGTCTGGCACCAGCATGCACAGGACAAGTTCACTGCTGATTTGGGCAAACGGATTAAGAGTCCCGGAGCCCTTGGTGGATTTTATGGGCCTTCAATGCTCTCTCAGAGAGCCAAGTACACAGACATACCAGGCAGGGAGGCTGGCATGCAAGGACGCAGGCAGGGCCGGGCTGATGGGCCAGGGAGCTGGCAAGCCTCCCAGTCCCCGGGGAATCTATGAGCTCTTTCTCTGGCCTTTCTCTGGCATTCTCAGTCTTGTCATCTCGTGGTCTCCCTTCAGAGTGATCCTTTGGTAGCCATAATGGTTAAGTCCTGTCTCTGAGTGACACCGCCCTTTTATCCCCTTCTTCCTAGGCTGGGTGTATAAGACTGGGCAGGGCATATTATCGCAGGTGCTAGCCATTGAGGCTTATGGTGGAAAGGTGTGAAAAAATCCTGATAACTCATTTACCCTATAAGGAGGCACAATACATATAAAATGTACAACAGATGTTTTTTTAAAAGATCAGAAAATCACATATTTATAATGACACAATTATATAAAATGTGGTTTTATAATGAAAAAGATAGGAAACCCTTGTAGGATTTGGGGAATTATTTGAGGTGAAACCACATGTGCCTCTGGGACCTAGTTTTATCAGCTGTGAAATGAGGATATTGGGTTATAAAGGTATACAATTTCTTTTCAAGTCTGATCTATGAATTTTTTATCCTTTTTTTGTAAAAAAGTTGAAATAGGTGATACATATGAATATGTCTGGAGAAATGGCTTAATCTGGATCAGTTTATTCAGGATAGAAAATGTTCACCCTTTTATTCAAATGAGCTTGGTTTGCCCAAGAGGAATAAATGTGCTTCAGATTTTTAGGACTCTGGGATCATGCTGCTTGCTCCCTCCTTTGGAACAGGAGAACAAGACAAGAGACCCCTATCCTGTGCTATATAAACAAAATAAGAATTTCTCAGTCCTAGAATTATAATCTTATTTTCCTGGTTTCTTGGGAGCACTTGAATCAAATAAGCTAGTATTCACATTGTAACAAACTTAATCTGAAGAATTGGTCGATTAGTTTTCTAAAATTTTGAAGCATAATGATATATCCAAACTCGCTATTTATTAGAGCAGACGAGATATTGCTGGAGTACATACATTAGAGGGAACTTTTGTGTGACTGTCTACTAGAAGGGCTTCTTAAAGATTCTTTACATTGAACACAGCATAAATTTTATAGTTGTAATCTACTTACTTGCATTCTGAGATGGATGCTTTGACTATATAATTTTACTACATGTACCAATTAACTTTCCATGAAGAAAAAGCTCCCTCTTTCACAGGATTTAAATGATAAGCCTATCGTTGACCAAATATTGGAGAGGGAAAAACATCACACACACACACACACACACACACACACACACACACACACACACACACACACTCCTTTTGATACCATATATTCTAGCTTAATTTTCTTAATTAAGAAATAGTTTCCCCACTCACCTCAGAGTCATACTGACCTGACATTCACCTATATGAAATTCAGCTGTATATAACCTTTCTGTGCCTCAATTTCTTCACTTGTAAAATACAGTCCATAATAGTAGCTACCTCTTAATGCTTGTTGTCATGATTAAATAAACTAATCTATGCAGAGTGCTTAGCCTGCTGCTTGTCATATGATAAGCATTCAATAAACACTTGTGACTTGTAGGTTCTGACTTACTGTGCCTCTTAGGAACTCCATCCTTTAGCTACATGCTCACTTTAGATGGATTGAATGGAAATATATTCACATATATATATGTGAAATATATTACTCACAACCCTTCTGTCAAGTGCCTCTCTACTGCTGTATTTCTCTAGAAATCTTGTTTTCTGTCGCAACGGTCTGATATTAAGTTAAATAACCTAGCCCCAGTCTTTCTGTGTTTGTTCCTTATTATCTAGGGGCCCTTACAGCTTCATGACTGTCAGGTTCCCAAACCCTAGTGTCCCATTTTTCGTAAAAGAGATCAATAAATAATAATAAAACAGAAAGGACCAAAATTGACGACTACTGGATGCAGAAGTCACTCACCTTTTCATATCACAAAGAATATTTTGTATAAAAGGGCTGCTCTGCCAGTTGACTTTGGCCATGTTAGGTTCACTCCATCTACTCCAAGTTGTATTAGATGAGCATGACTTTTAAGAACCCTATTTAGTGACAGATCACAAAGACATGTGTGGTAGGGAACAAACAGAAAATCAAGTAACACTAAAAGGTTATTATTGTTGTTGATTTAATTTTACTACATGAAAAAATGATTGGTTACCTGGCTAGTTCTAATCTTGATATGCTAATTCTGTCTCTTCTGTATGTCTTGAAAGCAGTAGTCCTTGAACTCAAGGAGTAGTACCACAGATTAGGGATGGGATGTGCTCTTCATTCATGTGAAACGAGGAAGAACTGTTCTCCAATCCATAGTAGGTATTTTGGTTTTGTTTGGGTATTTTACTTTAATTTTATTTTAATTTAATTTTGGGTATTTTAAATTTGGAGATAAAGAATTAATTTCTTCTTTATTGAACCTGGTATTTCCATGTTTTATCTTAAACATTTCCCTAAAAGTATCATTCCGAAAGTGCCGCCTCAAGCCCCCTCCACCATACTCAGTTACATACCTGAACTACAAAGAAAACTCCCTGGGAGAGGAGGCAGTGCCCATGTCTTTGTTGTCCTAGTGGAAGGGAAGTACCATATCAATAACTATCATTTGTTACATGTTTTATGTTTTTAAATTTCCTTGCTATTTTGTTTGCTTTCTCTTATTATTGATCTGTTATGTTTTCATTGTTTTTTATCTTCTCTACTAAACAAAAATGCATTATATTTTTATCTCTACTAGTGTTGAAACGTATACTTACATTTCATTTTCTCTTTCATGTATGAAACTGCTATTGATTCTCACTCCTCTCTCATATAAGTATGAAGAAATAAACATGATTTTTTTCTTATGATCTTTTCCTCAACCTTGCATTTGTTTTAGGTACTATTGATATATATATATATATATATACATATGCTAACATAGATATATAAAAGTATTTGCATGTAAGTAAGTAAAAAGCAAAAGATTGATATGATCTGAAGAGAAACCAGAGTATGTATACATCTAATAAGTTGGTAGACAGATAGATAGAAAACTAGAAACCTATAGGAGAGGAGAAGCAAGTGGCAACAGCATAGGGAGAATAAGAAAGGTCAGTGGACAATGACAATACAGTATGACAGATGTTATAAAGGGAATTACAGGCAGCATAGGACATGCTTAATCTGAATTAGGGACAGGAAACACTGAATTAATCGTGAGTGTCTCGAGTAATATTTTCAGGAGTAGTTTAAAGTAAATTTTCTAAGTTTTAATATACCTGAAAATGTCATTCTTTTAGTTCTATTAGTTCTGTATACTTAGTTCTTTCCACTGTTCAAATTTTTTTCTATTGTATTAATTTATTTTCCAAGCTCTTTTTATCTTTACAGATTTAAATAATCTATATGTCATTATAGCTTTATATTCACTATTATGTTCTTTACTGTGTCCTTTCCTCTGCTTTCTGGAGAAGCATCTCAAACCAAATGGCTAAATCTGTTGTTTTTAATTTTCAATATTTACAGGATAGATTATAATTTAGTTGCATTTATACTTGTTTATTAACCCTGTATCATCTACCTCTTTTAAAAATTCTATGCAACTAACACTTTCTATTTTGTATCTTGTTTTTGTCAACTCCCGCCCCCCCACCAGTCAATCTATCATGCCTTGAAATCTATTGGAAATCTTAAACTTTTCTTCTGTTGTGAAGTTTTTTTTTTTCCCCTAGTTTACTTTCTTGTTATAAACTCCATGTAAATCTATGGAGTTTCCATTTAGGTTACAACATTTTTCCATGTCTCACATATTTCTTTTCTTCCAAACTGTGTATCTAACCCTGGAAAAGAAAAGTCTGTTCGGATCTACTGTTTGTCTCATTGTTACCAATGAAAGTGAGTTTGCATGCTTCTTACTCAGGAACCTGTTGGAAGTGCAGAGTCTCATGCCTCCCTTGAGTTACTGAGTCAGAATCTACATTTTAAGAAGCTATTCAGGTGATTGATACTCACATTAAAGCTTAAAAAGCACTAAGCTACATCAATGCTGTTAGAATATTCCTTACAATCTCATGTTGGAGGGATGATTGATGGAATCTATCCTCTAATTTGGAATATTTAATCTTACTGACTGAAAAGCATCTCCTAGACTCATTTGATTAACTGCTTGATTATCTCTCTATAAGGAAGTAATCTGTAGCTCTTTTTTTTTTTTGCCATAAAATATGAGAGGAAAGGGAATCAATAACCCACAAAGCACTCTATACTCTCGGTTTTTCTAGGCTCATCTTCCTTTGACAACTTCTCAATCTGAGAAGTAAAGCAGCAGTCCTTCACTGTTTCCACCTTGTAATGGCAAGAGGAAACCAGGGAGCCCAGGTTCTCAATGGAGCTATGCAGACTGGTATAAAGGGAGGAGTTCTGGAGCCCTCAGTGGCTTTTTACACTTTTTATGGTCTCTTATAGGGAGGCAACCAAGTACAGGGCAGGCAATGGGGCCAGGGGGCCGGGAGGCTGGCAGGGCCTCCCAGCCCCTGGTGAATCTTCACTCTTCTGGGCTCTCTGGTGGCGTCTCGTGGTCTCTCTCAGGCACCCCGAATGGTCCTCTGCTCCACACTCTGTTCTCTGCTGCTTCTACTCTCTGCTGCTGCCACTGCTTCTTCTCTGCATATAAGCCCCGTCTCTGGATCAGGTGTGCCCACTCACGCAGGCCCACACCCTACTCCAGGTGCCCACCATCAGGCATGTGCATAGACCTGCAGAGGTCCATCATTGAGGGGAGGGCGGAAAAACCTTACAATTCTCTTATTTACCCTATACACTCCAAACCATGATTCTGGGTGTAGTAAAGGAAATGCTTTTCTATACTCTCTTAGGTTCTTTCTCTAGGGCCTGTGAATTAAACTGATAAAAGACAGGTCAACTGGGAAAAAAAGACATTTTGAATATTTTTACAGTCACAGCGATTTCATAGAAAAGAAGTGAAAACCCAAAGAAGCAGTTTGACATAGGGGCTTCTGTACCATTTTAACAAAAGGGTGATAAATTGTGAAGTGACTAGATAGGGGAATGTGAATTTGGGCTCATGAGAATAGTAAATTGTGGGGCGATGACTAGGATATAATATGACAAGGGTTGTGTAATAAGGTTTGGTATACAGACTCATGGGGTGCTGTCTTTGATCTTCCAATTACAGGATTGGGGACCACCTTTACAAATGGAAATTTATATCTCTTTTACAGAAGGAAAATATGCCCTGCTCTTACTCAGAAGAGGGTGGAGAGGTCTTCTTGTGTCTACTGTTTCTCATTTATCTGCAACTCAAAATAATTTAATTAAAGTGGCATCTTTTGACATATGCTGATCCCCTTCATTGGTATAGGGTAAACAAAATAGTGATCAGAATTTTCCATCCTCCCACCAACAATAGACCCCTGCAGGCCTACACGCATGCCTGATGGCGGGTACTTGGAGTAGGGTGTGGGCGTGCGTGAGTGGGCACTCCTGGGCCAGAGACTGGGCTTATAAGCAGCAGTGGTGGCGGTGGCAGTGGCAGCGGCAATGGCAGCAGTAGAGAGAGGCAGCAGAGGACCGTTTGGGGTGCAGCAGAGAGACCATGGACAATACCCCAAGCCCCAAGAAGAGTGAAGATTTGCCAGGGGCTAGGAGGCCTGCCAGCCTCCTGGGCCCCCAGCCACCCTACCTGCCCTCTACCTGGTTGCCTCACTGCAGAAAGATTATTAAAAACCCACAAAAGCCACAGAGGGCTCTAGGACTCCTCTTTGACCTGTCCACCCAGCTCCATAGAGAACCTGCTCCTGTGTTTTCCTGTCACAACAACTGGGAATCAGAATCCTTCATGAAGTGTCCTTTTCCATGTTTTGTATACTGTGAATTCTCTCTGAATTCTGACAGACAAGTTTCTAAGTTTCTAATAAGGTTGAAAGTTGTCATTCCTTACTATATTTCAAGGGAATTCTAATGGGAACATGAGGAAAGGGTAAATAGGGCATTGTTAACATTCCCACATCACCTGAGAAGTCCTTGCTGTGAAAATGCAGGAGCCAGATGGCCATTTTTGAAAACACTTTATGAAAAATTACTTTTTGAATGGGAAATTGCTTGGATAGCTTTGAGGCATCCTCCCAGCCCAACCCATCATAAGTAACAAGTCCTTTTGTTGTATGCAATTCAATTTATATACTTAGCAAGTGAAAATTTATAATGGCATCTATCTTGCAGGTGGTTAGCTATAAATACTGTTTTACACCAAGATTGTGACTTAATTAGAAATATTGGTTTCAGTCCCTTTTTAAAAAATCAGTGTTAAATCATTCTTCATATTTAATAAAAATTTGCATCCATTATCTTAATTTATATCACCATGAGGTTAGCCTTTTGATTCATGTTTTAACAATCGAAGTAAAATGTACCAAAGAGATTAAGCAACTTTGTTTCACATAGTTTAGCTAATAATTGCAGAACCTCAATTACTTACTGGCTGTGTAAACTTCCTAAGTGACTAACTCTTTGTGTTTGTCTCCTCATTTATAAAAAGGACATCATTACCGCCTTACCACAAATAGTTTTTGTGAGGAATGAACATGTTAATATATGTCAAGGCTTTTAGTTTTATGTCTGATCAATAGTAAATGTTCATTAACTGTTTGTTTTCTCCCTTTTTCCCAGTTGTGGTTTCCCAGGCAGACCTTGGGCCTTCTTGACTTTTTGTCTCCTTTCTTGTTCTCTTTGCCACTAATATCCTCTTTTGAAATGACACCCATTTAATTTAGGTGAAGGAAATAATCACACAACTGCACAAAGGTGTATATGCCAAAAAGTCTGTCACAGTATCATTTATAATAACAAAAATTTGGAGTGATTTGATTAAAATTTTACTTTAATCAAATTAAAATTTGAGTTATTCAGTCAAAACTCGATTTAATTATTTAAATCAGAATTTGATTTGTTAATATGATTAAATTATAATACATGAGCTGAAAGATAAAATGAGTTGACATTGATAAAGCACTTAGAACAGTGTCTGGTTCATAATAGTTACTGTGCTTTTTAAAAATTGACATATTCAGGCCTCCCTGGTGGTGCAGGGGTTAAGTCTCAGCACTATGAAGCTATCAACAGTCACTGCAGTATGAGTTCTATCCCTGGCCAGGGAACTAACCCACATGGCACAGGAGACCTCTTCTGTCTTGCCCACTGCTCCCCTCAGCAATACTTATATCAGGTGAAATAGACTTCAAACTAAAAAAGATAAAAAGATACATAGATGGACACTACATAATGATTAAGGGGACAATTCATCAGGAAGATATAACACTCATAAACATATACACACCAAATGAAGGAGCACCAAAATATATAAGACAATGATTATCAGCACTGAAAACATACATTAGAGAGAATACATATATAGTAGGAGACTTCAACACTGCACTGTCACCAATGGACAGATCAACGAAACAAAAAATAAACAAGGACATTAGAATCCTAAACAAAGATCTAGACCTCATGGACGTAACAGGCATCTACAGGACGCTGCACCCAAAAAAATCTGAGTACACATTTTTCTCCAGTGCACACAGATCATTCTCCAGAATCAATCACATATTGGGCCAAAAGACAAACATCAACAGATTGATCAAGATCAAAATCATCCCAGCTATCTTCTCTGATCATAAAGGCATTAAACTAGAAATAAATCATGAAAAGAGAACATGGAACCTACCCTCTGCATGGAGATTGATATCCACACTATTGGAAATCACTGGGTTAATGAGGAGATCAAAGAAATTAAAAAATACTTTGAATTGAATGACAATGAGGATACCACTTTCCAGAATGTATGGGACACAGCAAAAGCAGTAATATGAGGAAAGTATATAGCAATACAGGCCTACATCAAGAAACAAGAAAGTACTCAAAGAAACAACTTAATCTCTCATCTGAAGAATTAGAAAAAGAACAACAAAAAAAAAACCCCAAACACTAATAGAAGTAAGGAAATAATAAAAATCAAAGCAGAAATTAATGAGATAGAAACCAAAAAAAAAAAATGCAAAAGATAATGAAAACAAAAGTTGGTTCTTCAAAAAAATAAACAAAATAGACAAACCTTTAGCCAGACTCACAAAGAAAAAACAGGAGAAAACACAAATAAATAGGATCATAAACAAAAAAAAAGGAGAAATTACAACAGACTCAGGAGAAGTCAAAAGAATAGTCAGAGATTACTATGAAAATCTATATGGAAACAAATTCAACAATCTGGAAGGATGGACAAATTCATAGAACGATATAATCATCCAAAACTAGATAAAGAAGACATAGAGCACATAAACAGGCCAATCACAAGCAGTGAAATAGAAACAGTAATTAAAACACTCCCCAAAAACAAAAGCCCAGGACAAGACGGATTTACAAATGAATTCTACCAAACATTCAGAAATGAACTAGTGCCTATCTTACACAAACTCTTTCAAACGATTGAAAAGGAAGGAATACTACCAAAGACGTTTTATGAAGCGAACATCACATTGATACCAAAACCGAACAAGGACAACACACAAAAAAGAAAACTATAGGCCAGTATCTCTAATGAACACCGATGCAAAAATCCTCAATAAAATTTTAGCTAATAGAATGAACAATGCATCAAAAAGATAATTCACATGACCAAGTGGGATTTATTCCAGGGGCACAGGGATAGTTCAATATCAGAAAATTAATTAATGTAATCCAACATATCAACAAAAAGTAACATAAAAACTATGTGATCATATCTATACATGCTGAGAAAGCATTCAGCAAAGTCCAACACCCATTTATGATAAAAGTCCTCGAAAATCTAGGGATAGAAGAAACACACCTCAACATGATAAAGACCATATATGACAAACCCACAGCCAGTATCATTCTCAACGGTGAAAAGCTGAAAGCCTTTCCCCTGAAATTTGGAACAAGACAAGGATGTCCATTGTCACCACTGCTTTTCAATATAATACTGAAAGTCTTAGCCAGAGCAATAAGACAAGAGAAGGGCATACAAGGAATCCAAATAGGGAAAGAAGAATAAAGTTATCATTATTTGCAGATGACATGATAATATACAGAGAACACTAAAAACTCCACAGAAAAACTAATCAAAATAATCAATCAATTTAGTAAAGTAGCAGGATGCAAAATCAACACACAAAAATCAGAAGCCTTCCTGTATACAAGCAATCAATCCGAAGAAAAGGAAATCAGGAAAACCAACCCTTTTACAATTGAAACAAAAAAAATAAAATACCTGGGAATAAATCTAACAAAAGAAGCAAAGGCTCTATACAAATAAAGCTATAAAACATTATTAAAAGAACTAGAAGAAGACACAAAGAAATAGAAAGACATCCCCTGCTCATGGATAGGAAGAATTAACATTATCAAAATGGACATACTACCTAAAGCAATTTACAGATTCAACACTATACCAATAAAAACCTCAATGACATTCTTCAAAGAGATTGAACGAATACTGATGAAGTTCATATGGAATCACAAAAAACCTCAAATAGCCAAAGCTCTCCTGACCAAAAAGGAGAGTGGAGGTATCACCCTCCCAAACTTCAAACTATACTACAAAGCCATAATAATTAAAACTGCATGGTACTGGAACAAAAATAGACACACAGATCAATGGAATCGAATAGAGAACCCAGAAATCAACCCACGTATATATGGACAACTAATCTTTGATTAGGGTGCAAAGAATATGCAATGGGACAAGGACAATTTGTTCAACAAATGGTGCTGGGAAAACTGGACGATGACTATCAGAAAAATGAAGCTAGACTACTACCTCACACCATGCACGAAAACCAATTCAAAATGGATTAGAGACTTGGACATAAGACCTGAAGCCATAAAATTTATAGAAGAAAACATAGGCAAAACAATACATGACATACATCTTAGTAACATTTTTAAGGACACATCCCCAAAAGCAAAGATAATGAAGGAAAAGATAAAAAGCTGGGATTACATCAAACTCAAAAACTTCTGTACAGCAAAAGAGACAATAACCAAAACAAAGAAACAGCCTACTGACTGGGAAAAAATTTTTGCACTCCATAAAACAGACAAGGGACTGATCACAAAAATCTACAAAGAACTGACATGACTCAACAAAAACAAAGCAAAAAATCCAGTCAAAAAATGGGCTGAAGAACTTAAAAGACACTTCTCCAAAGAAAAAGAACAAATGGCCATTAGGCACATAAAAGATGTTCAACATTGCTCATAATCAGGGAAATGCAAATAAAAACCACAATGAGATGCCACCTTACACCAGCAAGAATGGCACATATTAAAAAAACAGGGAGCAACAAATGTTGGTGAGGGTGTGGAGAAAAAGGAACCCTCCTACACTGCTGGTGGGAATGCAAACTGGTCCAACCACTATGGAAAGCTATATGGCAGTTCCTCAAATTGCTAAAAATGGAGCTTCCATATGACCCAGTAATACCACTTCTGGGAATCTACCCAAAGGACACAAAAACATTAATCCAAAAAGATACATGCACCCATATATTTATTGCAGCATTATTCACAATAGCTAAGATATGGAAACAACCCAGATGCCAAAAAATAGATGATTGGATTAAGAAGATGTGGTACATATAAACAATGGAATACTGTTCAGCATTCAAAAAAGATAAACACATGCAATTTGCAGCAACAAGGATGGAGCCAGAAGGGTTCATGCTCAGCTAAATAAGCCAGAAAGGAAGAGAAAAATATCGAATGGTTTCACTTATAACAGAAATATAGAAGAATCAAATAAGAAAGAGACATTCAGCAAGGGAGGGGGAGGGAAAGGGCTCAAAATGGGGGAGAAAAGAGCACAAGGGACTGTGGTGATGGTTCATGGGTGAAATGGTGGTGGGTAATCTATGGGGAATACACAATAATGTAAAAGATATGAATAAAAATTAAAAAATAAAATTATGGAACAGTCACACTTGGGATATTATATATTCCTTAAAATGGTTGAAGCTATCATGTATACTGGCACAAAAAGCTTCAAGACACACTAAATTTAAAAAAGTAAGTCACTGAACAATACTTAAAGTAAAATCCCATTTACAACTAATGATATCTGTCTTGTGAATATTTATATATGTTAACAAATTATACTTTCAACTTGAAGAAGAAAATGACTTTTCAGAGGAAAGGGAGTTTCACCTTTTACTTGATTGACTTTTGAGACTTTAAGAATGTGTTCACATATTACTTGCATGCTTTTTCAAAATATTATATAAGATAAATTTAGAGGTAGAAAAATCACATTAGATGATTTTATTCATCTCTTGTCTTCCTTCTTTTTGCAAGATTAGCTTTATGGAATAGTATAAAAATAATCATCTTTTCACATGATTGCAACCAATCTTCCTTAACACACAAATCAAAACATAGGAAAAATCCTTAACATTCTGGTTATCCTGTGTTTTCCTTTGCCTAATTTCATCCCATTACATCTAGTTAGTTTAAATCTCCTGAGATGTTTTACTCTTCACTCCTCCTTAATAAGTCATGTCCTTTAAATACCTGGGAATCATCATATGATCACGTCTTTTCTGTTTCCATTTTAAAGTCATTGTACATATATTTCTTAAGGAAAAACACTTTTATCATGAAGCCCTTTTTGGAAGTAAGCAAATGAGGAAGAATGATCATAATAAGTCATGTTGATCTTCATCTATTTGCTCTCCTGTTTACATGTATATTATACATGTAAGAGCCCCTAAAGCATACCATTGAATAAATGAACTTTCTTTGTTAAATACTGAGGGGATTATTTAGATAACTCTTCTTCTTCCATTTTCATGTATATGAGAACAGTGGCATTGTCATTAGAAAGGCCAAAGAAATTTTATCCTCTGGTTTTTAGCAATTTAGAAAGTTTTTCCTGTAAGAACCCGGAAGATCGGGACTCCCTGGTGGCGCAGCAGTTGAGCGCTGCACCGTGGGGCTGTCAGCAGTGCGCGAAGCGAGTTGACGCCCAGCCAGGGAGAATCCCACATGGTATGGCAGACCTCTCCTGCCTCACCTGCTGCTCCCCTCAGCAGCATATTTCTGATCTGCCTGTCCTGCTCCCCACTCTGTCTCTGGTGAGCCCTCTCGCCGTCCCACGCCTCTGGCGTGTACCCCAGCTTGTATATATAAATAAATAAATAAATCAAAAAAAAAGAACCCGGAAGATCCATTTTTCTTCTTCCCCAAGTATATCAAAGTGTCTTTCCAGCTAGCCTCAAACTATATCACATTAGAAAATTCCACAGTGAATGTAATCTTTTATTCTGCACTTTAGGGTTATATACTAATTTATTCAGAAGCAAATACATTATATTTGTATATTATTATTTAAAATTTTTAGACATACAGGTTCAGGATTCTGTTATAATTCGCTTCATGTGTGCTGTTGTGCACATTCATAACTACTCTATCCTTCAGTTATTTGTCTCTTTAAGGGACTCTCTTTGTATTCAGAAAAATTATGAAGCATAATTTTTACTGGAAAGTCTCCTTAAAAATATTTACATTCACATTCTCTTGTAGAATCTCTTTCATTCTGAAAAATATATGTAAGTCTGCTTTTTGCTTCTTAACTTATTTCATGAACAGTCATCTAATCTGTTTAAAATAAATATATCAAAAAGACTTTGGGCCTCCCTGGTGGCACAACGGGTTAAGTTGCAGCACTATGAAGCTATCCAGAGCCACTGCAGCATGATTTTGGTACCACTGTTAAACAAATTTTTACAAAAGTCATGTTACTGAAATCAAATTAGTCATTTCCTATCAATTTGTATGTGCTCAACGCGAATATGACAGTCAAATTCTAATTTTGGCTCTAATTTTTTTGTAATCTGCAATAAATTGATGTTTAAATCACAAAATGCATGCCAATAGTAATAGGCCTACGGTTAATACCTATAAAAAATCAAGTCATAGACTACTTCTTAGATTTCTTCGCTTGTCTCTTGTACAGCTGTTCAGGAATAGAATAGATGGCAGATGGTTTCCATTGTGCAAAAGCACAGCCTTAAAACTCAGTTTCGAAGAGTCTAGAAATAGTTTCCATTCCTGTGGGTCATGAGTGATATCTAAGGCATTCATGAGGCCCTCAATATTGGAACAGAATACCAGAGTACTTTCCTTTCTGAAGAAAGGCTCCAATTGCTGGTGGCACTTTCAAGATAAAGTAATTGTGACATCTTCTTCTAGAAGATTCCATTGTTGGAGTCTTGACCCTAGCAATTCTGCCTTGTTCTTGGATAAGTCCAAATCACAAACCAGGTCATTTAGTTCTTCCTGTGTTAGTCTGTGTGGGGCTGATGATGCACCACAGTGAAAATCTGAATCACTGCATGCTGATGGAACAGAAGAAGAACAGGTCGGCTCACCCTTGTCCTCATCAGATGAATCAAGAGAATATTCTGCTGGAGGTTCTGGAATAGGAAGTCCCTCCCCATGTGGAACTGGTCTCAATGCAGACGGAATGTTTGGGTAGACTATTCTTGACTTCTTTTGCTTTGTTATTCCGCCGGAAAGAGGAGGAACCAAGTAGAGGTAATAGTCTTTTATGTGGTTGCTTGGCTCTCTCCACACCATGGGGACTGCAAATGGCATTGATGGTCTTTTGCCACTGAACCACTGTGAAAGCTGTGTTGTCCATGTAGCACAGCATATATGCGGGGCCCAAGGCTTGTCTTGGTCACCAACCTTCCATCCAAAGTAAAGATGAGAAGACATCTTCACTTGAGAAGTGATACTTTTCTTCTGGTTGGCAGATGTCACTTCCCCACAAATAGAGCAGAAATTGTCCATGCTATGAATGCACTTTCGAGGCATTACTGTTCTGTATTGTGCCTAAATGGATAAAATCATAACAGTTCTATGGAACAGTAGGTTAAACTGTCTCGCACAAAGTCTGAAATATTTTCAGTGCTCAACCTTTCCGACAGGGCTTTATCTAGTGCACTGCTGATGTCAGCTTACTTCAGCAGCCGCCTGGCAGTAGTATTATTTGCATCAGAAAATGATGCAATCAACTCTGGATGATGTGTGCATGATGGTATTACACAATGCGATGCAATATTACATCATTCTAGGCTGATTTAGGATGTTGTTGCAGTCCTACTTGATAAATTTACACGGTAAACATATAAAATGAATTATATGAAATATCTTCAAAATGAGAGCTAATAAAAAATTTTCTGGGTTATACTCATGTTCAGCACACGAAGATACTACAGATTAGGGCCTTTTTAAGTCAGTAACGATCTCACTGTTGACCAGTGTACTTGGCCAGGAAGCTTCCCACATGGTGTAGCAGACCTCTACTGACTCGCCCACTGCTCCCCTCAGCAGTGTATTTCAGTCAATCTGCCTATTCTGCTCCCCACTCTGTCTCTAGTTAGTCCTCTCACCATCCCACTAAATAATAAATAGATAGGTAGATAGGTAAGTAGATAGATAGATAGATAGATAGATAGATAGATAGATAGATAGATTAAATTAAAAAAAAACTTCAAAATGTTTGGTGTAATAATCAGCACTTAGGTGGGCAGATGCTTCAAGAACTCAGGATAGAGTTAATTGTTCCCTGCTTGAAAAACCTAGGCAGAGGAAAACTTCACATACTTTTTTTTTTTTTCAGTTATTCAGTTGTAGAATCCTGATATTCAGGAAGTAGCTCTTTAAACTTTGTTTCATTTCTTACTATTTTAATAAACATTAACTCTGGTTAGTGTTTGACCATAGAGAACAACTCAGTATCTACTCGTGAATATTCCTTAGACTTAATAGGCGATTTTAAGTTACCCAGTAATCATTTTTATTAGTTATCTGCTGCCTCCATAACAAATACTGTAAAATCTGGTGGCACAAGATAATTTGTTTATTATCTTATACTTTCTGTGTGTCAAGAATGAGAGTGTGCTGATTCTTCTGGCTCAGAGTCTCCCCCACAGCTGCAGTTATTTCAAAGGATCCACTTTGGGAAGGATCCACTCCTAGCTTACCTGGTGGTTGTTGGCACATCCAGTTTTTGGATTGAGGCCTCAATTCCTCAAGAACTGTTGACCAGAGAACCCCTATGCAGCATCTCACAACATATAACTTGCTTCATCAGAGTGAACAAATAAGTGGGTAAGAGGAGGGCAGTAGTCAAGAACAGTGTCTTGGAACCTAATCCTGTGATTAATGCCATCCCTTCACTTTTGCCATATTCTATTCTTTCCTTCTAGCCTAGGACTAGGAAGTACTAATAGTCTGCCTCCTGACTTGTCCAGACACATGATAGTAAATAACCACTTGTTTCTTATCAAAGTAAAAAGTTTCACTGACAGGTAGATATAAAGATTCACTGTCAACACCGACTTAGTGAGTTGAATTTACAACTGCTACCAGTATTCAAATTAGGGATTAACTCAATAGATTAATGACAGCATCTTAAAACCAAATATCCCCCAGGTCTTCCTTTTTGCTCTGGATGTCTAAAAGACTGGAGTAAAAGATAACTTGACGTACACGTATCTGAGACGTTCTGGTTTATGTGGATGATGAAACATCTTCGCTGCTTAAAGGTAGGCTTAATTCTCTGCTGCCGAAGTTATCACCTATGATGATCAACTAGGCAGTCAGTGACCAGGCAGGTACTTGGTCATTTTATTGACATTACTGACATTGTAAGATGTACAATGAGAAAAGGCAGTGAATCAAATCAGTTTTGTTAAGGAAGGGACTAATTGAAGCAGTAAAGAAGGGAAACTCTTTATCTCAAGTTTGTACAGAAGCTTGCCCATTTTAGGAAATTACAGTTACATTTTGTTACAGAGCAAGTAGTCTTCACTGTCTTTGAGAAAAAACATTCTTCAGTCTTCTGGTAACTTCATTCTGGTGTTTTCAAACTATCCCTTGAAACCTGTTTCTTATTATTTTTGCCTGGGCTCACAAACCATTACTGCATTGTTTTTGGATCACACTGAAAAAGGATACATACACCATCATATATATTGATACATACATAAATAGGTACATCCACAAAGGACATGTTCTCTCATCCTTTCTTCTCAAGCTTCATCTCTCCCCAAATTTATTAACCTTTTTTAGAACCTATATTACATTTCTTCAGGCTTGTGGCTCTTTGAATGCTTGATGGGTTTTTTCCTGTCTCCATGGTTTTTATAGCATGGTTCTGAGAGCCTAAATTTCAGGTATTTTTATAGACATTTCATATAAAAGTTGAGTTTGGAGTTTGCATGCTTTTTTTTTTTTCCCCTCACACTAATCTTACCCTATTTGGCAAATAAAGTAGGGGTTGCATAGTTGCATACACCCAAACACACACACACATATATACACATGGCTGTATATATATGTATGTGCATATATATACAGATATAAAAGATGCAGAAAGAAATAGGTATGTTTGAAAACATTTGTTTCCCCCAAGAAAGCTAAATGCTCCCTTTCTAGAAAATACTTTTCTTAAAACGTCCATGTGATATGCTCTGGTTTCTTTTCACATCATGTAAATTTTTTCAACCTTTTAAAGTTCTTTGGATTAAAATAGAAGGAGAGTATTAATACCTAACAAGGATGTTTATTTTGGGAAATATACAGTAAATTTAGGAGAGATGTGAAAAGATGCTATGAAAATTAGGGATATCTTTGTCCTATTTTATATAGTAAATTGAAGCTCATAGGTTCAAGGTTTTGTCGCAACTGTGTCAGTAGTCGTAATGAACACTGTTCCCACTGAATTATGCTGCATCTTTGTCTGGATTTACTAGGAGTCCCATAGCTCTACTTCCTTGGTAGATGACTCTATCTTTCCTTCTCTCCTTCCATGACCCCTTTCTCTTTCTCCCTCCATCTGCTGATACTTCTCTTTTATTTCTAATGAAAATGAAAGCCCTGCCCATTAGAATTATCAAGTCTTTGTCCATGCCATTATAAGATGTCCACAGATCTTTCTGTACTTCTTCTGCAGTCAAGTTGAGGAAGAAGACAAGATTGAAATCATTACTCTTCATCTTTTGCACTAGTCTGGGCTTGTCATACACATAAGCCACAGAACCTTGAAGATTCACCCTAATGTAATACTATTGTTGCTACATTCATCAGAACCCATGGAACATGGCAAAAATGTTAGATTTGCTTTTATATTATAGAAAAAAACTTTTCTACTTGATACAAACATGTCAAAAGAAATTAGCAGACTCTCAGAAATTATGCTCTTAAATGTGTGCATATTTGAATCATTCTGATTTTAAAATACTCATTGACAGTCTAGTTTTATTTTGTTAAAAACATAAATAATAATTAATAGATGTCTACTAGATTTATGGCCCAGTCTCTTATAAGAGGAATATGAGAGTAGAAAACATTGAATTGTCTCTTATTTCATATAGTTTCACCTAATACTATTAGAGAAGAATTTACTCAGTTAGAATGGCTCTCGGCCTTTTCTCTGTAGCAAGAGTGGCAAACTATGACCCACTGCCTGTTTTGTAAATAAAACTTTATGGGAACATAATCGTGCCCCCTCATTTGCCTATTGTCAACAATCTCTGAAGGACAACTGGAGGACCATTGTCTTTGCAAGGAAAAGTGATGACACAGCAGAGAGGGTAGGACAACTGCAATATAATCTTGCTTGGAATGTTGCTGAGGCGGCAAGACCCATGAGAGGGAGGTGCAGCTGCAATACGAAGCCTTTTTTGTTTGTGACTGAAGGGCTCATTCCCACACTGGAAACTTTAGAACTTGGACTGCATTGGAGAGGGGTACACATACCATGTGGAAAATGAAGGGGCTACCCCTGGAGATCAATAGAATTCGGAGAAGTAAAAACACATGGCAGAATGCTAGGGGAGCAGGTAGACTCTGGCAACATCTGATACCATACTGCCAGAAATCAACCAAGGAATTGGGCTGAAACACCCCATACCCTTGCCACTAAGGGTGTCAAAGGACATTGGACAGTGCTTACAACTGTCAGTGTTATGTTTATCAAAGGTGGTGACTCTCAACTTGAGCCTACGGCCCCTGACAGGGACAGCTGGAATTAAAGTGGTGGGCAAGGCCTCTTTAGAGAAACTTGATATGAGGTCCACCTGTGGCCCCACATAAAAGGTTCCTCTCTACCACTGGCTGCTGTGTTATGGAAACACCTGTCCCATCTGCTCTTGTGGCCATTTCTGGGATAACTGTGCCAAAGGTGCTTGCTGCTTCTAGTCAGTTGAAAGCACCTAAGCTCAGTTAGTAAGAATTTATGCCTCACGGGAAGGCTCAGTATGTGAAAGCGATTGGGAACAGATTCTGTCTGTCCCGATCAGAGCCCCCTCCTGGTACCATAACCCTGAAGAGAGAATTGAGAAACATCACCAAGAGAGGCAGTCTTTTACAGACCCTACAGACTCTGAGAAACACATACCCCTCCTTTAACCATGACTGCAATTGGGACTGTGGCCTGTCTGCAGTCTGAACCTGTGGTTCCCAGATCACTCTGCTCCTGCCCTGACCCTTGGGAAAATCCATAACCTAGAGCCTTGTCCATAGAGGGGTTAGTGTTACCCTGAGGCTATTGGGGAAGATATGATGAACTAGCTTAGGGGAATAAGGTCTTTCAGATCCCCCCAAATGAGGCCCCCACAGCCAGTTAGGGGGTGTGAACTCTTAGTACTCTCTAGCAGCAACCTCTTGGCCTCCCGCTGCCCTGGCTCCTACCCTTTGCCGCACTAGAGCTCCCACCAAACAAATGGGTACAGAAAACTCAGTCTGTAAAGCAACAGACACCCCAGAATGCTGAACAAATAACCTAGGACTATATCTTGCAACCTACAATCTTACTACAAGGTCAGCACATCAAGTTAAAGAAAGAAAATGAAGAGATAGAGGAATATCCCACAGATGATGGAACAACAATTGAAAAAAAAAAAACAAGGAAAAATCTGAATCTATTAGAACTAGAGAATTACCTGAAGATTTTAAGGCAACAGTCCTAACTATGCTTATTGAAATAAAAAAAAAAATCTGATGAGCAAAATGAGAATTACAAGGACAGAGGAAATATGAACAAGTTTCAAAGGAAATAATGGACTTGAAGAATTCTATAACTGAACTAAAAAATACCATAGAAGGGCTCAACAGTAGACAAGAAGCAGCTAATCAAATCAGTGGCTGTAACACACAATAGTGGAAAACACAGACCAACAAAAAGAAAAAAGAATTAAAAATATTGAAAGTAATGTAAGAGCCTTCGTGGACAATATTAAGAGAAACATTTATGTCATACAGGTCCTAGATGGATATGAGAGAGAAAAGGGGGTAGAAACTTTACTTAAAGAAGTAATAGGTAAGACTATCCCTCACTTAGGAAAGGAAACAAACATCCTGATAAAAGAGATCCAAAGAACCCCAAACAAAATCAGTCCAGACACACCCCAAGATATATTATAAAAATCTTGAACTCCAAATAAGGTCTGTACCTAAATTCAGAGCATTTTACAAACATCAATTTTCTAGCTTTGACAATGTACTCTGGCTTCATAAAGTAATATTGGGGGAAGCTGACCAAAGAGTATATGGAAACTCTTTGTACTCTTTTTGCAACATTTCATGAGTCTATTTCTAAATAAAAAATATGTTTCAAAAAAGCAGCAACTATGCAACACAGGAATCCACACAGTTTACCTGATTGGTCTAGATGGTAGTTTTCAAACTACAGTCAGATTCACTTAAAGAAATATTCATTTCTGTATGACGCACCCCTTCCCTTCACCCTCTGATGCCTGTGTGTGCATGAGTGCACACACACACTCTCCAAACCTATTTGATCAGGATCTTTGGAAGTGGAGCCATGAAATCTGTGTCTTTAGAAAATTGCCCAAGATTGAGAAACACAGAGACTGGCTTCTGAGAAAGGGATAGGAATAAAGACTGGTGGGTTTGAGTGATCAGTTTCTAAGCTCTTGATTAAAAGTCTGAGTTTTGCTCCAGTCTTATCTTAGTGAAAATACTTAGGAATTCTGATAATAAGTTAATCATTGATTTTAGGTTTTAGCATGGTTAATTAAAGGTTTTTACCTTTTTGTGTCTGTATATCTTGGTGGGAAGTTCCTTGAAGATGTATTATTAACTACAAATCAATTGCCAATATGACTAGAAGCAGCACAGTAGTACTTTTATAGCTGCATCTTCTCTTCTCTTTATCTTATCCACATATGAATGGGGACTTACTTTCCAGCTCTCTCCAGCTAGGCTGCAGTATTCCACTGTGCTTGATCAGATTTTCACATTGATGGGACATCAGCATAAATCATGATTCCCCCAAGATTGGTTAGTGAGTGGAAGACAGCCAAGGCACACCACAGTGAAGACATCAGTTAGGAAAATTACATCTAAAACCTAAAAGCAGCTGTCACTGACGTTTTTGTTTATGAAAATTGGAAAAGCTCTCCCTTCTCAGCCACTGACACCTCTGATTTATTGTTTCTCTGCTGAAAATTATCCAAAGATGTTTTCAGACATTAGCTGGTGAAAGCCAAATTTATTGGCAATAGAGGAGAATGTAAAGAGCCATTATATTTCTCAGTCAGACACTGCAACTTTTTAATAGTTGCTGTTGACTGGGTTCTTTTTGTGTATGTAACAAAATCAGTGGAGGAAATAATATGATCCATAGTGATAGAGGGTCAGATAACTTATGCTGTGGTACAGAGAACACTACACTAATAATTAGAACACTTGAGTATTTTCCCACTAAGTAAAAATACGACATTGGATCAAATGCTTAGATGTACTTGTTCTCAATTTCTTAATCTGTGAAAGGTAGGCATTCAACTAAATTAACATTTTCAAACTTATATGAGTTATGGAATTTGCAACAAACATAATCTCATGATCACCCCAATTATGTTGTCATTTTTTTCATGGCATATGATGAAACAAGTTAAAAGTTTCTGATTTTATATATTATCATAGATCCTAAAGTTAAGTTCATTGTAATATGAATATCGATTAAATACATGTCACCTTTTCCTATGTAAAAATTATCCATAGCATTTAATTATTTCAAAGTAGTTATAAGAAAAGCATAATTTATTGCATAATCCAATATTTTATAACATTTTTCAAACTCTATGAAAATCAAATGTAAGGAGTGCCAGTCAATTAAAATACAGATGCAAATAGCCAAATCTACCACTATGACCTGTTATTTGAAATTTTTAATCTTGAATTGAAACATACTTTTTGTAATTTTCAAGTTTTTCTAAATAAAGTAAGAAAAGGTATTTGATGCTCATAAGTGCAAATGTTTCTCAAAATAAGTTTCTATGATTAATCTTAAGCCCTAATAAGTACAAAGTCAAAATAAACATATTTCCTCTTTTTAAACACCAGTTTTTAAAAGAATAAGATATATTCTATACATTATTAAGGATTGTTATCAATGAATGTAATTTGTTAACACTTAAGATCATCTTTGAGACTTAATGCAAAATTATGTTTTTATGGTCTTCCCTTTGTTTTTATTTATTTCAGTGTCTCATGTCTTCTGCCTTCAACAATCTGTTATGGGCAAAAATTAAGCAACATATTAGTTAGAGGTCTCCAGAGAAACAGAACCAAAAAGATGTGTATATATGCACACATTATAAGAGATTTATTGTAAGGAATTGGCTCATGTGATTATGGAAGCATAATCCTGTAAGAGTTTCCCATGCTCTCCGTTTGGCAAACTGGGACCACAAGAGAGCCAATGGTATACTTCCACTCCGGATGCAAGTTGAACATTAGAAGAACTGATGTTTTAGCTCTAGTCCAAAGGCCAGAAAAGACTGAGGTCTACTTCAAGGTAGTCAGGCAGGAACAGTTCTCTCTTACTTCAAGGAGGGTCTGCCTTTTTGTTTCATTCAGTCCTTAAATTGATTGGATATGGCCCATTTATATTCAGAACAATCTACTTCATTCAAGTTTATCAATTTAAATGTCAATATTATCCAGAAACACCCCCACAGATATACCCAGAATAATGTTTTGTTGGCAGGTAGATGGAGGCGTACCCCAGGACCCCCAAACCTGCACACTCTAAATGGTTTCTGTCATCCGCCACATAAAGGCAAAGCATTCTTTCAGTGTGAAAGAACTTTAATAGGATTAGTGTGCATAGAGAGAAGAGAAGAAAGGATAGTAGTTTCCCAATAAAGCACCAAAAGTTACCCATGCTCTTGTGGGTAAATGTCCAGCCAAACAGGGTTTTGGCCCAAAGCAGAACTGCTAAGGCCTGAAAACTTGCCAAGGTCTAAGGCATCTTTGCTGAGGAACCATAGGAAAGGGGCAGAAAGGGCCAGGCAAGTCTGGGATGAAATAAGCAAAATCAAAGTACAAATCAAGGTAACAGCTGTCATTCTTAGCCTCCCCATTGGATCTCTCACCCACATCTCTTCTAAATGTCTATACATCTCAGCTCCAGGTATCTCCTTCCATGTCCCCCAAGTTTCTGGTGCAAGTTCAAAGCTGAAAAGCAAACATGGCTTCTTCACATGTCTCTCTGCTCCATGTGCCTCCCCCAAATCGTCTATCTGTGCCCTCTTCTCTTATCCCTTTACTAGCTTCCCCCCACCACTCATCTCTTACCCTTTACTAGGTGGGGCAGGGAAACTGGAACTTCCCCTTTCTATGATCCTGTTACTGTTTGACCAAATGTCTGAGCACCCTGGAGCCCTCATCAAGTTGACACATAAAATTAACCATCACAAGGATTAAAATTGAAAACATTTCCAAATTTTATAATGGTAAACACACACACACACAAACACACACACACACACACACACACACACACACACACACACACACACACACACACACTTTCTACACCTTGCTTTGTCTGAGTGGAAATCCAACCAGGCAACTGAATTGTGAACAAAATCTTCTGAATTCCTCTGGCTGCTGCTCATGACTTAGACCCACTTGAAGGATCTCAAGCAGCACAGATTTAAATGGGGAAAGTAAGTGTTTCATTTATTGACAGTCTAGAGTTAACATGTGATTGTAGACCAGAAAAATCTATAAATCATAATTATGTGGCTTGATGCATTTTCACAGAGTGAAGGCTTCCATAAAACTCAGATGAAAGAAATAAAACATTAATAATATCCTTGAAGCTCACCTAATACCTGTTCCCAGTTCATAATACCTCCCACCCAATAAGTAATTACTATGCTTATTTCTGTCATTTTTTACTCATTTGACTTGTTTTGAACTTTGTATGAATGGGATCATACAGTACGTACTCCTTTATTCTAGCTTCTTTTATTAAAAATTGTATTTATGAGATTTACCCAACTGTCACATCAAGCAGTTGTTTTTTTTTTTTCTCATCACTGTAAAGTGTTCCAGTATATGAATATACCACACTTTATTAATTTGTTTGATTGGTAATGAAACTTTGGGATATTTTTTGGTTGGGGTTTTTATAAATAGTGCTCCCTTGAACAGTCTCATATATGCCTTTTGATGCACTCATTTATGCTGGATCAATAGCTAGGATTGGAATTGCTGGTCATAGGATAAGATGTATGTAAATCAGCTATGGTTGATACTACCATTTTTTCAAAGTGATTGTAATTAGTGTATACCACGAACTACAGGATAATTGAAGGATAATTCAACTTGCTCCTTTCCTTAATAATAAATAATACATGATATTATTATGTATATTTTATTTTTCATGTTAGCCATTCTGGTGGCTGTATACTGCTGTTTCCTTGTGAGTTTGTTTTGTATCCTCTAATACTTGTGATTTTGAACAACCTCTTCACATGTTCATCATTTTGATATCTTCTTTTGTAAAGTGATAGTTCAAGTATTTCCTTAATTTTCTATTGGATTTCCCTTATTTTCAGGTTCTTCTTTCATGGTTATGCCAGTCCCAAGTTATAAAATACACTGGGCAATATTCTCTCATTTTGTTTGTTAAAAAGAATTTGTGAAAGATTAATATTACTTCTTCCTTCAATGTTAAGAAGATGAACCAGGAAATTTCTATCTGGGGAACTTACTGTAGACTCAATCTATTAATACATAAGTGACTAGTCAGATCTTCTCTTTATTCTTCTCTTTCTGTCAGTTTTGGTTCATTATGTTTTTCTGAGAATTTTCTGTTTCATCTAAATTTCCTAATCCATTGGCATAAAGTTGCTTGTAATATTCTCTTATTATGTTTTTCATATCTGTAAGATCTGTAGTTATATGCCCTTCTTCATTCCTAATATAATTTTGCCTTCTTTTTTTGACCATATTTGACAAGGGTTCATAATATTTATAGTCTTTGTTGATTGTACTTTACATTTGTAGTCTACTCCTCTGATTCAGCCATGAGCAGCAACAGCAGGAGCATGTTGCTATTTTTTAACCTCCTGAAATAAACACCTGTATCTATCTTTTTTCTTCTTTTCTGATGTATATATTTAGAGCAGTAAATTTCTCTCAAGGCACAATTATAGCCATATTTTATTAGCATTCATCTCAAAATATTTTCTAATTTCCACTTTTATTTCTTCTTTGACACATGCATTATTTAATAGGTTGTCATTTTCCATTTTTGGATATCCTGACTCTCTTTTTAT
The DNA here is from genome assembly GCA_004024925.1 of Scalopus aquaticus. Classification (NCBI taxonomy): domain Eukaryota; kingdom Metazoa; phylum Chordata; class Mammalia; order Eulipotyphla; family Talpidae; genus Scalopus; species Scalopus aquaticus. The sequence continues at coordinate 77,435 of PVIJ01001001.1, read as the reverse complement.
TGATTTCTCATTTTATTCCTCTGTGGTCAGAATATATATAATAGAATGGCTTCTAGTTCTAAGACCTCCCTGGTGGCCTAGGGGTTAAGTCTCAGTGCTATCACTGCCAAGGCCTGAGTTTGATTCTCAGCCAGGGAGCTGACCCACATATAATGCAGCAGACCTCTCCTGTCTCGCTTGCTGCTCCCCTTAGCAGTGTATTTCAATAAATCTGCCTGTTCTGCTCCCAGCTTTGTCTCTGGTGAATCCTCTCACTGCCCACTCCTACCCTTGTACTTCTGGCCTATACCCCAGTTCTTCTACACACACACACACACACACACACACACACACACACACACACACGAATGGCTTCTAGTTCTTTTGAAATTTGTTGGGGTTTGTCATTTAACTCAGCATATGGTCAATTTTGGTAAATGTTCTAAATGCTTTTTTAAAATGTGCATTTTCTGCAATTATTGACTATATAGTTTATTTTTAGATATCAGTTAAAGTGTTAATCACAATAGATAAAATCTATATTTTGACTGATTTATTTTGTTATTCTAATAGTTTTGTTATTGTCAGTTATCGAAAGAAGTGTGCAACTCTCCTATTATGATTCTGAATTAATTTATTTCTCCTTTTAGTCATGTCCATTTTTTTCTTTTCAAATTGAAGCTATGTTACTAGGTACATTAAATTTAGGATTGTTGCATCATCCTGGTAATTGATTCTTTTGCCATTATGTTTTGCTTCCCTACAGCTAATGCTTCTTGCTTCAAAGTCTACTTTGTTTGATGTTTATATAGCCACATTAGCTTTTTGGGGTTTGGGGGGGCTACTGATTGCATGGTATGCTTTTTCATTGATTTAATATTCAGTTTTTCAAAACTTATATTTAATATATGCTCTTATTAATGGTATGTAATGTTTGTTCCAACAAATTATGTTTTTTAATTAGAGTAGTTAATTTGCACTTAAATTACCAGTAAGCTGGGATTTATGTGTACTATTATGCTTCTTGTTTCCTATTTTTTCCCTCTTGTTTTTTTCCATTTTCCTTTTTTGCCTCTAAAAAGTTAATTGTATTTTATTATACTACTTTTTTCTTTATTAGTTTTTTTTGTTATAAAGCCTTATAGTGATTATCCTACACACTATAGCAAGCATCATTAGAGTCTAATGTAACTTGACAAGTCCCCCAAATGCTAGAAACTTAGGCTACTTTAGTCCAGTTTACTCCATTTCTACCTTTTTATTATTACATTATAAACTTGAACTTCACAAATATAGAAATCCAAAAAAACATTTGTATTATACTGATAATATTTATATATTTATATATTTATCCTTTTGGCTTTTCCACATTCTTTTAAATATTTTTCTTAGTGTAGTTCTTCTGTTGACAAATTATCTTAGTTTTTGCTTTTCTTGAAATGTCACTCTCTCTCTCTCTCTCTCTTTTTTTTTTTTGCTTTCACTGCTGAAGGATATTTTCACTGGTTACTGAATTCTAAGTTGTCAGTTTATTTCTTTCAGCATTTCAATGATTCAGTTCCATTGTTTCCTTATTTCCATTACCTTTTTTGGTGAAGTCAGGTGTCAGTCTTGTTGCTCCTTTGAAGGTTTGTCTTTGCTCTTGACAGTTTTACTCCAAAGTGCCTTGGATTGTCTCCTTTATGATTTTCCTCCTTTAAAGTCCTTTTGAATCTATAACTTGATGTCTTTCCTCAGTTTAAGAAATTTGCATACATTATCTCTTCAAATTTTCCTTTCCCCCACCCCCTAGTCCTTGCTTTTTGAGACTCTACATATACATATTTTGACTCTTTCTCACTATGCCCTGTATGTTCTATCTTTTTGCCTCAAATTTAGGTAGTTAGTGAAATCTAGATATTTGTACTCACCAGTATTCCAATTTATGTTGTTGTCACTATTGTTCATGATGATATTGTTCCTTAGTCATCTTACTATTTTTGTACATAGTACCTTTAGAAAAATTATTTATACCTATTCTTTTAGTTCACCAAAGTTGAACTAATATTGCTCTAAAAGTGGAGGATAATTCCCTTGGTCATCATAACTTTGAGAGGAATAAAAAATGTCCTGCCACTCAGAATTCTTTTTTTATTATATACGAAAAGCAATTCTTTAGCATTTGTTCCCATATATAAATAATCAAGAACCAAATTTTCAAAGCCACCTGCTTCTTTACCCAGACCATATTGTTTTTTTTTTATCTTAAAAATAGGTCACATAATGCCTGAAAGAAAGTAAAATGTGATTTTGTGATTCCAGAAGGTTTGGTTGAAGAATAATTATTTAAAGGAATAGATCTTAACATCGGTAAATAGGCCTCTGACCATAGGATTCTTCACTTCTGAGACAATTCCATCTGTTCTAGCTCCAGCTCAACCCTGTTTGGATATAAAGCAGGGGGAGAGGGCGTCAGGAAAGAAATAGTGATGGGAAAGATGTAATGATTGAAAATAAAATGTCCTTTTTTTGTGTTATGGAGCAGATATTAATGTGACTGCCCTGCAAATAGAAAGTGACTCTGGTTCTGCCTTTAATTTTAGTAGTGTTCTGAATCTAGTTCATTTGCCATGTTCTGAGGCTTACTTTGGAACAAATCCAGGGTTCTGGGTTTCTCCTACCTAGCCTTATTCCACAACTTTAGTTCCCTAGAGCTAAGCTTGAACCTCTGAGACCTGAGAGCATTAAAATACAAACTGCTTGGTTATTCCCCTTATGGCAGATGACTTGCAAAGTTACAATGCATTTCATTTGTATCTCTCACTTGACCCTTTACATACCTGGGATTGCACATAACGTCATGAATCAAATAGCTAATGTTTTCATAAATATCGTCTTTCAATCTTAAGCACGTTCTTGTGAGATAGTAATTATTCTACTTATAGTGATGAGGGAACAGATATTCAGGGTGACTTGAACAATATCATACTGCTATGAAGTAGCAAATCCTACATTTGGGTTCTAGTGCTGGCTTCAAGTTCAGTGCTCTTTTTCAGACCCAAAAGGATGTCAATAAATACCTATTCGATTGTTGACTGAGAATGAACAATTCCCCTAAAATCAAATACAGACTTCAAATGATTTATTTGCTTTGTTTTAACACTCACCACCTCCTTTTGAATGCCAGATAAGGACAATGATCAATTTGATTGTTGCCATTTAATTAATAAGTGGAAAAGTTGAGACCAAACAAACTTTATTGAAGGTATCAACTTACAATTGCCATTCTACCTTTCTCATTAAAGAAAACTGAGATGCATGGAGGCTGTGACCTATCTTAAAGGTCAGAATGTTTCTGTGATGAGTAGTCTAATGTGATGGCTTGTATCTTGGGATCCTCATGATGACTAGGGATTTCTGGTGAATATGGAATAAGGGAGGAAGGAGATATCATTCTTGCTCCCTTAAAATGGCATGTTCTGCCCAGAAAAGTAATTAGTTCCAAGACAGCATTTATTAAACATTTAGGATGAGCTAGGTACTGTGGGGAGTATAATATAAACAAGCCGAAGTTCCTATCTTTAAAAGGTGACCATTTAATGGGGAAAAAAATGTTTCATTATGATTATTCATATAGTTCTGAGTTAATTAAGTTTGGGAAATGACTTGCCATTTATAAATACCTACTTTCTAATTGCTGTCAACATCCATGTCTTAGCATCTTTTCAGCTGTGTGGCATAGCAGTCATAGGTTCTATTGCACTCCTTCAGGTATGATTCTACACTGTGATGGTAGAAGTTGGGGGATGGAGGAGGTAGAAGGCTAAATTTGATAGGTCCCTCGGTATCCTAAATTTGTCTGAGCAGTTTTAATATTACATGTCTTCTATGTTGTATTTCTTCATCAAATTCATTTGTGGGAAGAAAACAGGCTATACAACTAAAAGTGTAGATTACTGGATTATGCAACAGTAACATAACATCCAGGCTTTTATGGTGGGGTACGTGACCAAACGCTTTGTTGTCCTGTAGCCATCAGAAATTAACTCCCTCACTTGTGAAGCAATATTGACATAAAAGTATGGTTAAGTTTTGAAAGTGAAAAAGGTTTTATACCACCCACTTGTTTGCCAAGGAAAGTATCCTCTGAAGAGGGAGTAAATGAACAATATAGAAATTATCATCATTTTGTCAAAAAGAATCTATCAATTAGGTCTGGCTGCCAGAAACCAGAGGTGGCTCAGCCAGGTGTTGATCTAAGTGCCAGGGCAGATTTCTTTTGAGCAGCCCCATACAACTAAGGATTATTTCATGGGGATTAAATGGCTAAGAATGAAATATGCTAGTGGGGACTATACTTATTTTTGGTCTCTTCAAGTTTACTTGCAACATGAGCAATAGTATCAGCAATTGAGTCATTTAGATCACTTGGAAAAAAAAATGAAAGAAATAAAACAAAATTTACAATAAACAGGCTGTATGAAATGGAAAATAAGGTTTCCATGCAGGATAAGTGGTGAGTCATACAGAACACATTCTTAAGCAAAAGCTTTTGGGGTGCTTGTTTTGGGTTTGGTTTTTAAGCAGGAAAATGAGTCAGTTGGTCCTACAGAACGTTTCATTAAACTTGACATTTTGACATGTGATACAATATAGGCAAGAAAGGATGGGAAAAATTGCCTCTGAAATGACTCGTCTTGTTGATGTTACTTCAGCTCTTTCAGTCTACCTGATAAGAAAAAGACATCTTATCTACAAAAGACATCTTCCCCTCTGATAACTTCCTATACTGTTCCTATTCGCTGAGAAAGTAGAAGGAAACCAACATTTCTCCCAGTTGTCTTCAATGCAGAATCAAGCTTCCACTGTTGTGATCGTTTAAGAATGAAACACAAGATCACTTTTGAGTCACTTTTGCTTCTGGCAATGATGTAGTCATCAAGTAGGTATCTAGAAACTCCTGTAAGACTCCACCCTAAAAGTCAGGGTCTTCCCCCATGAGCCAGTCATCTTATTATGATGGCTATTGGCACTAAACCTCCCAAAAGTCCAGAAGTTACAAGCCATAGGAAAGCCACCCTCTCCTTTCCCACCCCCCATTCCTGCTTCCTTCATAGCTATTAAGTGCTTTCTCTGGAATGTTTGAAGGTGAGGATTTAGGTCTGGGCAACCTGTTAAAAATATGAATTGTTACCATGAACTCTGAGTGGCCTTTCAGCTTTGCTGACAGAAATTTACTCCATGTAGACCCCCCCCCCAAAAAAAAATTAAGCAGGTAAGGTCATTTGGAGTTGAAACAAGCATGCAGTCGGTGTGTTTGAAAATGAAATTATAATTAACCTGCTGATGGCTGTGAGGTGTTACCTTGAACTCTGTGTGGCCTCTTGGCACAGCGGCTGAACTTGCTTTATTGAATACCCAGAGACCTGAACAGGTGAAATCAGGATATGTCCGGGGCCAATTGTACTTTTAGAAAGAAGATTATGTCTCTTTTAGTGCCGATTGTAAGAGAGTTGAGGATTAATTGAGCAGCACTAATAAGAAAATAAAAATGAATTTTGGCCATCCACGTCTATGTGAAACATAAAATTTGTTGAAACTGCTGAGGAAAATGACTTTACTTGCCCACTTGTGAATTGATTTCTGAAGTGATGAAAGGTTACCAGGCTGATAGTGGACTAGGAAGATTACTGCAATTAAGAAATCATATATCATCTACATGTTTAGGAAAACATTGTAATTACCAGCTGAGAGCTATGAAGTGTTGCTTGAACTCCAAGTGGTCTGTTGACACATGGGTTAGACAACTTTATGGAACTATTCAAAATGAGGTAGGTAAAACTGTACAGCAATAAGGTAGCATTGTTAATGACAGGGAAGGATGATGAGGTCTTTTAGGATATAGAGTGAAGGGGTCTAAGATAAATTTTAACTCTTGTTTGTAAAATATTTTAAAGTAAGTGTGTAGCTTACTGCCTTCTGTAATCAGCAGAATTTGAAAAATGGTGCTGCAGTTACCACGTATGTACTAGGTCAGGGGAATACCATAAACAATTGATTAATGGCCAAAGCCAGTCTTGAGCATCACCTTGTCACTGCTTTAAACTGGCAAGAAGTCCATTCTCTCCCTGTCACACCAAATAAAAAAAGAACTGCATTATCTGGTGCCTTCATCTTCATATCTCATCCCTCTAATTATGTAATATCATTCCATGGTAAAGTCAGATTTTATAAAAGCAAAAATGCTGGGATCATCCTTGTTTTGGCTGAGAGCATCTATCATTAGACTAAACAAAATGTTTAGTTTGCTTTGTGCTTTTGACAAGCTGGCTAAAGTGAATGCTCTTGTTGGTTTAATAAACAAAGAATAATAAGCCAAAATGGGTTTTATTACTAGGTGGGATTACTCCATTCATTGAATTAGAATGATCTCATTGTTCACATCTCTGCCTAATTTAAGCATTAAATGTGTATGTAACACTGAGGTCTTCCTATTTCAAAAGAGGTTTCAGTTAAGACATATTCTTGGCCTTTCAAATCCTCCTTTAGTAGCAACCTGTAATATACTCATATTTCCTGTAGAACTCTTAAATGAAGACTAAAGTTCACATCTAAAGTTAATGTCATTTCACTTAGTATTCATGGTTCAACATTGCTTATATACCAGAATCTATATCTTCTTGAAAGAAAATGCTTTTTGTTTGCCCAACATATTTCACCTCAATCAAATGCACAAACTTGGAAATGAACTAAACCGTCTACAACAGTTGCAGGCGTGATCACGTCAGCTCAATATCTCCTGAGAATGACTGCCTAGTCCTTTAGATTTTTATGAACTTCTGTGTAAGTTTGAATACCTGCCTAAACGTGTAAAGCCTCAGATAATTTGATTTCCCTAGCAGTCTGAAAGGTGTTTTCCAGTTTTCAGACACCACATGTTTCTATCCCACAGTTAGAAGCATCACACTTTTCAGGTACTACTCCTACAATCTAAGATGCTCACCCTATCCTGGCTTCAGTTGTTTCTCAGTTCCTGTCTGCTTTCTCCTTGAAGCCTTCCCTTCTCATTTAATTCCAGTTTCTGAACTTATACTATATTAATTTTCTATAGTATGCATACTGGTGGTGGATACACATCAAAACTTACACAAGTCTGCATATTAACATCAGCTTGAAACAGGAGCCCCATGGCTGCTGCTGCCATAGAAGGTAAACTAGTTTAAGGACCTGCTGACACCTGACACAGGACAGCAGCGCTTGGTCACAGGTGAACAGTCTGCAGGCCCGCCCCGAGCTCTGGCAGCATCAGCCCAATGAAGCTGGATCTGGCTGTGCCTCCCCTGAGTGTACCACCACCAAGACCACCTGACCTCACTGAAGGTCAGGTCTGGGTATCCAGACCAGGGTTTCACTTTTGAGACCATAAAAAAGGTCATAAAATGGACTAATCTGATTGGAGCTTGACAAGTACCAGTCAGACAGCTGAAGTTGTAAACATTCCGATCAGACAGGGGATTTAAGTCAAGACTCCAGAGTTGGGATATTCAGATTTATCAGTACTTTTTCTGAAAAGACCTTCACAGACAGGCACATGGGAAGACTTGTCCAGACCTCCTGGAAAGAACATTGAGACCTTCCTAGACCTTAAATACCTTCACATCTCAGCTCCACTTCATAATGCAGATGTCCCTGTCTCCGGCCCTGCCTCCGATGTCACTTCTGATAGGCACTGCTGGCCTGTGCCCATTGGCCTGTGCCTGGTGTCTCTAAAAGAGCTATCTGCAGTTGTGTCATCAACTCTCCAAGAGTTGTGACACGAATGCCTGTACTTCAGCACCATCAGCACTGTTCACCTGTGACCAAGTGCTGTTGTTCTGTGTGAGGTGTCAGGGACTGGCCAGCCCAGCCTTTGACTAGGTGTCGCTAGCTGCCATAGTGCCACTTTAGCAGCACTGCCTGTGAACACCTCTGACTGCTCCATGTATTGGATCTTGGTCCACTTTTTGCTGGTGTACTGCAGGCTGTAGGCTCTCATCAAAAGGATGGGGCTACCTGGTATGAGCAGCCTTTGGTTTGGACTGCTGGACACTGTGGACACTATCTAGGGTAGGATGGCCGGCCCCTTGTGGCCTTAAAAACTCTTTTCCCCATTTACCTCTTTGTTAAGGAACTCTGTTGTTGCACCCAAAGCCACTGTGTCTTGCAGTGTAAGCATACAAATAGTGACCTGTTTCTCAGCCTCAGCACTAAGTTAGAACTGTTTTAAGCTTTTATCTCATTTGTCATTTGTCATTTATCTCATTTTGTCTCATTTGTTTTACCTACTTATCTCAGTGTCCCCTCTGCTTTTGTATGGTGCACAACCTTCTTGCCCCTGCAATTGCTGCCAAAGTGACCTTTCCAAAAGCAGAAATTTGATTGATCATTTTTTGGCTTAAAACTCTTCAGGATCTCTTCATCATCGCCAGGAATATTGGGGGAAAAAAGGCCTTGCATAATATTAGTACCTTCTCAGGTCAGCCCTGGCTGCCTTTCCAACTGTATCTCCTACCATGCCTTTAGTAAATATACCCACACACAATTTGTTGCTGTTTACAAAACACAACATAGCAAAGTTTCTTTCTTTTAGCTAGGTACTTATATCTCTCATAAATATTTATTCAAAACTTTCAAAATTCAGGTCAGATGTTTCCTCCCCTGGGAAACTTTCCCTAACTCCTCGGACAGGGATGGGCCCACCCTCCACATGTCCTTAACACCTTACACAAAGCTCTGTTACAGCATATCATGTTATACTGTGTTTTCCTGGTGTCACCTCTGCTAGCTGGGAACTATTTAAGATAGAGACTATTGTCTTATTCATTATTATATCCTTATCTGGTGGCTGGCACATAGCAGCTGTTCAATAAATGTTTGTCAAGTAAATGAGTGAACAAATGAATCTTTTTAAAAAATAGAATTAAAAGAAGACTAGATAATTTACAGTGAGAGAGATACTTAGAAATTAAAGTATTTGATGCCTATAAGTATCCAACTTATATGGTAATTTATGAACTGTTACAAAGTAGCCAAGATACATACCCCTCTGTGTATTTCAGCAGAAAATCCAGTCCCTTGAATTGTGTCTTGATAAATAATATTTCTTAAGTTGAGAATGTCTTCAAGTCTGAAAGAAAATGATTACCATCATCTTGATTTCACTTAGACTCCAAAGTAAATCAGATACATTTAAGGATAATTTTACTTAACTAGGAGGATAGAGTCTTCAGTCTCATATTTTACCTTCTCTTTAATGCAATGTGCATTTCAGAAAATGAGTACTTTTTCTTAGTGTTTTATAATATTTTTGTCCAGAATCTTAATAGGAAGAAATTAGTACTTTCACCTGCCTTGTAATTTTTCTCTAGTAGTACCAAAGCAAAGACCAATTCTGTCCAAAATAAGAATTTAAAAAAATGCAACTAATATTTTACTGAGGGCCAGCCATAGTGATCCCAGGTCATTCAATCCTTGTCTACCCCTCCCGCCAAATCCGGAAGAATGAACTCTTGAAATTAGATCTTCTGTTTCTTTTTCTGTCACTGAGAGTTAGTTGTTCTGCTCCCCTGGGCGCTCTAAGCAGGTAACAGAAGCAGTTTAGAAATAAATAGTGAGGACTACCATTTTATCGAAAGTGAAACAAGTCATGCCAAGGTTCCATAGTTTGTGAGATGATATTGGGTAGGTTCAGGTACAGGTCAATGCAGCGGTGCGGAAAGCACCCAGGTATCTGACAGGCAGTTGCCTATGCTAAACACCCTAATCCTCCACCCTTTGTAGTTTAACTTGTGCCAATGATCCCAAGGATTTTCTGAATGAATTACCATAATTGGATTTAATTCAAGTAGGGGTGTTTCCTGTACACACCAAACAGGCTGTGTACTGGAATTACTATTATTATTATTATTATTTTGCCTCGATGACAGGGAGGAAGAAACCCAACAGGAAATACAAATTTAAAAAGTTGATGAGCTAAGTCCTGCAAACATTGGGCAGTTATCCAAAGTGAACTCCTAGTGACCCCCTGGCACCTTGGCTCACCTCACTATACTTCACAGCCAGAAACATACCAGGTAGATTCACTTTCTTGCCTCCCTGATAAGGCAACAGGACCCTGCCACACCTAGACTCACATCCAGTCTCCTTTCCTGCTTCCCTTGACCCCAGGTCTGATAATAATCCAGAGTGATAATGCTATTGAGGTACAGGCTATAAACCATATCAGTATGTACGTAAGTGGAGGGAGGGGAAAAGAGGAGGAAAAAGCAAAAAAGGCCAAATGGAGAGTTCAGCTTCACCTCTAGGTGACCTTGGCAGAATGTGGAGTAGAAGGGAAATTGCCAGGAATTTGCAGCCTTTTTTTGAGCATTGTTTTGACTTGGCTTTGCTACAGAGCAACTTTGGGGGATTGGGGCGAAAAATAGGTCATTGTGAACTGCAGGTGCGATTTTGATCTTGAACTGTAATCTATTGTGGTATATACGCAAACCCAGAAGACTACTTATCAAGATGAAAATGAAGCTTTCCCCTTAGATACACAGGATACTTTATATTATATTAAGCATCAACATTATGGTTTTTTTTTTTTTCAAAAAAATGGAAGATTAGAGGGGAGTTCTCTCCCACTCTCCCTCTCTTTCCCTATTCCCCTTTCCTTCCTCCCTTCCTCCTCCCCTCCATCCCTCTCTTTACCCCTCAGCCTCTCTAGCTCTCTTTCTCTCTTCCTGCCCCTTTCTCTTGCTCTCTCTTCCTTCACCCCCTCCTTCAATAGACCACGCTTCTCTGTTGTGGAAAGCTTCATTTGACAAATTAACTTTGACTCTCAAGACACCCTCCTCAGGAGATACTGATTAATACAGGCAGACTTAGTCAAGGATTCAATGACAGCCACAAAATTCAGGAAGCTGGAATTTTAACTGTTCCTCACAAGTATTCAGAGGACTTGACATGATCTTTGTCTACTAAAACTCTTGAGAGAATGCAGACTAGTATGCAGAAAGAACATATCCCAACAAATGAAAGGGAAGGAGTTTTAAAACCCTGCTTTTGGCCTCAATCATGTCACTTAATCCCTCCCACCATCTGTTTCCTCATGTTCTGAACATAATAGGAAACATGTCAAAGTACCTGGCTGCTAAAATGATAGGCACTGTCTCTGGAATGAGAGAAAATCTGCAGAGTATTGCTCTACCAATTTTGTACTTGAGAACTACTGAAAAACATCGCTTGGGTTTTTAATTTCTTCCTTCCAGACCATTCCATAAAAGGGCAAAGGTTAAAATTACATTAACAAACATTTAGCCAATGCTCTGCCACCTACTTGTCTAGGGAAGACCATTTGGGTGAGGCTTAATACAAAGGAAACTCAGTTTTATTTTCTGATCTTTGTGCATTTTGAAGATTAATAACTAGAGGAAATTATGATCTGCTACTCATACATTTTAGGTGAAATTGGATCAGTTGAAAGAAAAGTTAAAAAACAGCTAGGAAAAGCAGGTTTTCTTATAGTTTCAACAGAACTGTATGATGTGCTCTGGATCATGTGGGTAGGAAGGTAGGAGAGAGGGGATGGATAGCAGATGGACTCCCTTTGAGGCTCCTTCTAACTTTGTGATTTAATATGTCAGAAGAGTTCAAACTTTTTAGTCTTTTTTCTGAACTCTTCCTGCTATTTGGAAGGAAAGTGATATGTACCATCATTTCTACCCATTAATGAAATGAGACTTGGAGTGGACAGATATCTTAGGACAACCTGTTGGCCTTTGGGATTTCTGCCTTGTGGTTCCCAGTGAAGCTCCATGAGACCACTACTACTGCTTCTAGGCTGCTCAGAATGAGTATCAACCACCATCACCTCCAGTACCCAAGAATGTTTTTCACCCAGGGATTTCAGCAGCTGCCAGCAGGAAGTCTCAGATTTCTATGATTTCTGAAACCTGCTTCCCAGGGAGGAACTCCTCTGCAGTTCCTGGAGCCTGAACTACCCAAGCCTTGCTTCTGATAGACTAGAATAGTCTATGGGTAGGCATGATGGGTAGGCCTGGGGAGTTGAAGCACACCTGGAAGATGGTTCCTGGTCACCACCTCACATCCTGTGTTTGTTCAACCCTTTCTACTTCCAAATCATGATAGGAATGTCCCATACTCGTCATGTGTTTTGAATTAACAAGAGTGGTTAACTTTGAAAAGTCCTCAATAAATACTTCCTCATCCCTTTCGTTTTGCCCAGCCATCCTTTGAAAATTTCCTATGTGCTAGGTAAAAAGTAAGCAATATATTCATACATTATCTCAGATAATTTTCCAAAGGCTATGTGAGATAAGAATTATTGTTTCCATTTTATAGATAAAATCAGGAAACTCAAGTCACTCTAAGTGATTGAACCAGGAGTTGAACCCAGACCTATCTAAACCCAAAGATACTTAGTAGTTACGCTGTTTTGCTTCCTTTCTCCAATGACCTTGCCTAGCACCAGTAGCCAAATGGCATTCCAGTTTCTGAAGTAGCGAGTGTTTGCTTAGGTAGAACTCTAAGTTTTTCAGTTTCAGAGAAAACATGAGTTCTTTACTTATGTTTAGAATTCCTAACATCCGATAGATGCATTTTTCCATACCTCAAAATAAATACAGTCAAGCTATTGGCCTTTGTGAAATACATATTTTTTTGTGTGAAATCTAAATACAAAATACAATGTAGTCCCACTACCTAGACTTTAAAATTGGCACTTTTTGTTTCATCTTTGTATTTATTTAACAAACTCTACAGTTGGGAAGAAGAAATGTAATACAAAAGGAAAATAGTTAATTGAAAATAGAAGCAAAACATTTTAAGATAACATTCTGTTTGATCTCCAGCCCTAGGCAGGCCCATTCCTGCCATGAATGTGGTATTTATCCTTTTTTTATTTTTTTATACTTTTACACCCATACACATATGAGTATCAACACATATGTAATCTTACTTTGTGTATTTTCTAAATTTGTGATATTGATCACACTATATCACTTTGTAAAATTATTTTCAAGATTTCTCCATGCCAATATGGAGATTTAATTTCTTTTTGTCTGTTAGATAATATCCCATTATAGTAATATGCCACATTTTATTAGTCTTTCTTCTATTTACTAACTTTTAAGTTGTTTCCATTTTTGTTCCTGTTGTTACAAATAGTATTTCATGGAACATTCTTTTGCTTCTTTCCTTGTACATACCTATGAGTGTTCCTTGAGTGTTTTTACTTACAATTATATGTAGAAGTAAAATGACTGGCTTATCGAGTCATCTTATCTCGATGCACATGAGATTTTCATTTGGTGAGAAGGTGAAACTAAGGTATATATTTGCAATAAGAGAAGAAGGGTGGGGACAGTGCTGTCGAGTACAGAAATGAGAGACTCTGGGCCCCAGGACTGTCTATAACATCACTCCCATTCAATGGACAGAACATCAGTCTTCAACTCCATCGACAGAAGAGATCTACATGATTTGGCTGATTATATATGGCATCTGCTCCTTCATTGGTACATTACCCTTTTAATATACACTCAGGGATAGGTCCATTCCTTAATCAGAAAATGAAAATAAAATGTGTTATGCCTAGCTTTCAGACATCAGCCAACTTCTGTGGTGTTCTAACCAAACTGCTCTCATGTCAGAATGCTTTATTGTGGTGCCTGCAGCAGAACCTGAAAGAGAATTTCCCTTTGCGAGAGTGGCTGAGAACAACAAGACTGCATTGTCTGGGCATACTGCTGTATGTATCAAGTATTTATTTACTTTATTTAGTAGCTATGACTGTGTCTGTGACTTTATCTTCTTCTAGCTCATTTTCCAGTGTAACAGGATAAGACCACTCCTGTCATTATGATTTACCATGCAGTAAACAATGAGGGCTTTTGGATTGCATTTTATAGAATTGCTTTATTCAGCCTCTCCTTCCAACCCCTTTGGGAAAGAATTGACAATTGATATTTCTCTTTTGGATTTCTCAGTGAATTCAAGCATTCCTAGATTTGGTTTCTATTTGTTATTTGGCTTGTAAAATCCATTGCTTTGGGGGATAAGAATGGCCGGTGTCCAGCATAATAGATTTTTGCTTACTAGTCTACCCAGTGATAGGAGGGAAAGGACAATGTGGCTTACCCAGTCCTATCTCAGTTGTTCTTTTCATATTCTCCTCCAAACACAGCAGTGCCCAACTCCCAAACAAACAAAGATTGAATAATCCATTTGACGATGTGGCCTAGTCTCTTCCCAACAGCCCATCTTCATTTATGAAAAGTTCAGGTGTGTCAGAGTCAAAGTACTACACAGCTGACCACACTGGGGTGTGGAGGCCGAGCCTAGCACTCACTGCCGTGCCCCTGTTAGCCTGCACTGGAGCCTGTTACATAGACCACTCATCCTTACAGACTGGTCAGTTTCACAGGGCAAGTTTATTCCATTGACAGATAGGTGTTCCTGGGTCTTTGTGTTGTGAGGCTTTCATGGAATTTTCAACTTGATGTCAAATGTAAATTAGTCTCAATTCTAAACTATCTCCCAACTTTAGATCTTGTTTCAGAAGGCAAGCTTCAATCTTTATATTTTGTGCATCCATTTTTCATTTGTGGACTTCAACTCTCAAGGCTTTTTGTCTTGTTGATTTGCAGTAAGTGTATATTGAACTAATTCCACATGCATTTTGGGGGATGAATTCAAAACTTGTGGGAGGTGGGAAAGATACAAAGAAAGCACATAATCCAAGTCCCAGCCAGTGTGCACCAGAAGGCTCTTTTACCCAATACGCTCAAACTTAGTTTTATATACTGCCCCAGAGTTAATATATATTACTTCATTCTGCACTTTTGCTATATGTATTTTACATTCAAAATTCAGATTAAAAGATGAATGTAATTTATATACCAGGACTTCCCCCATTTCACCACCACCACCACCACCACCATCCAGACCAATATTAAACTGTTTTGAATTTTATTTATGACTTTTAAGCTACCTTTAATGTCAGGGGATACTACTGCCTAACTGAGCGAGTGTTGGGATTTCAGTTGGGAGGTTCAGGGAACCTATCCCTGCACCGGACATCTTCGACAAAACATAGGCTACACTTAAACTTTGATTCTCTACTGCTAGATCCTTTAAGGCATTTACCCAGATTAGTGACCTGAGAGTACATCTTGTTTTCCTTTGTGGTCAGGAAAGGATTTCTAAGCAAGGGGAATAAGTTGGCCTAGGAGATCGAAAGTTTTTGTTTTTTATTCATTTATTTTGTCTTCGCAAAAAAATGTTACCATGTTGAAGAAACCTTCTGTTTTCCTATCCATCAGATTATCTTCAGTATGATATAGGGAAAGAATACTAACCTGAGAGTCAGATCTATTTCCTACTCCTGTCTATGCTAATATCAGAGTGAGTAACTGTGTACTGGTCATCTCAGCTTTCCTGTCACTGTAACTGTGGGCAGTTACCTATATGAAGCCCATATCTAAGGCATTGCTTTTGATTTGAAGCATCACACTTTAAAAAAGGACAGTGATAAAGTACATTTAGAAGAAAAGAGTTAACCAGCTTATCAAGAGGTCTGGAAACCTTATTTAAAAAAAAAAAATGTGCCCCTTTCAATCTGGAAAAGAGAAGACTAAGGAGATTCTTGTATAAAATTGTAAATAGACTTCTGTTTTGCTAACTGGGACCCATGATTAGAAATTAAAGGGAAGCAGATTGCCTCAATATAAGAGAAAAAAAAAATGTCAACAGTTACAGCTCTGAAAAATTGAAGCAGACTATATTTCCTATAACTTTAGGCATAAGAGCAGAAAACATAGTCTCATTTATAAGGGATGTTTTATATTGGGTAGCAAATTATACTAAATGATTCCCAAGGCCCCTTCCAGAACGTAAGGTCTGTGATTTTGTGAGTAGGTAAACTTAGACTCTTTCCAGCCTTCACTTCTATGACCCTAAATATCTATAAATTTTAACAAACTTTTCTTAAAACTGTAAGTATAAGAAAAATAGATAATGCATGTTGTTGTATTACTTTCCAAACTGGCAGAACTTCTCAGCCTCTGATATGATCATAAGTTCCCTGGAGGGGGTGCTCCAAGCATGTTCTTCCTCTGCTTGTTCTCCCTCCCTCTGGGCACATCTGCCACATTTTTTTTCTTTTTCTTCATAGTGATTTTTGTATTCTTTGAATCTTTACAGGTGGTAGCAATTTTGCTTCATCTGACTTGATGGTATGAAATTCTAAATAGTTGGGGTCATTTGGAGTGATTACTTTTTTCTTTGTATTTTGGGAGCCTGGGGGAGTGTGTTTGGAGCTGCTTAGTTTATAGTCCTTGTCAACATAAACTCTTTATTCATCTTCCCATCTCTCTAAAGAACAGAGAGGAGGTTCATGATATTACAGATGTCATGCAGCAGACACAGAGTTACAGAGAATTATGGTAGTCTCCAAACTGGATAAATTTAGTGACTTTTATATTTCTACACCAGTGGTTTAGAGGGAAAAAATTCTATGGATTATCACCAGATAGAAAATAAGACCCCAATTTTGGTGAATAGTGTCTTTAGTAGGAAGTCTGTTGAAATATGCTCTTGCATGTGGGAATATCTTCACCTCACCACCCCCCCCCAACCCCCAAGGATTAAGTTACTGAGAATTGCAGCTATTACAAGGAAATTGCCAAGATCTTCTCTGTTCTCTTATCAAGTTATCTAGATGGCTGATGGTTTGGGTTTGGGGTTTTTGGTGGTTTTTTTGTGGTTTTTTTTTTTCTTCCCCACTCTCCTTTCTGAAATTTGTTGGAACCCATGTTGTATATGAGGTTCTTTTCCAACACGTTTTCTAGTTGTTCAAAATCCTGTCTAGATTATTGACCATGGGGCAGGGAAAAGGAATCTTTGACCTTGATCTGTGTGGCAACATATTTTAAAACAAGCTCTTCCAGCGTCACAGAGCTTGTTCATAATTGTCTTACATAAGCAAGATATGACTTCTGCTTTCTTGCAGACCAGCTCCAAAATGTGAATTTTTAAAAGACAATTGCCATTCTTTCTTAATGCTCTAATCAGGCTCACCTTGCCTTGTTATAGCTATGAAAGCCCAACAGACTCCATGGTCATACCATTCCCCTTAGATATGTACACAAAATTAAATTTTCCTTCATAAATCTATATTTCTATAATGCGTAATTAAACTTACTGCTTTATTATTACATATAAGTTTTATTACATATAAACTTGAAAGGAGAGTTCAGCCACTGATACCCTTCCAAGCCAAAGAAACCCAGAATGGCATCCTGGGGTGACACTAGCTAGAGCTTAATTGTTGTCAAAAATGGGCTAATTAGAGCAATCAGAACCCTCAGCAGTCAGTACTTGAAAATAGTACAACTACCTTGGAAAATGATTTGCCAAGTCCTTTATAACCCAGCTGCTGCAGTCCTGGATATTATCAAAGATGGAAACATATGTCCACAAAAAGACTTTAAAGAGAATGTTCATAGCAGCTGTATTCCTAATTGTAATAAAAGTGAAATATCCCAGAGTCCATCAATAAGAGAATAGATAAACTGTGGTAATTCATACAGTGGAATATTATTCATCGATAAAAAGGAACAACTGCCAATAACACGACAGCATGGATGGCATCTCCAAAATATTTAATGATTGAAAGAAATCTTATGCAAAAGGGAACATGTTGAATAGCGTCATTCATGTGGATTTTTAGAATAGGTGACTACTTTATAATATTCATGGATCAAGCGAAACTAAGGTGGACAAAAATCAAAGCAATAGTTGCCTCTGAAGGGTAGGGACTGATTAATGGAAATACTCTGTCTTGATAGACAGATAGAGTTTGGCTTACATGGTATATGAATTTGTCAGAACTCATCTAAACTGAACAGTTAATATTTGTGTGCATTTCATATGTAAAGTTTACTTCAAAAGAAGAGCAAGTCAAAGTCAAGTTAATAATAGGCATGATGAAACTGGCTACAACTTACTTTGAAATGCATCAAAAGACGAAGAATGAATGGCTATATATATGATAAAAACAAATACAGTAAAATGTGAATTATAAAATTTAGGGGATAGATGTCTGGACATTGTTCACTATTACATTGTTTCAAATTTTCCTGATATTTGAAAATTTTCATAAAATAGTGGTGGGGAGTAGTTGGGAAGCAATACCAACGCAATGACAAGAAAAGCCAACCTTAAAATTTCCAGTGGAATATTTACTATCTCAGTGTATTTATTTGGATCTTCTAATACCATTGTTCTTATTAATATTATTCATTTATTCAACAAACTTTCTTAGTGTTTCAACTCTGCATCAAGTTCTGGTCTAAGTGCTGGGAATACCTGAATTAAAAAAATGTAAACTCTACCCTGCAGTAACTTCCTTTCTAATGGGAGAGAGAAGAGATACTTCCATGCTATTCATGCTTGACTTTCAATAAAGAAAAATAGCTCTGTTTCCTTGCTGCCTTTATCTTAGTAGTTCATGAATTTAGAAAGAAAGAAAAGATTGCCAGGTCATTTAGATTTAAAGAATGATGAAGAATCTAAGCCTTTAGCTTTAAACTACTTAAAGACTAATGTGAAATTTAGTGTGTGAGCCAGCTTGCTCCTAAAAATCTCAGGATGGAAGTTCCCAAAGGGTGTCCTATTTGCCAGGCTTACCACTGAACCGTGGGAAGAGTCCCTACTTCCTGATTGAGATATTTCTATGCCCATTTAACGTCAGCTCTTCAAAGACTCTTCAAAGAGACTGGAGCTTTAGGAATCAGTGTGCTGTCTGGGACCATGAGCTCCCTCCCCAGAAGCTTCATACTGTCCTGTGGCTGGATAGGTTGTGGTGACTAGCCCGGTCCTGGGAAATGGGGCAGTTTAGAGTGAACAGAAGAAATAACTCCTGCTTTGATCTTCATCAAGATAAGGAGGCATCAGTGTTTCATTGATCTTTTTAAAGTCTTCCTAATTCTGCAGAATTCACAATTCCTGTCTCCATAAGGATCTTTTGGTAGCTGACAGACATGTAATTCAGGCTGTATGTGTTAACAGATCTTGTTAACACACTTTATTCAGCTAATGGTAAACATCAGAATAATACCTTTCCTTCAGTATTGACTTAATGACCAGAGATTGATAATGGTTTTTCATTCTGCTAAGGATTTACTCAGCATCAACTGATTTTAATGATTAAACTTAGGCTGTAATTAATATGAATGTGATTTTTCCAATTCTTATTGCAACTAGAGATTATTTCAGGAGGTGGGAGATAGTTAAACTGAAGAGACAAGAAGATAATCCAAGCCTGAGTTTAAAAACAAATGGAAAAAAAAAAAACTCACATTTGGTCCAACTGAGCCTTTTCTAAGCAGGAGGATGTGTTTTATTTTATTTTTTTTTAAAGCCGTGTGACTTCTGAAAGATGGGAAAGATTTTGTGAATATTATTCTCATATGTGACAAATCCATGTTGGTAAGACTAGTTTACATGCAGACACTTTGAGCAGTACCTATTCCAGTTGGCCTTTGTCGTGTCACAGATGTGCTTTCCCTTGGTAAAGAGAAGACACTTTGCACGGTGCTTTTGTTCCCAGAACATATGAGATGGGACAGGAGGGACAACGTAGGGACAGTGACTGCTTATGCTGAACAAAGGTACTGAAGGGTAACTTGAGGCCCAAATTCCATGCCCCTGGAACCTGGAATAAATAGGTTCCAGATACTTGGTTTTACATTCCCTTCTTTGTGTTCACATATATACACAGTCCAGGCAATATAGATATTTAAGTGCTGAAAACTATGCGAATAAGTCTCTAATCCCAAATAAAAAATTTAGCACTAGAAGGGATTTGATAAGTACCTCGTCTTGTGATTCCCAAACTGGTTTGATCTTGAACTGGTTAGGAGCTTTAAAAAATATAAAGATTTCAGGACTACAATGATTCTGACTTAACAGGTTGGACAGGGGTAGTGTGGTGCCTGCAAATCTATAGATTTATGTACGTTTCAATTCATGGCCATTTTTAAACTATATTCACCACTACTTATCAGCCATACTCTCAGTTTAACACATGATGCAATTAATGACCTACAAGTTGTGACTTACCCAGAGGTACATAGCCATAGTCAGAGTTAGAACTCCAGTCTTCTGACTTCCATTCCAGTGCCTTTTAACTCTATCTTGAAGCAACAGTTGCAAAGACCATCTGTTTCATGCTTTTTCTCAGAACTGAAATCACTTAAGTTCTTTAAACTTAAGTTACTTTATCTGCAAAATGGTTTGATAATATCATAGTTGCTGTATTAGTTTCCTGTGGCCTCTGTAACAAATTACCACAAACATGGTGGCTTAAAACAACAGAAATTTATTTTCTAACATTTCTGGAGGCCAGAATTCCAAAATAAAAGCATAGGGAAGGCCATGCTCCTCACCAAGGTCTCTAAGGGGAAAACCCTTCCTTGGCCTTTCTGTGGTGTTGCCTTACTTGTGGCTACATTGCTGCGATCACTGTCTCTGTCTTTACATGACCTTCTTCTCTTCCCCATGTCTTCTCCTTTTCTGTCTAAAGATAATTACCACTAGACTTAAGGCTCACCTGTTTAATCTAGAAATTATCTCACTTTAAGATCCTTTAGCATCTGCAAAGATCCTTTTCACAAATAAGGTCACATTCAGTGGTACTGGAGGTTAGGACTTGGTCATATCTTTTTGGGTATCATCATTTAATTTGTGATAGTTCATTGGACCCTCAAAAATGCGTATGTCTCTTACATGCAAGACAAATACATTGCATCCCAACATCTTTGAAAGTTCAACCTGCTATGGTATTAACTCTTAAAGTCTCATCTGAATATCATCAGCTAAAAAGTCCCAAATTCCATCACCTCAATAATCTATATCAGATATGGAAGAGATGTTGGGTATGATCCATTCTGAGGCAAAATTTACCTTCCTCTGTGGATCTATGAACCTAAAACCAAACTAACTGTTTCCAGAATATTATGGTGGGATAGGCATAGGGTAGACATTTCCATTCTAAAAGTAATAAGTGAATAAAGGGTTTATCAATATCAAGCAAATGAGAAACCCACTAAAGCAAACTCCACTGAGTTTCAATGCTTGGGACTAATTCTTTGTGACTCAACTTCACCTGCTATGTCTGTGACTCTGCCCTATAGGTCTGTGGCATCTCCACCGGCCTCTGCTTCTGCACCCAAGTCTCTGTCCTAGAGATCATTCTTTTCTTTTCTTGAAGGATGGCACATGTTTACAGGTTAATCATCACTTGCTGCTTATAGAGTCTGATACCTTCCTTCACTTTATACTTTCTTTGTTCCCTTCAGTTCAAGCTGTCAGTGGTTCTGCTGAAGCAACAGTCCTAAAAACCTTATTGGTCTCCTGTATATACTATAGGGGTCCACACTGTTAGATAGAGAGCCTTTCAGATTTCTTTTTTGGATAACCCATCTCTATCCCTGGCTTCTGCTGAGACGGTTGAGTGGAGCAGTGAATCATAACAGAATCTCTTCAGTGAAAAGTTATCCAGGCACACCCTTGATTTCCTCTCCAGAACCCATCTTCCTTATAATAAATTTCCTAATTTTGGTGTCAATTGTAATCTGAATAGATCAAGAACTTCCCAAACCATCAACTACTGGCCTGTTTCTTTCTACTTAAAAATTCCTTCTTCCTTTTAATTTTTAATAATTTTTCTTTATCTCTTTTTTTCTCAATTTTTACCTCAGACAGCAAGAGAACTCAGGCTGCATCTCCAGCACTTTGTAAACCTCTTCAACTGTATATCCAAATTTATCATTTACATGCTCCACTTTCTACCTAGTTATAGAACACAATTCAGCCAAGTTTCCTGCCACAATATGTAAGGCTCACCTTTCCTCCAGTTTCTAAGAACATGGTCCTCATTTCCTTCTGAGATATCATCAGAAACACTTTTACTGTTTTTTTTCCTACTATCCATTATGTTCATGATGATATAATCATTCTCTAAGATGATAGCTTTCTCCACTGTGCTCCTCACTTCTGAGCCCTCACCCAAATCACCTTTAATGTTAAATTTTAAGCAGTAGTATCTTCAAAGCAGTCTAGGTATTTTCTGTGACTTGCCTCAATTTTTTTTTCCAGCCTTTACCCAATTACCCAATTCTATAATTACATCTACATTTTTAGATATTTGTTACAACAGCCTTCCTGGTACCTAGATCCCAAATAGTTTCCTAGGGATATCATAACAAATTACCATAAATTTATAGTAATAAGTGGCAGCTTAAAACAACAGAAATTTATTCTTTCCACTCTGGGGGCTAGAAATCTGAAACCAAGGTGTGAACAGAGATGTACTCCTTCCGAAGGCTCAAGAGGAGAGGCCTTTCTTGCCTCGTCCAGCTTCTAGTGGCTCCAAGCGTGCTCGACTTGTGATTTGTATAATTCCAATTTCTGCATTTGCCTCTCTCTTCCTTTCTTCTGTCTCTTACAGCAATATTTGCCATTGAATTTAGGGTTCACCCAATTAATCCTGGATATTCTCATCTTGAGATCTTTAGTATAACAACATCTATAAAGACCCCTTTTCCTGAAAAAAGTCATGTTCTTCAGTAATGCGTTAAGACTTGTACATATCTTTTTAAGGGTTACCATTCAACCCACAACAATTGGCAATCCCGTAAAGAAAATAATTTGCAAAACTTCTTTCTGATACTGTGATCTGTGATTTTTAAGCCTTTGATTAATGAAATGACTAAAATTATTATTAACACTAAGTGTTAACATGCTTTATATATTTTATTCATTAAATCTTCACAACAACTTACAAAACAGGTATTATTATTGCATTTGTACAGTGCAAAAACTGAGATGTAAAACTGTTAAGTGACTTAGTAAGGATCACAGAATATGTGGCGGAAGCAAAATTTGAACCTAAATCTGTGAGATCATAAAGCCGAAGATTCTGCTCTTTACATTATATTGCCTAATTTCTTTTCAGAGTATAATTTATAAGGAACAGAATATTAATCCTATCATAATTACAGCCAGTAGGGACATATATTCTACCAGTCTTCCTGCCAATACACACACACACACACACACACACACACACACACACACTCACACACACACACACACACAATCGAGCAAGAATGTCATCATAAAGTAGTAGTGGTAGACATTTCATCCTTTTTCATATAAATGCAATTACGTAAAATTATGTAAGTTTCAAAAATAGCAGTCACCCCTTTTGTGGTTCTAATGCCATCTTCCCTTCCCCATGCCCTAATGTTTTTCAGGAGTTATCAGATTGGGAGATAATATGACATATTTATTTGGTGATGAGATTAGTAAAGAAGGAAAATTTGATCCCAGAGAAAGAAGGGTTAATTACAGGAAAAAGAACTTGAGAAAACAAAAAGCATTTAGAAAAACAAAAATGGGATTGGGATTAGTACACAAGCTAAGCAAAGACAGTTCATTTATTATCATAGAGGAAGAAACAGGAAATGATTGCAAATACCAGGCTCCTGATAGATTTGGCAGTGGTGAAATGGTGCAAAAACTAGTTATCTAACATAGATGTTGATGTTAATCAGGTGTGAATTTATTTAAGCTTACGTTTCTAAAGCATTAAATGAAAGAGCTCTTAAATTTTATTTCAGTTTTAGTCATGTTATTCATGATTATACTTAATGAATAAAATTAAAAAGATTAGAAGTGAGAAATATAAAGTGTCATCACATCCAGTGTTCCATAATTTTATGCATTTCTCTGTAAGAAGTACTACAATATGGCTGAATGTACATTTGCCTAAAACCCAGTTGTCTCCAGTGCTATTGAAGTTACTGTTTTCAAGTCTCCTCCATGCCCTTTGATCTACTTAGAAAAATTAAAATGCTAACCTCAAATGTTTATCTCTTAGCATTTCTAACCATCCTGCAAATGCATACCTTTAGTTCCAAATGAATAACAGTTGGGATAGACTTGGTTCATTTGCATTTCTACCACTAGAGAAATAAACCAGTCAACTTGCATTTAATAGCAGGCATGTCATCATCATAGTCATTACTTCCACATAAGACATTGAAATGAACTATTTTTTTAAAAAAATTAGTTCTTTTTTTTGGTTTAAAACACTGTATGTGATTTAGGGGTGTGGGTTCACATGTCTTCAGCTGTGTGTTGCCATACCACACACACCACCAAGGCACCAATAATCCTCCACCATGGTTGATTGCCCCCCCCTTTCCCTTTCACTCTCCACTAATTAATTATTTAGATTATTTGACTCTGAAAAATGAATTTGTGCTACCTAAACAGAAATTCCCATGTACACACGGGATTAATCTATGTGCCTGGAAAACCTGTTCTAAGAGGTTGCTTTATGATGAAAGACTTGGGAATCCAAGTAGGAAAAGCTCATTAAAGAATAAGATCAGGAACAAGTATGCTAAGGAATAAAGTAAACAAGGGTAAAAAAAAAAAAAAAAAAACAACTGTGGAGGGGCCTCCCTGGTGGCGCAGCGGTTGAGTGCTGCGCTGTGGAGCTGGCTACACTCGATGCGAGTTCCACGCCCAGCCTGGGAGAATCCCACATGGTGCAGCAGACCTCTCCTGCCTCGCCCGCTGCTCCCCTCAGCAGTGTACTTCTGGTCTGCGTGTTCTGCTCCCCACTCTGTCTCTGGTGGACCCTCTCGCTGCCCTGCGCCTCTGGCCTGTACCTCAGCTTGTCTGTATAAATAAGTAAATCTTTAAAAAAAAAAAAAACCACAACTGTGGATACATTGTGAATGTCAAATCGAAAGTAAGCTGGTGAAACAGTGAAGACCTGTGTCTCTTTCATGTTTAAGAGACAAATTGCAATTGAATTTTCGTAAGTGCTGAAAGGGAAAAAACTGTCAGTGAAAAAATTCTTAATAGGTTTCAAAGCCACATAAATGTGTGAGCTTACAGAATTCTCACTTTCACAGAATATGCTCAAGGGTAGACAGTGTTGTCAAGATCAGAAAGGTACTGACCAGTTTGGTCCAACATAATAGAAGTTGAATTGGGGCAATACATCATAACTTTGATTAATGCCATGTTTATGTAAGAATTTGGAATCTATTTTCATCTCCCAAATTATAAAAATTATGAAACTTCATCATGGATCCCTCTATTATGTCATTCAAGCATTATCTTACTTTCCAGATGAAAGATTTCCTTGAAATGACTCGAGTAGTAGAGTAAAGCATCACTGAACACTAAGTATGTGCCAAGCACTAAGAATTTAAAATAAACAAGCTAGAGCAAATCACTTCTTTTAGAGTGCTCACAACATCAATCAAGATTAATCTTAGCCTTGATATCTAACCAAAATAACTTTGATAAAGCTATTATATCGGGTCAAACCATATAAAGCTAACAGTATTCAACAAAACAGCTATTTATGTGTTTCAAATAGCTATTGAACTGTGGATTCTCACCCGCGTGCACAATTGCAAGAGACTTCAGGCTACAAGAACAGCAAACATGGGGATTTTTTTTTACAAATGGGGGAAATAGAGAGCTCACTGCATACACAAGTGGCGGCCCCCTCACCCAGAACGCATCGGGGATGGTAGCTCCTTGGGAGCCTACCATAAGAAAGAAGAGGGTATGCATTTTCTTCTGTGCCGTTGACACAGCTTTATTGCCATAAATACAAAATGACTCTTAAGAAGTAAATCAAACCATTGTGCACCCATTTAAATTTATTGGTTTATTCTGCTATCATTTATTGAGCACCTTCTCTGTGCCAGGTATTCTTGTGAGAGTAAGGGATACAGTGTTGAACCAGACCGACAAGGTCCCCAATCTGTTCACTACCTGATAGTGACAGACAATAAACAGATGGCCATACAAATATATCATAAATTATCAGGTAGGGATAAGCTTCATGATGAAATAAACCACATATATATTTGGCTTTCATAAATGTTGATATATGGAATATCCATTTGAAAGAAAGCTCATAAATCTTTTATAAAGATAAAAACCCTTATACTTTTTTGTCCATCATCCAACATATAAGGATCCATGCAAAAGATATTTCTCTCCTGCAATTCAGCAATGGGGAATGTTTGCTTCTTCAGATGAACTCTGTTAAAACTAGAAATTCACTGTCTTTCTCTTTTTGTTTGGCAGCCAGAAAGCCAATAAAACTATGTTTAGTGCTCCATTAACATGCTATATTTGCCCAGATTCCCAGGTAATCTTTCTTTTCCTCCTATATTTTGCTTTTTAATCTAACTTTTTAAGTTACTTCTATTACATATTTCTTATTTTCTTCCTTTTAATCTAATTTTTTTTCTATTTTCTTTTTTATGTTTAAGTAGTGTAGGCCAAATAGTGCCCTCTTTGGTAGTAGATAGAGTATGAACAATAATTTCAGTAGCTGTCAATACACAACCTTCTTTTATTATACAAATATTTATTGAGCATTTCCTGTGCTGGGCATAAGAGAGATAATAATAAATAAGATAGACAGGAAATTACAGGTGAAAATTAACTTTTGGTTTTCCGCAAGAAATGAACAAGATGCTCATCATTCAGGAACTTAGTTACCTATAGTGTTTGAATGAACCTATACTGCATATGGCACAAAGTGAAATGGTGAAGGTCAGATCAAATTTAACTAACATGCCTCCATTACAAAGACTTTAAAGTTCAACAAACCCTGATATAATTATTGTTTCTTAAGTGTATCAAAGTGTATTTATGATAAAATGGTGACTTATCAAACCTAGATCCTACCTTCAAACACTATGACGCTACTTGGTAAGAATAGAAATCAAAGAATGATGAAAGGAACTAAAGTATGGTACCTATACTTGCCATAGGCCATGGAGTTAAAATAATAAAAACTTTTCTGACACATTTTAGTTGTTGTGGCCATTGTTTTTGTGTTATCTAAGTAGGTCAGGTTCTAGCAGTAGTCAAGAAACGTGGAGAAATGCTTCCAAGAGGATTGGAGAACAGGCTGGTATCCCAGAGCCACTGGCAAGCATACTCATCAACAGAGATTTGGTTGTGTATTATTATTGTAGAATCTTTAGTGAAAGAACCTTCAGGGACAGCTAGTCCATCTCCCATCCTCGACACATTCTCCACCTACATCATAAAAAGAGAGATTCTTTCTAACTCCCTAAGATTCTTAAGAGATACAAGTTCAGATTCAGAGCATCTTAATATGACTTCCAAACTTCCTCATAAGATTAATCAAACCAAGCCATTAAAACACCAAAAGTTTTGACTTTGAAAAAAACTACCAACCACCCTTACTACCACCTCCCCTCCCCCCAGAAAAGAATCTCATCTTTGGGCCAGTCATCATACTCTGATAAATTTTCAAGTTTCCCATGTTTGCCTTCCAAGCCAGCTGTAGAAAAGGAGCTGGGAGTTTACATGAGTAGTTACAGTCATAAACTCCAGTCTGCCAAAAAGTGTCTTAATTTCATAGCAGATCTAAGAGGGAGGACTTTTGACATCTGGATGGAGCTGGAAAGGCTAGAGGTACACCATCAGGTCAGCACAGTATATTATCCTTGGGAAACCCTGGAAGAATAGCTGAGGAAGATTAGAAACTTTTAAAGGGCACACTGAACAAACAATAATGACAGCATCCCCATTGTACTTTTTCTCTTAGACAGTAGTACCTGCTAAATTTTCTTCCCATACTATTTCAAACATCTTATTGTTGTGCCTACAAAGACTTCTGGCTCCTTACAAGAGCAGAGAGGGTCATAATTCTCTATCTTGTACACATGGTGTATCATAAGTACAGCTCCTGGTGTCTGCCCCTCTATTGCCCTTCCACTTTATTCCTGAGATAGGGACAAGATTGACCAGCTCTACCCCACAGAGCAGAATCTGTGTTTCATTAAACAAAAATATTTACTGGAACAAAAATCTCTTCATCTTCTTAATAATGTTACTGGAACCAAGCTGCCTTAGCAGTGGGAGCCTGCAGGAGCAGTGGAGCCTCTTACTCTGCTGCTCCAGAGCAGTTATGGCAGTTGCTCCTGCCCAGTAATGGCCATTTTGAATGGACCAATCAGGTGCTAGGAGGTGATGGGTCGGTCCAGTCAGCTCCAGGATTGAAAATGGTCCAATCAGACTTGTGGATGGTACTCTGGGAAAGAATATAAGCCAGGATTGGAGGACCTAAAAGAGGAGAAAGAGAACAGATTGAAGGGGGGAAAGAGAATAATTTAAAAGGAGGGAAGGGGGAAAAAGAGAAAAACAGGAGAAGACGACAACAAGGACGACACCAGCCCCCAGGAGAAGAAAGAGGACGGTTCCATACTCTGATGAGAGAAGAAAAAAGTCCGTTCCTGGCCTCCAAAGAAGAAAGAAGAAAAGAAGCATCCAACAGCCGCCCTCCGAGGAGGAAGAGAAGCTGAAGGACTCTGCAGAGACTGGGCCTCCAGTCCTGTCTCTGACGTACCTGAAAGGAGCACCAGTGGCCCTGGGCCTGGTGTCTCAGAAACTTGTTTGTTGGTCTAACCTAGCACCTCCCAAGGAGCTACCATCCCCGATGCATTCTGGGTGAGGTGGCAGCCACTTGAGGATGCAGTGAGCTCTCTGTTTCCCCCATTTGTAAAATAAACCCCATGTTTGTTGTTCTTGTAGCCTGAAGTCTCCTGCAATTGTGCGCGCAGGTGAGAACCCACAGACAGTGACCTGTCCTCTCATCAGGCACTGTCCTTGTTGTATTTGGCCTTTTGGCCTTTTAGGGCTTTTTGGTGGCTCTTGCCTCAGAGCCTGGGCATTTGTGGCCTGTCTGCCCCGATTTCAGTTTGCGACCACAAAGTGACTGGACACCCTGTGTCCGCCCCGATTTCAATAACATCTTTTTGATGTTATTAAGCACAGAATCCTACCTTCTGCCTTTCTGGGTTGAAGGTTTTGTTATCTTGTAGAAATGTGTGTTTGGTGCCATGTGGCAAATACATGTTAGGTTGCTAAGAGTGGAACAGGGAATTATATTATGGTAAGTCAAGAATCTCAACAAAACATGTTCTTAGAAGGTCATCTCTTTCAGCTCTCTGTCTTCATAGATTTACAGTGGAAAATTATCTCAGAGAAACTGTCTAGCCTCTTAACCAATATTCTAGGTCTGTTTAGCTGTCTCCAAAGATAACAACTGCTTCCAAAATAAACCTATTCCAGAATGTCAGTCAGTTAGGCAGTCAACCAATTATGAGTACCTACCATATGCCAGGCACTGCAGGTATAACAGTTAAAGCTACAGGCCCCTCCAGTCTTGAAGTTTGCATTCTAGAAAACAAAACAGACAATAAGTGATGAGTATGACCAATTGTATGAAACGAAAGGTACAGGTGTTCTGGAAACATAGCATATATGAACCTCACATAATCTGGAAAAGTTGGAGATGGCCTTTGAGAAAAAGTGACATCTAAACTGACACTTGAAAGTGAAAGGTGATAAAAACTGGTGAGGAACTAAAAGAATACCATACCTTTAGAGCTTAGTGAGGTAGATAGGTAATGAAGTTATAGGTAGAAGATGGATCATGACTTTTTAGATTTTATGAAATTTTTAATATTGGAAATTTTTATCCAAAAAGCAATGAACCATTCATAGGTTTTAAACAAGATACTGATGCAATCAGAGTTTTAAACAATCACCCTGACCATGGATTGGGAATGTAAAGAATCAATTAAGAGCCCAAACTGGAGTTGTTTACAATAGTTTAGATGTAAAACAAAACAGAAGAGTACTTTGACTACTCTAATAGCAAGAGGAATAAAGAAAAGTGGAGGTATTAAAAAGAAGTAGAATTGCCAGTATTTGGCAAAAGATTGGGAAGCATGGGTGAAGAATAAATCAGTGATGATGTATAGCAATTAAACCATGAGTTCTGAGAATGCTGTTTTGTTTAAAATATGTTTAGTTTCAGTTGTATCCTTGGTATGTAGTATATATAAAGTGTTTAAGTAATTTTTTGAATGAATAAATGAATATATGATCATACTCCCAGCTGTCTAACTTGAGGAATTGGATTGAGTATGATGCTGTTTATTTAGATATGGTATAGAACAGGAAGAAATACGAGTTAAGTGCCTTAACTTTTCATATCTGATTTTTAAAAAGATCAATGGAAGATATTAAGCAAAAATATTCCCCTTTTAAAAAAATAAGCATTGTTGAATGGAATTGAAGAAGATAAAGAACAGAAAGACAGTCCATGCTCGTGTATCAGAGGAGTTAACATTGTAAAATGGTCATTTTACCTAAATTAATATGCAGATTCAATCCTTATCATAATCCCAATAGCATTTTTTTACAGAAATAAAACAAAAAAAAATCCAAAATTTTTATGGAACCGTGAAAGCCACAGCAGTTCTAGGGAAAAAAATGGAAGTATGCAACTTGCCTTCAAGCTATTCTACAAAAATCTGGTAAACAAAACAGCATGGATTAATAACAGGTATACAGATATTGAAGCAGAATTGAGAGCCCAGAAATAATCCTACACTTATGTGGAAGACTAATTTATGACAGAAGACCTAAACGCATGTAATGACAAAGGGAAAGTCTCTTCAATAAGTGGTACTGGGAAAACTGGACAGCTACATTAAAAAGAATGAAACTTTACCACTATCTTATACTAATCATTAAAAACAATCATTCAATATAGATTAAAAGCTTATTCTGAAAGCATAAAATACACAGGAGAAAATATAAAAAGTAATCTCTTCAACATTGGCCTTACATCAACGAGATTCCTCTTTAGCAACAAGGGAAACAAAAACAAAAATAAACTAATGGAACTACATCAAATGAAAAATGTCTGCACGGTAAAAGAAACATCTCCAAAATGAATAGTCATCCTACTAAATGGGAATAGATATTTTCACATCATTTATTGTTTTCCAAATGTCAAGTAGTTGGATACAACATACTATTTTTTTCAGATTGACTTTCTTCACTTAGCAGTATCATTTCAAGATAGGCTTATGTCTTTGTGTGGCTTGATAGCATGTATTTTAATCACTAAATAACATTCCACTCTATAGTTATATCACCACTTGTTTAACCATTCACAAATAGATTGGCATCTTTATTATTATCCAACTTTTAGTAATTATGAATATAGCCACTGTAAACATTTACATGCAGGTTGTATGGACTTAGATTTCAGGTCATTTGAGCAAACACCAAGGAGTGCAATTGCTGGATTATATGCTAAGAGTATGCTTGGTTTTGCAAGGAACCGACAAATTGTTTTGTAAAGTGTCTGCAGGATTTTGCATTCCTCCCAGACATGAAATTAGAGTTTTTGTTATTCCACATCTTCACGAGTATTTGATGGTATTCAGCTATTGTATTGGAATTTAGCTATTGTAATATATATATATATATATATATATATATATATATGATGTTATCCCATTTTTATTTAAACTTATAATTCTCTGATCCATATGATACTGGGACATCTTTTCATATACTCATTTGCTATTTCTAATTTTCTTTGGTGAGGTTTCCCTGTCTCTTAAGAATTCTTTCTATATAATTTTTTAGATACAAGTATTTTATCAGGTATGTGTTTTACAAACATTTTCTCCTAATCTGAAAGAATTATCTTTCATTCTGTTAGTGTTTTGTTTTTACGTAACTGAAGCTTTTTTAATTTGACAAAGTGAAATCTATCAATTAGGCTTTTGGTGTTGTCGCTAACCCATTGCCAAACTCATGGTCACCTAGATTTTTCCCTATATTATTTTATAGGAGATTTATAGCTTTGCATTTAGGTCTATGGCCATTCAAATTAATTTTATAAGCCCATATCTAGATTCATTTTTGTGTATGTGGGTATTCAGTTGTTCTAGCAATGTTTGTCTTTGATTTCCCTAGACACTGTTTTGTCTTTTTTTGTTGTTTGTTTTCTTAAATGAAGACTGAGATGTGCTGTTCTTTCCATTGTATCCCCTTTTTATTATGCAGGAGCTCTATTGATACAGTTAGGTGTGGGGAGAGGGTAGGATTCTGTAGTCCTATAATTTGTTCTCAGTGTTTTCATGCCTTTGCCCCTGGCAAGTACTTTTTGCAAGTGCTTCTCAGCTCTTCTCATCCACTTTGATGAGACAGGAAGTCTAGAGTATGATGGAGTCTGGTATTTTCTTTATCCCATATGGAGAGCTCCAGCCGACTGAAGCTGAGTATTTCCCTTTCCTGTGTTGGTTAGATTCTGGTAAAATCCCACTTAGGTTGTTATAAAATAATTGTTGTTGAGAGCAAGCTTTGGTAAGCATAGACTCTTCTAAGTTTGTTTCAGAATGGCTACTGAAAATGGGCACAGGGTTTCTTTTTGGAATGATGATAATGTTTTCAAAGTGTTAGTAGTGCTGGTTGCACAATTCTGTGAGCATTCTAAAGACGGTTAAGTTTTACACTTTGAATGGGTGAATCATTTGTGAATTTTATCTAAACTGTTAAAAAAAATCAAATGCTTCCCTATGTCCAAAAATGACAGAAATTTTTTGTTTCCTATATTTTTTATCTTGGCTCTCACCTGCCTTTACTCCACCCACACTTCAATTCAGTAAGACTCCAAAGGGCACTTAGTTTACAGGTCCTGTTGCCACAGTGTTAGACTCTCAAAATATGTTATATAGAGCAGAAATCAAAAAGGCATAGTATGTGAAGTCTGACACAAACTGTAGTTACAGAGATTCAAAGGTCAGGCCAGGGTGAGTGGAAAGACAAAGTTGACTCAGGAATATATTTAAATTCTCTTTGTCATGCAGCTTTCTTTATATTATCAGCCAGAGGCTTTACTTCATTTAGAGTTAGTTGTCCAGTTTTCTGAAAACTTCCAGTTTTGTTCATAATCCCTGTGTTTTTATTATGCATACCTATTGACTCTTCATTACCCTTTAGTACTTTTCTTTTTTTTCACTTAAACATAATTTTTGAAAACTTCATATGTATATTTTCAACTCTGATTATATTCTCAAAGAGAAATGTACAGTGATAAAAATCAATCATCACAAGTAAAGAAGATAGCATCCTTATAACCAGATACTTGTTACACAGCACATACACTTTCCTAGCTTGGACAAATTCCCATCTTAGTGCTATATTGCAACTTAGAAGTTTCACATTTTGTATTTCAACTGCTTAATATAAAACCTGTTGCCTCATAAGTATTCCATAAATAGTTATGAATGAATGATAAATGAATTACCTGGATAGCCTCTACCTAGCACTGGAGCTTCCATTCTCTTTTTCATGGGCCACTATATCTTTTTTCTTTTCCAAGCCTACCGTTCTGTCTTGACATCTTAGGATGTGTTGACTCAGTGAAGTTCATAATAATATCATCTTTCTACCTAGTGTGTAGAAAGATCATTCTAGAATAGAAAAACTTGACTACTACTCTGTTGTTTTTAAATATGTAGCTAGTGATCTGCTGTTGATAGTGATCATTGACTTTATCAAAGATCAGTGGAACCACCTGAAATTGTGAAGGACAAACTGAGATGTCCCATGGTCCCTTGAACTTTGATGCCCCTCTTTGCTTACATTCCTATTTATCTGTTTATACTATATCTGTCCAAAGATGATTAAGTCAAAAGTTGTCAAGAATTTAACCATGTTTCAGGACTCTTTTGCTGAATCACAGAAATCCCAGTCACTTTGCATAGAATAGCAATGCTAATTGATTGAGTCATCCTGGATCATACATGTTAAAACAATTGAGAGAAAAGGACAATGCTGTTATGAAGTTTCTAAAATATTCTGCAGAACCTAAATTATTTTAATTTATTGGTAGCTGTCTTACAGATAAATGTGTTAAAAGTTTTATTGTTATCTGAGAGCCAACTGTTTAGTGATACTGAAGGTCTAAATTTAAGACAAGTCAGAGCCAGGATGTGATTTAGAATATTGTGAATCCAGAAGATTCTTTTTCCAAGTTCAGAGAACCTAAGATTCTGAATATTTTATGCCATTTAATCTCCTCTTTTGTATTTAGTAGCTTAATATTTTAGTCCTATTCTCCAACTGCCGTCTGCCTGCAAGCATAAATTAGTACCAGCTCTGCTGGTAAGCAGGGTTACTAAAGGGATTATGTGCTCTGATTTGCTAATAGCTGCCAGATCTGGTAAGGAGAGGAATATTCTCAGTCCATTTTGGTTCAACTCAAGAATCTAAGGAAAGTCAATTAGCTCTTCTGTATGTTGGTTTTCAATTCTATATAATGTGGGTAGAAACCCTTCTCAGGAATGGTCAGATTGATTAATACAGCATTTGTTAGATGCTCTTCAACTGACATAAAGCACTTTCATGTGACTGTGTTAGGCTTGAAGGCTTACTGTCTCTTGGAAGGGAGTCAAACTACACTTATAAAAAATAAGCCACCTAAATGGGTATTGAATCTTGTCAAATGCTTTTTCAGCATCTATTGTTATAATCATGAGATTTTTATCTTCCTTTATGTTAATATGGTGAATTACATTAATTTATTGGTATATTAAACCACCCTTGCATCACTGGAATGAATTCCATCTGGTCATGATGTATGATTCTCTTAATGTATTGCTGAATTCGATTTGCTAAGATTTTGTTGAAGATTTTCCTATATGTGTTACCTGAGATATTAGTCTGTAGTTTCCTTTTTTGTGCTATCATTCTCTGTTTTGGGGAGCAAGCTAATGTTGGCCTCATAAGAAGTGTTTGGGAGCATTCCCCCTCTTCAGTGTTTTGGAAAAGTGAGACCGATAGATATTAGATCACCTTTGAAAGTTTGGTAGAATTCACTAGTGAAGCCATCTGGTCCTTGGCTTTTGTTCTCAGGGAGGCTTTTTATCACTGTTTCAGCTTTTGTATTGATCTGTTCATGTGATCTATTTTGTTCTGATTCAGTCTTGGAAAGTTGTATGATTCTAGAAATGTTTCTTCTAGGTTGTCCAGTTTGTTTGCATATTAATGTTCATAGTTGTCTCTTATAATCTTCATTTCTGGTTCACTTTATTAGGCTTATCTCTGTCTTTTTTAAATTGAACCTAGTTAAGGGCTTATCAGTTTTGTTTATCCTTTCAAAGAACCAACTCTTGGTTTCATTGATCTTTTGTATCATCTTTTTTGTTTCTTTTTCATTTATTTCCACTCTTTTATTTCACTCCTTCTACTGACTTTTGGTTTTGTTTGTCCTTCTTTTTCTAGTTCATTCACATGTAAGATTAGATTGTTTATTTGAGACTTTTGTTATTTATTGATGTGAGCCCATATTACTATGAACTTCCCTCTTTTGATTGGGTTGTTTTTCTAATTACTGATTATATGAGTTACATATATATGTAATCAAATTTTATTGACTTACCATTAATTTTTAAAAAATACAATTTGGGGAGTACAACTTCATATCTCTATGTTTGTATATGGTTCTGTCACCCATCATGGAATTTCTGGTCCCATCACACTATCAAAAGACCCTCTCTACCTTTTCCTCTCCCTTTCCCCTCCTTCCTGGTAACCACCATATTTTCCAGAATTATTTTATTTTGTTGTGTTTTGCCTTTTTTCCCCCTTATTTACATATCATATATGAATGAAACCATTGGGTAATTGTCTATCACTTTCTGACTTATTTCACATAGCACAATTATCCATGTTATAGCAAAAGGCAAGATTTTATCTATTTTAATAGTTGAGAAGTATTCTATAGAGTATGTATACCACAGCTTCTTTTCCAATCATCTCTTGGTTGGGATGCTGTCTTAGCTATTATGAACAGTGCTGCTATGGTACATGTATCATTTTTTGAATTAGTGTTTTTATATTTTTCATATAAACCCTAGAAATAGTATTACTGGGGCATATGGTATTTCCATGTTTATTTTTTTGAGAAATCTACATGCTATTTTCCATAAAGGTCATACCAATTTACATTCCCACCAACAGCATACGAGAGTTACTTTTTCTTCATACGTTTGCCAGTACTAGGTGTTTGCATTCTTTTGAAATAAGCCATTCTCACAGGTATGAAATGGTATCTTGTGGTTGTGATTTGCAATTCCCTTATAATAGTGATGTTGAACATTTTATCTTTATCTTGCACCTCTAGACCATCTATATGTTTTCTTTGGAGAGTGTTTATTCAGGTCTTTCTTCCAATTTTTAATTGGTCTGTTTGTTTTTTGTTGTTGCATTGTATGGATTCTTTGTATTTTTTGGAGAATAACTCTTTGTCAAATATATGATATATGGATATCTTCTCCCAGCAGTAGATTGTCTTTTTGTTTTTGTGGTGGTTTCTTTTGCTGTACAAAAGCTTTTTAGTCTGATATATTGCTTTTATTCTTTAAAAGTCCTTGCACAATCAGAAATAAGATTAATACCTTTATTTTTTGTTCCATTTTTTTTATATTTAGATTATAAATGCTCTAGAATTTATTTTGGAGAAAGTTCTAAAGTGAAGATTTAATTTACTCTTGTTTCATGCATATTTTTTCCCAGCACCATTGTTGATAAATCCATTCCCCAGATTTGGCAATCAGGTCTTTTAAATTTATAGTGCTATTACTTTTTTAGGAGTGTGTGTGTGTGTGCGTGTGCGTGTGTGTGTACGTGTGTGTGTGTGTGTGTTTTCATGGATACTAGGAAATTAGAAGAGCTGGTAAAATCTTCTTCCATGTTAAACCAGAACTAAATTATGTTTTCAAGTGAGGGTTTTTGAATCAAACATTCTCGTTTTAGTTTTATCAATTGATGTTAACTACCGTGCACTTCCTGTCCACCTGTTCTCATCGACATGAAAAACATTTGGCAGCTTTTTTATTTAATCACTATTTTCTGACATATACTTGTAAATCCTGTTTGTTCACTCTTAGGAATGTTATTTTTATTTCTATTTTCACTCACACTGGGTTTCGCCCCCTGAAATGCCAACTTTCAACCCATTTCCTAGCAGTACTTAAATGCCCAGATTAATCTTAATTCTTCCAGCTGATTGTGTTGACCTCTGAATTCCGGTAGCACTGATAATCTGTGTGTAACAATTGAGCACTTAAATTCATTTATCCCATTTGTTAATCCTATTTTATAGACAGCGTCAGCTTCTTTCAAAGGCATTTTCTCCTCTTCCTTAGTACCTAACACTAATAACCTGTGGATCAGTTAAAATATTAGGCTGCAGAGAATCCATTGTTAGGCATTTACCACCCTCCCTGCCAGCATATCATACAACTTTATCAGGGATTCTGAAAAACCGAGGAGAAATAAATTATCCTCATTTGACAGAAGCAACTGTAACACAAAAAGATAAATTACATACCTTCAATTGCTTAAAGACATCACTGAGAAGTCAAACCTCCTAAATTCAATCTTTTTTGCCTTTTTACTAGTTCTTCTTTTTTCAAAGCTATTTTAACTCATTTTTCTCAAATTACCTTCAACAGAATCCATAGCTCAAAGAGTGCTGATAATTGTCTTACAGTAAAAGAGTTACACAGTAAATGAATTTGGAACATGCTGAGTTCAACAAATTTCTATGGGTTTACTTACAGCAGAACTTCTTAGAACCCTTAAAATGGTACTGACCATATATTGCCTGCAGAACTCTTTCTTTTTTCACAGAGAATCCATGAACATTCTTTGGGAAATATGCTGTTCTATTCCTTTCCTTTTTCAGTCACTCCTTTCTTTCCTGCTTCTTATATTCCTTGTTTGGTTTTCTGTCCAGGGTTCTTTGTACAGTAAGGTGATCCTGTCTTTATAAAATGCTTTGAGATGGAGATACCTGTCTGAAAGAATCCCCTTTCTTGATATAATTACACTCAGTGCTCAAAAATAACCAAAGTTCCCCAACAGTGTAGATTTTAAGGAATACTATTAGGTGGCTTGTAGTATCTGTTTCTCTGAACACAGCAGCTTTTCTGAAAGAAATATCTTGAATCATTGTGTCACAATTTATTGATTTTTAATTTTTTAAAAAGATTTATTTATTTATGCATACAAGCTGGGGTACAGGCCAGAGGCGTGGGGTGGTGAGAGGGTTCACCAGAGATGGAGTGGGAAGCAGAACAGGCGGATTGAGGGAAATACACTGCTAAGGGGAGCAGTGGGCAAGGCAGAAGAGGTCGGCTGCACCATGTGGCGATTTCCCTGGCCAGGTGTCGAACTCGCGTCGCCACTGCCAACAGCTCCACAACGCAGCGCTTCACTGCTGCGCCACCAGGGAGGCCCTGATTTTTAATCTTTTTTAAGGAACTTAGGTGCCTTCTCATTTTTGCTACTACAAGATACTAATACATGAACTGTAAACTATAGAAGAATAACAGTGGGACTGATATTTTCATTTATGGACTGTCCCTTTTTTTTTTTTTTTGGTAAGATGCTCTATAGTCTCCATGGGAAACTCTCTGCCTTGTCTCCCTTTGATAATAGTTGATTCCTTCTAGGTCTAGAAAGAGATGGCTTCCTTATTTCTGTAGTATGTAAATGATTGGGGTAAACTTGTCATACTGTCATAAAGAATGTGATACCATTCTGGTTGTTTGGTTTCTGACAACTTGAAACTTCCTAGTTCCTAATCTCCACCTGCTTTCTCCTTTGTTTCCTAACGATTCCTCTGAACTCCCCCATCACTGTCAGAGTTTGATATTAAGGATGTCCCACCAAAACTTCAAATGTAGTGTTTCGGAACTCAGTGTTTTATGTTTTTCTCCTCTCCTACGTGCTTTCCTTTTTTGCCCTCCATCCTTTTCCCCATTGTTGGCACCACCACTCAATCAGTTACTCAGACTCAGATACCTTGCATTTATCCTTGATCCCTCTATTTCTCTTACTTATTCATTGCTCTAGGTGCAGGCTATATTGATGTCAAGTCTATGCCCCATCCACATCTCAAACCAATTTTTCACTCGGGCACTCCTGTGCTTCTATCCCATTTGAAAGGCTTTCAGCTTATCATGCCCTCCATTGTTTCTTCAGTGCTGTCCACCCTCCACAGTGGGGCAGAAGGGTCAAATTCTGTCAAGCCCAACTTAGATACCTTTTATCACTTCTCTTGAGTTAAATAATAAAATCCAAACTCGCTGACTTTAGCCTACCTTAGCAGTCTCTCATTGTATGCTTGTAATAACTCTCTCCTGAATGCCTTTGCTCCTGTCATTTTACCTTTGTAAATACTTTTCCTCCACTCCTTGGCCTGGTGAGTAGTGTTAATGAGTAAGCAACATTAGTCATGTAAGACTGAAATGAAGATATTAATCGCCTTATCGTTTTTGCCCTACCAACTTGTTTTTCTAAGTTGAGTAAACTTATAAGCCTCCTGGGGAAAGACTGTCATGTTTTAAGGAAAAATGACAAACAAATTTAAGTTCTTTATTTGTAATTTTATTACACTGATTCAAACAATGTGATATTTGTTAAGGTTTGCCTTATGACCACCTTTTTCTAAATATCCCAAAGGTGCTTGAAAAGAATGTGTATTTACTAATAAATGAATGCAAGGTTCCATATACAGTAAACCAGACTTAGTAATTGTGCTAATCAGATTTTCTGTATATTTACCATTTTTTTAAAAAATTTACTTTATTAATTTCCAAGAGAAGAGTAATAAAACATTCCTCTATTATTGTGGCATAACAATTTATCCTTATAATGTCAGTTTTTGCTTTGTGCAGTTTTATTTTGGGACTTTGCTATTGAGTATATAAAATGTTAGAAATTTTGTACTTTGGTGAAT
This sequence comes from Scalopus aquaticus, assembly GCA_004024925.1. Classification (NCBI taxonomy): domain Eukaryota; kingdom Metazoa; phylum Chordata; class Mammalia; order Eulipotyphla; family Talpidae; genus Scalopus; species Scalopus aquaticus. The sequence continues at coordinate 37,669 of PVIJ01001001.1, read as the reverse complement.
TATTCTTTTACCAGTATATATGACCCTCTTTATTCTGATTGATTTTTTTATCATCTGTGTTGTACCAACTTGCCTTTTTTATTTAGAATTTGCTAGCTACCTTTTTCCATTACTTTATTTCAAATTTCTTGTATCCTCATACTAACATTTTAGATTGATCTCTTATAAGCAGCCTATAATTGAATTTGCTTATTAATGTAATACGAGAACTTATTAATATGAGAACCTCTATATTTCAACAAATTAATTTTAGCCATCGCGATCATATTTTTAATTATAGTATCTTATTTATGCTATTTACTATGCCTTTTCTTTGTTTCTTTTTGTTATTATCTTTTCATGGCTTCTTTATATCTTGTTTTTCAAATGTTAGCATTATAAATATGAGTGTATAGAGGGTAGGTATTTCTAATCTCTTTTATACCTGAAATTACTTTGTCTTTGATCTACCTATCAAAGATCATATTTTTTTGTTTTATACAGTGGTTGTCAATTCCACTGCTTCCTGTTATTCTGACAAATATCCTGACGATTTGTTTCTACTTAAGAAGAGAGAGAATACTCCCTAATTTTAAAGAAGTTGGTTTTGCTTGTGTCATTCTTTAATTGACTTACAGAGATGCCATTTAACGTAAGCACAACCACTTTGCTGCTTTTATAACTTAAGCACCAATTCACTCATGTATCAAATCTACTACTTAGTGAATGAAGCTCATCCCTTTGAGTTTCTACTAGAATGTGCTTTGATGATGGTATTATGACAAAGTGAAAGTAAAAACTAGATTCACACATTTTAATTAAAACATGACAACCCGAGTAATCCTAGATCAAGATCTTTTAAGGACATGTGGGAGCAAAAGGAATAATTAAGCAACTCATACATTAATAGATTGCAACTTTGACTCTCTAGCAACACCAAGCTGCCTGTAGTTCTTGCAGGCATGGTGCACGTCCCTGCTTATACCTCTATTCCTGCTGGGATGGTAAGAATTCCCTCTTTTTTCCAAATAAATCTCGGGGAATAATTTCAGATTTATAGAAAGTTGCAAACATAATTCAGAGGGTTTCAGTATGCCCCTCACCCAGTTTCTTAATGTTCAAATCTTTAATATTACTGTAGCATATTTGTCACAACTAAGAAATTAACATCAGCACATTATTATTAACTAAATTTTAGACTTTAAAACTTCAACAGTTTTCCACCGATGTCATATTTCTATTTTAGGATCCAGTGCAAGATACAGAATTGCATGTATTCATTCAGTCTCCTGAGTTTCTTTGCTTTTATTTGATTGATTTATCTTCTTTCCTCTATTTTTGACTTTAGTTTGGGAGTTTTGCATTCTATCCTTTTTTTTAAAATACATATTTTTATTGTTATTTATATCTTTTACATTTTGTATTCCCCTTGGGTAACCCACCACCAATTCACCTGTGATCCATCTCCGTGGTCCCTTGTGTTCTTTTCTACTCCATTTTGTGCCCTTATCCTCCCCTTCTCCCCACACCCCCAAGTGTCTCTCTCCTATTTGGTTTCCCTATAGTCCTGTTATAAGTGAAACCATTCGATATTTTTCTCTTTCTTTCTGGCTTGTTTCGCTGAGTATGATCCCCTCTGATTCCATCCATGTCGTTGCAAATTGCATGTGTTTATCTTCTTTGAATGCTGAATAGTATTCCATTGTGTATATGTACCACATCTTCTATCCTTTTACACATTACTGACACACTTTGTTTCCTAGGATATAGATTGTCACCTACCATGCTGTGGGAGTATAAGTTAGCATTTCTTTTTTTTAAGATTTATTTTTTTAGTTATTTATGCATACAAGAACTGGGGTTAGGCCAGAGGTGTGGGGTAAGTTAGTATTTCTTAGGAGGAATATAATGTGCATGTCTTTTGATCCAACAATTTCCCTCCAAGAAATCTGTACTATAATTTATATACTTGTATATATGCACTACACTGTTGATGCATCATTATTTATAACTGTTTAATAGTATACTAATGAATAAATATCTATATACACTGATAAGAAAAGAATCCCCAAATCATTTTTAAATGGGGACAGGGAAAACAAAATGCACAACAGTGTATTTAGAATGCTATGTTAAACAGGTTTCCTTATTCCTGCAATACAAAAAGGTAGATTTGTTTTCTTCCCAGCTCTTTCACTAAACTTGAACCCTTGAAAACTCTTATCTTTACATAGCTTTCTCAGTTCTTACCTGATTCCATAATAAGTTCCAAATCATTGTATCTAGTCCCCATGTAGCCTAAAAAAGCCATGTTTCAGATACAGCCCCATCTTGTAGGGCAGCCAAATAAATTTTTCATTTACTACTTGGTTTTGATAATTATTTTCTAAATCAATGCAAAGTATTTCAGCAGTGCTACTACCAGATATAAAAATAAAGAATAATGTATGCAGAGAATTTAGTTCAATACCTGGCATTAAGTATTCAATAAACATTAATTATCAATGTTGTATTGCTTTTTCTAATTTTCTGCCTATTGTTAGACTTGGAATTGATATTTAGATTACTATTTTCAAACCATCTTTACTCATGTCTCTTTTTAATGAACATAAAGATTTCATTTGCTGTTTAGTATTATTTAGTTATTATAAAGAAATTTTATGTCTGAAAGAAAATTAAAGCAATGGTAATTCTCAATATGCTCTTCAAACTACACTGATATTTGTTCCTTTCCTCTTTTTTCTCTGGTAAAATTTTGATGTAATTCCTTCTCATAAAAGGTTGCTGACAGTCTAGTTGAGATCTATTGGTTTATCTCGCTTCTAATTTTATGTGTTTTTTTCCTCTTGAGAATTCTGTAATATATATCTTCATACATATAACATTTTTATCTAGTAAATAGCTTAGATAAATTTCTAGGAGTGGAATCATTGTGCAGAACAATTAAAATAGTTTTTTATTCTCAAGATGTAAGGTAATATTTCTTCCTAAACAACTTGGCATGTTATTGTTCTATTTGCAATGCATGAATATATGGATTTTACCAAAATCTTATAAACATCAAGTTAATATATTTAATATTGTTAATTTTTAGGTATAAAAAAACTTGTCCTTGCTTTAATATGTTTGTTAAGTGAGATGCTTATGCAGTATCCACTCTGGTATCTTTGATTATTTAAATGCCTATTGTCAGGCATTAATGTCAAAAATCATTATTTAGGCTCTTGTACTCTGAAAAGATTTGAGCTTAAACAAACTGAAAAAAGGAGAGAAATTAAACTAAAAAGTGACTGTGTTTATAAACAAGCAGTCTTGAAACACGAGAGCACTGTGGTAATTGGAATGGTCTGTGTCGGAGAACGTCCTGCTTAATAGATGCCAAGCTCACCAACTACATGAGGAAAGGCAGAAGAACGCGTTTACCCCCAAGGTGGTCAGATGAGACAAATCTGAATTCCTAGACTCCACAATTACTCTCTACCCAAAAACTTACCATGGCCCATGCCATATGGGTGTTTACATTAAGATCCTATTTTCCTGAAGTGTTACAGGACTCTTGCTTAAAAACAAAACAAAACAACAGGATTCTAAAGTTTGAGAACATTTTTGCTCTTTATAAATGTGTTTAATAATAAAACAGAAACACATGTTCTTTTTCCAAATACCACATTAATTCAAAAAAGGCCTTTTCATTAGATGATATATATATACAAGGGCTAAAGATTACAAAGGCAAAAAAAAATTGTAAACTCTACAAGGATGCTAAGGAGAAAACCTTAACAGAGGTCCTAACCAGAGATGCTATCCCTTCTGCTTCTCTGTTTGCAATCTAGCATTCATGGGGGATATTGTATAGGGAGAACCTGAAATGGTTCAATAATTTTAATCACAAAGGGATGACTCAGATCTTTGGATTTTATAAACTGCACTCATAACTTGGTGGTTTACTCACTTTCACGAAGTCTAAGTGTGTTGGCCCAATGAGCTAAAACAAGTTGAAGGAGCCTTTGTGTTTCTTGTTGTTGTTTTTCCCACTACATTTTCTGGATAGTGGTCTTTTGTGGGGTTTAGCTATTGAAATCATTTCACGCTTATAAGTTTATCTGCTTTGGGGGCTCTTTCTACCTTCTCACCAAGTCAGAGTAGAACCTGGTAACCAAGGAAAGGACAGTGGTGTTCACGGGTGACATTAGAGGAGAGAACCTCAGACATTCTGAACACAGATACGGTTGCCACCTTACAGTTTCAGTACTGGGGATACACAAGAAGTAGCTAGTCTCTGAAGATGGTGTGAATGAACTTCAACTTCCTTCTTTTTATTTTTATTTTTTAATGAATTTATCTTAGCTATGTATATTTTACATCATTCTTCATTTTTGTGCAATATATGCTCTCTCCTCTCCGGTGTAGTCTTCTGTAAAATTTCCACCACCAGTTCACCCACGCACCATCACCATAGTCCCTTGTGCTCTTCCCACCTCTGTTTTGATCCCTCTCCCTTTCCCCTCCCCTGCAGAATGTCTCTGCTCTATAGTTGCCTGTTAATTTTTTTTTTTTTTTTACTCTGCTCTTTTTAACACATGAAAGTGTCTCCTCTCTTTTTAAGGTCTTAGCTCTCAGCCTCATCTTACTGGTTCAGTGACTAAGGAATAAGTACAGGCGGGGACCCCCAGCAAAAAAAGTTCCCTTTACCCAGTTAGGCTTCAGAGTAGCCTGTGATTTGAAGTGCCAGGGATATGTTAAGTGATTGATATGCACAGCTTATTATGTAATAATAACATTTTCCAGGAGAATTACTCATGAGTCCCTTCAGCTCCATGTCCTGTCTCCAAAACACCAGTATCAGTTATATCCCTGAAAAAGTAAACAGTGTCCCCACAAGGACCCAGTTATGAACACTATATCACAAGGAGCAAGACCGAATGCTTTCTGCAGCTGATAGTCAGCTTAGCTTCTAGTCCAGGGATATTTGTTTGTTTTGAGATTCCATAGCTATATCCAGTGATAGGCAAATGTATAATAAAGTTCTTATGTATAAAAATGATCAGTAAGTTACTTGAATGAATTTCCCTATGCCTTCAACTCTGACTATAAAAATATAAGCATTACATTCTTGTTCTTTTTTTTATTTTACACAAAAATATTTCCTGCTATACTTTAAGGTCTACCTTTCCTGTGGAGAAGTTTCTCTGAGAAATTCTAGGAAGATGCCTGGTGAGCTTTTCACACATACAGCATTTCCCCACTGCAGTGAGCAGTGAGTCTGGTGCAGCACCTGCCTTTCTACTTTCAGATCTGGTTCTGTTTCTCAGTGGCAGCCATAGCATTCCCCAAGTCTGATAAGATTCATTGTTAGTGGATCTCCCAGGTTTTGTGAAGCACTTAATGGCTACTCCTTGTGAGTACATTGCTGTTCTCAGTTACTTTGGATCTCTGCTCAGTCATCTCTTATCTTTTCCTTAAGATTCCTTGCTTTTACCCCATTCACCTCCCCCACCCAGCCCTCTCACCTGACTGCATTATAAAGATGTCTCAAAGCCAAGGAGACTACAGATAAAAGAAGGTAGTCAGCAGTATGCTTTTCAGACACATGTGTCAATAAAATAAATTTAAAATATCTTGGGCCCCCAAAACTGAGCTGAGTATAGACGGTTCCAAAGAAGTCGGCCTCTGCCCTTGAGCAGTTTCAAAATAAATTACTCTCTGAGGTTCATTTACTCACTTAATAAATATTGACTGAGCCTCTGCTATGTGCCAGGCACATGAGATACATCAACGAAAAACAGATCAGGATTCCTAACCTCATAAAGCTTACAATCTAAGATGGAGCAGTGAAGAAATACATCAATAATAAGAATAATAAACTGTGGAGTCATAAGCAGGTAATATGTACTGTGGCAAGAATAAGAAGGTAGAACAAAGAAAGGTGGTTGAAAGTGTGGGGACTTGGGGGTCAGGTGCAGTATTAACTGTGGTTGGGTAGGACTCACTGAGATTTGAGCTACACTTTGAGAGAGATCATGTAAGTGGTCACGCAAATATCTGAGAGAAGAGCAGTATTGCAGGTGATGGGAGAGCTGTGATTTATCATTTAAAGTTTACAGATTTTTAAAAATTTTTAAATGTTTTTATTTATATCTTTTACATTACTACGTATTCCCTGTGGGTTACCCACCACCAATTCACCTTTGAACTGTCACCACAGTCCCTTGTGCTCTTTTCTCCCCTGTTCAAAATTCAGCAAGGGAGGGGGAGGATAAGGGTTAAAATTTACAGACATTTTTAACTTTGTGATTCCATGTAGATTATTTTGTCCTTTTTCAAATGAAGAAACTAGATGGACTTACAGCATACCGGTCCTGGCCTAAAGTGACTTTCAGTTGAGGCAAATTTTAGACAGATAGCCATTGTCTGCTTTAGCAATGAGGAAAGTACAAGCAAGGAGGAAAGGGGAAGTTACTTCCTTGAGTCGTGAAACTGTAGCACACTCTTAGGTTTGCACCAGGCCCAAGTGTCATTGCACAGCTTGTCTTCCTTGTTAAGATAATAGATTTCAGATATTTTCCTTGATGTGACGTTAAATCGTTAACAATTTCCCTATGTAATAAAACATACTTACACTTGTTAAAAAACAAATGAATTTCAGTGGAGAGGGAGACTACATACCCTGGAGACCTTAGATATAAGTTTGAGTCATTTCTTCATCTGGGTCATTTCTTAATGATCATTGCCACACTGTACATGATATGATTACCCTAAAAATTATTGGGGATGTTTTATTGGGGAATTACAGTGCCCATCTAGAAGGTCTGCTATAGGGAATCTGCTTATCCCTCTCTCTACTGCCCAAGAGGACCTAGTCTTCCTGCCAGTATTTTCTCATTTGTTGGTTGAATAAAGGACAGTCAAATTATTGGGGATGTTTTATTGGGGAATTACAGTGCCCATCTAGAAGGTCTGCTATAGGGAATCTGCTTATCCCTCTCTCTACTGCCCAAGAGGACCTAGTCTTCCTGCCAGTATTTTCTCATTTGTTGGTTGAATAAAGGACAGTCGTCTGCTTAGATTCAAGTGGAGAAGAGCGAGCAGAGATAGGACTTAGAGTAGCAGGGCCAGCACCTACAAGCAGTTTAGAAAGAGCTGGACATATTCCCGAAGCCAACTCAATCTAATTTATATACTCTCCAGGCCCTGGAAAATATTAACACTTGCAGATAAATTCATCTCATTTCCACCCATGGGTACCTAATGGAGCCCCAACACTAAAAGCTTATTAAAACATTTATGTAACATTTGGAGTCTCCAAATCCCTTTACAATTGTTTGTTGGCTAATTAATCTGTCCAGCTTCCTTGGGAAGCAAGTTGGTACTTTCATCCCCATTTTAGAGATTAGACACAAATAGGTTAAGTGGCTTACCTGAGGCTGTACCATGACTCAGGTCTCCAGTAACTCCACAGTCTGTGAACTAGTATTCAGTGTGGCCCCACCAGCACAAATCCCTCACCTTCTCTGAGCCTTAGGTTTTTGTCTTTTCATATATGTATGATTTGTCTTACTTATTCCAAAGAATAGTTATAAAAATAACATGAGGCAAAACAGAAAGTGCTATAGTACTAGTTATAATTAGGTAATGGATTAAACCAGAAGGAGGCAGCAACCTCGTTGTTTAATATTTAGGGAGTGCTACTTGTTTGAAATCAGAGTGGAAAAAATGAACAGACAACCTGGCTGACCCTTGAACAAAGCTAAGTCCTCTCCCCCATTTGACTCAGCTTAGATTAGAGTAGGAAAAAGAAGAAAAGCAAAGAGTAGTAAACTAAAGATTAAGAGTGAGTAATGCTAGGAGGAGAAAAAAGAAAGCTAAAACTGTGAGTCTTCAGTGCTAGTACAACAATGCTATAAAATGCTAATCTTGGCATCAGAATCGTTGTCTGAACTCAAGCAGTATCATGGCATGGAGAGAAGATACTAACACTGGAGAGCAGAGGATGCTTTAGTAGCTGGATTCTGCTGTCCAAACCACTGTGGCCCAGATCTGGTAATGATCTTTCAGGATCATGTAGTCCTGTACTCCTTCCTACTCCCTCCCTCCCGCCTCTGCCTAAGCCAAGCTTTGGGAAATGAAGCCAGTAACTTAGTTGTCAGGATTCACACACTGGCTGACCACTTGATGGTTGCAGCTGGCATCCCCTCAGCCTTCCCGTCCCTGGCCTTAAGAATTCCAGAGCAGCCCATTCTTTCACATCATCACTGGTAAATGCCAGTACCTCTTGTTGTCTGTGGAAAGCAAGGTCCACAATATAAGAAACTGTGGGTATATGGGTCCTTTTCATTCTCTCTCATTTGTTGTTGCTTTTTTTTTTTTAAAGTAAGGCATATAAGTAGAATTGAAGGATTAAGGAAATATAAAAATTGGAGCAAGCAGTGGGAGATAAATGCAAAAGAGGATTCCTGGAAACAAAAACTCAGCAAGGTGAAGAGCAATGTTGGAGGACAGTAGGCAAATGATTCATGAGTAATCAGGTAATATGGTTAATTAAAGTGACTGGTAATTACTATGGATGTAAGTGTATAAATGCACACATGTATATATATTTATGTGTGTATAGTCAAGCACATAGACAAACACACCATGTTATGAGAGGCCTAGTCAGGTAGTCTCCTTATTCTAGGTTGACCCTAGAAATTGAGACAGAGTAAAGAAAATATTAATACTCACCCATGCCAAACCATAAAATGTCTTTAATTTTAGTATTAAACTCTCTAGCTACCAGAATAGAAAACAGACTGAAAAAAATCAGCTTCCTGAACACTAAGTAGTCATTTTACAGGCTTCACTGTGCACATGCACAAATAACACATCTATGAGAAATTCTCCTGGTAGACCAAAGACATGTAATATTTTTCCTCTAAGTATGCATTGACCTATAAACTGGCAAAATTTTCTCTGTGCATTGCCCCGAATACCATGCATTCTCCTTTTTCTAAAGAGTCCTTCAGTGATTTGGAATAAGGTATTTAACCTCTCTGGCCTCATACTCCTCACTGTAAAGTGAAATTACTAATAAACCCTGCTTCATAGGATAGTTTTAAGAAGAGTCAAAATGATATGTAAAAGTGCTAGGTCCTGTTCAATGCAATTGAGGCACAAAGAAATTAAAGCAGATCAAGTTGCTTTCAAGATGCTCATCCTGTCTTTAATTACTGCAAGTTCCTACTGAAAATGGCAGCTGTCCCTTGAAGCAGAGCAGGATGTGCCATTCATGTTCACACTATATTGTTTTGTATCTTTACCTGACCTCTGCTCTTCTGCCTGGCCCCTTGAAGGGCAGCTCTCTCTTTCTTACCTTGAACAAGGGAGGTCCCTATGTTATAAAACTGTGTTGGCCACTGGACCAGAAACTCCCCAGTTGGGAGACTTTTCCTTCCTCTGTGGGCAGGCACTTGGCATATAGTCTTGCTTATAGTGAGTGTTCTGAATGCACCCATCCTTTTACACCAGATCCTTTTTGTAGCTGAGAGACCCTATGTACCAGATAGTCAATATCCTCAATCTATGCCACTGAGTTTGGAAGTCCAACTTGGGTTTCCCCACTCTACCAATTCAAGAAATCCTGCTTCCCGTATGTGTTCTGTGTTCACTCCATATCCTAACTCAAGTAAAGAGAGAGAAAAAAGCTAAGAGGGAGGGATTGTGAGATTTAGGTAGCAGAATTGCATAATCTTGTTTAATCCCCAACTTCTCCTGACCTGCAAATAACAGTATTAGTCAGGGTGGGTCTGTAGTGGGAAAATAAAGCATAATAGTGGGATTCTATGGGAAACACACAATGCTAATTTTTAATCCGCAAGCTAGGCCTGTAGGAGAAGAGAGAGACACCCTGTAGTTCAGGCTACCTTCTCTCTTACTTTGATTACCACAGCCTTTCTTAATTGACCCTCTGCTGCCAGTCTTATTGTCTGCTGAATTAGTCTTTGTTGCTTTTAGATAGAAGTCATCTCTCCTTTCCTCAAAGAACCCATTACCATAGCTCTCTCTTATTGAGCAGTTACTGTATATAGACCTGTGTGTGCATAGTCTGTCTGCCAGATTAGAAGGATTTGAGATCACTGTGCTATCATATCTTTCACCCCTTTGATTAGCAAGGTTCATTCTTTTATAAACTGTGCAGTCTATACTAGTCCATGCAATTAATTGCCTACCATCAGATCCTGGCTCTGCCACCTGCCAGGGGCCTGATTATGAATAAGTTAACCTTTCAGTTTACTTATTACTATAAGTTAACTTATTATTAAACTTACAACTTATTATTAACTCACTTTTCTCAGTTGTAAAAAGAAAATCATAGAGAATCTCATAGAAGTCATCTATAATACATATATTCCCTAGGTTTGTCTGGGAGCAGTAATAGCACAGTGGCAACGAGCAAATGTGTCAAGTTATATCTTAGCTTTATAATGTAAGTTAAACTAAAAGGAACCAGGATATTTTAGAACAGTGATAACATCCAAGGAAAGTTCAAGAATACTTTTTTGTTCCAGAACTCAGCTAGAATGATGGGATTATGTCAAAAGCATACAGAGCGAGCTTGAAGAGGCCCTTACTGGCTAAATTGGGGAGAATTTGAGCACTGAAGTAAATTATTACAATAACAAATTATTCTAAAAAAAACCAAGAAATCACAAGTCCATATAGATATGAGTAAATATATTGAAAGTTTGATGAGGATTGGGATATGTAGATAATTTTATAGTACCTCCCACAAAATATGTAACAGGGAAGAAATATGCTTTTACAGTGGCGAAGCCTGGCAGACACCACCTTAATTGAATGATTAAAGTAAATATCGTCAGTACTTGCCAGAAATGAATTATCTGAATCTAGTCATAGGACAACATAATACAAAATACAAATTGGGAGACATTCTATAACATAACTGATCTTTAAACTTCAACAGTGTTAAAGTCATTAAAGTCAAGAAAAGTCAAAATATTATTCAAGAAAACTAATGAAATGACGACAAAATGCAATTTGTAATTCTCAACTAGATCCTTTTGTCCTAAAATCTGATACAACTGGTGAAAATTGAATGGGATATTACCATTTAGATGATAGTAATATATCAATATTAATTTCGTAACTTTATTGTGCTTATGTAGAATAATGTCCTTATTTATAAGAAATACAAATTGTACTTGCTAATGATAGGATGTCGGATTAGCAACTTACTCTCAAATGTTTCAGGGAAAATTTTTTTTAATTCTTTCTACTGTGCTTCCACCTTCACTGTAAGTGTAATTATTTCAAAACTTAAAAGTTTAATCCAGTCAAAAAGAAAAACTAAGTATATTCAAAAATTACATGAAGACGAAAGATTTAACCTAATTTTATATTAAATTAATAACATAACCATGCAGAACAAATAATTTCAAGTTATTTTTGAAAACAGTTGTTTCCTTTCTGCAAAAATTTTAAAGTTTACTCATAGGTTTATTGTATTTAGTAATATTGATGTTAGGCTTTGATTCAATTCTATGTATTTTATATATAGGAACAAGGATATTTACTGAAAGAGAGAAACTGATCTAAAATTAGTGAAAGAGGAGAAAGACTGAACAGTGCTTTGATTAAATTTCTCCCCACATAATCCTATTTAATTTGTTCCTGAACAATGCTATTAAGTTGTATCAGAACTTAAGAAAACATGGAGTATTTTCCCATTTCACTTATCAAACTAGCCTAATTCTGAAAGTTGCATTTCCAAAACCACGAAAAAATCAGTCTGAATTAGAACATGATTTTTAAATCTCAAGTAAAATGTTAGTGTATGAATTCAACAGTATGGTCTGTTTTATCCAATAGAATTTATCTGACAAATGCAAAGATATTTTACACTATCAGTAGATAGAAAAATCACTTAAGTATGAAAATTATATAGGAATTCCTACTGTCACCAGTATTGTGTTTATATCCTAATCATTGAATAAATCAAGCAGAAATAAGAGGCAAAGAAAGAAAAAACCTCTCTTTGATTGTAAATAATGATTGCTAAGGAAATGTGTAAGGATGAATTGAAAACTAATTGAAGTGTGCTGATAATTTATTAAACAGAATTAAAATATAAGTGACAGACTAGAAAAAATATGTTCAATATCTATAATTGACACAAGATTAACATCCAGAATATATAAAGAGCTCTCACTAATCAATAGGGGAATCCCATAGAAAAGTGTACAACCAGATGTAAACAAGATATTCACAAAATAAGAAAACATAAGCAGCCAATAAATACATGAATATTTGACACCTTAGAATTTCATGTTTTCTGGTACTTTTATAGATGGCGATTTTTAAAAAAAAATATTTATTTTCCAACTGTTTATTGCTAGTATATAGCATTAAGGTGGTTTTTTTTTGTTTGTTGGTTTGTTTGTTTTTGTATAATGATGCTGAATCCTGTGATCTTACTAAATTTACTAATTAGTACAACTGCTTTTTGTAGGTTTTGGGAGATGTTCTGCATGATGTTCTCATACATGAATATTACTGTCTCTCCCTTTACAATCTGTGAATCTTTTATTTCTTTTTCCTGCCTTCTCACATTGCCTAAAACTTCCAACTAAATCTTGAAAAGAACTAGTAAGTTTTGATATCCTTATATGTTTTTCCTTTATGCTTCATCTAAGAGTGTCTTTCCTGTAGCAGTTTACTGATGACATTGGTTGTTCATTGCTGCTAGCTTAAGTTATATGGGGAGGGGATGGTCACATTTTTATTCATAGTGATCCAATCTTCCTCAGCAGTAAGAGATTGCTAATGATCTGGACCCACTCCTTTTCCTGTGACTCCAATGGATACAGGGTTTTTTTCTATTCCCTTCCCCCAGCTGCACGAGATCTTCCCCAGTGCCCTCAAGATTGCCCTTTCTTTTAAGTAGCTTGAGACTTTTGTTGTGGTGGAGAAAAAGTAGACAGATCTAGGCAGCCACATCTCCCCTAGGCCTCTACCACAAAGGAAACAGTTTCTGGTCTCCTGCCTGGCTCCCAAATCTCTCTTGAACAGTGAGGTCTGTGAGGAAAAGTCTAATGGGTACAAATTTTTCTCATGTGTATTGTGTTGAGGTGCTATGCTATCACACTGGTCCACACTCAGCCTTTAGCAATTTCTTAACATTTTAGCTGACTTCTTAGAATCTTGCCTGGCCCCTGGCTTCTGGCCTAGGTGAGCAAATACTCATATTTCACATCTACTTTAAGTTGCTTGTCTTTCTTTAAGTTTCAAGTTACTTGGTTCTGCAGCTTCGACTTTCTGATAAGTTAAAGAGCTTTCCTGTAAAGTTTTTACTCTGCTTTGATTTGTTTGGTTCTTTTAGTGCAAATTAAGTTTCAGCAATAAGCATTGTGTTACATAGGGAAGTGAAACAGGTTGGAGAGGTAATATGAGGCAGAAGATGCATCTGCTTGGCCTTCTTGGTGACTGGGTTATTGGTGGGGTGGTAAATTGAAGGTACATGAGAGTACATGTACCTAGCTCAGGGCAATCCCAAAATGAAACATAATTTCTCCTACCAAACATCTTACCTTAGAAGAGAGACATGAAACAATAAGATTTACTAATTTGAATGCCCAACCCATCTTTCAGTGCCCAACCTGCCCAGAGAGGTGTTACTTAGTAGGTAAGTGGGAAGAAGATGAGATTGCTTACCTCTGTATCACTGTTTAGCAAAAGGAGAGATGTGGTAGCCTTATGAATAGCTCTTATTCCCTGTTTCCAAAGTAAGCTAGACTCTTACGATTAACGAGATAAGGCATTCACTAGTGCTTTTTAAAGATAGATCATTGTGAAAAGGCCCAACCCTGTTTGCTGCATTTCCTCCCTAAGAGTAGTCAGTCTTGACAGAAGCAATACAAGTCATCCTGTCTCCCATTAACAATGACCTCAACTGTTTGTTTTAAAGAGTTCACAACCCCAAAGCAAAATTTTCACATACAAAAATATAACAATAACCAAATCTTTTGGGAAAGCTTCTCCTGAACACTCAGCCTGCGCTTCTGTTCATTAAATAAAATTAATTCCTTTATGTAGGTTGGAACCACTAATATTGTCTTAAAGAAAGAAGTCTGCAAGTGGCTATCTGATGCATTCTAGCTGCAGATCAGCTAGTGAGTGGAAAGCATGGCTGGGAAATAGAAGCAATGGTTCCATGGAAGCAGGGTAGACTGAGGAACCCTAACCAGAAGCAGATACTGCAAAAGAACTTGGGTTACCACGGTAGTGTGTGGTAACAAACAGTCATCAGGGAGGAAACTCCAGAGCACATCTTGTGCCCCAGGCACCAATAATAATTTTTAATAATATAAAATGACAATATGAACCAAAAATGACTCATTTTTTACTTAATTTTTTTACCCCAGGAAGGTCTGGAGAGGGGGTTAGTGGGCAAAAAAGCATCATTAAAGCACCTTCTTGAATGAGAATGAAAAGTTTCTCTTTTAAGAGCTACACCAGTCTACAGAGAAAAAATCAATTTCCCCTTGAAGGCTTCCTATCAAGAATTCCCATCCAAAAGTCTTAACGAGGATTTCTAGAGACTCTTAAGAAGATTCATTCCTCCCCTTTCCTTATGTTCAGTGGATTATTAAAATCAAAAAAGAAGTGAGTTTGGGGTTTCAAATTGTCTCTGCCTGAGTTCCTAGTGTCTAACCTGCCCCTAGAATATATCTAGGAGGGAAATTTGATTTATCTTTTGCTACATTGATAATCTACCCCAAAATTTAGCGACTTTAATCAACAGCCTTTTTATTTTTCACAACTATGTGGGTCAGAAATTTAGCCAGGCTCAGCTGGGCAGTTCTTCTGCTTCTCATGGTGTTAGCTTGTGTCTTTCATTAAGTTGCAATTAGATGGCAGCTGTGGTTGAAGTATCATGAGGTGTTCACCCACAAATGTGTCACTTGGCAGAATTGACTAGGAGGCTAGGGCTTCTGACTACCTCTCTACATGGCTAATTTGGCTTCCTTCACATAGGAACTGAATTCTAAGAATGAATCTTCCAAGTGATGAGGCAGAAGTAAATGATCTCTTAAGGCCCAACCTTATAAAGTATACAGCATCCCTTTCATTATATTATTTTGATGAAAACAAGTCCTGGGGCTAGTCCAGATTCAAAAGGAGGGGAAACAGACTATACCTCTTGGCCTTGGAAAAGAGCACATGGGATGTGAGAGATTGTTGCAACTGTCTTTTGAAACACAAACTACTGCACCACTTAAGTCTCTCCTTCCAGGCCCTCAATTTCTATTCCAGTAGAATTGTTTCTGTATTGAACCCAAGCATTATGTACTACATTGGCATTCATCCTTCTTTTCACTTTATAGTGTGGGTGGTGAATATAAGACTGCAGCCCTTCATGCAGTCCCAAAACTGTTATCCAATAAGCTTGAACTCGGCTTTTCTTAATTTAGCTTAGAAGTAAAGAAAACATGGAAGGAAACAAGATGCAAATTCTTGGTTCATCTCCCCCATTATTAAGTCAATGTATTTTTATTGTTATTAAGTTGAAGGTGTTTTATTATCCACACAGGGATTTTCAGTTCAGTTAATATGTTTGATACTGACATTTAATTTTTTTTTATTACTCTGTTCTTTTATCCCTTCTCAGTACCAGCAACTCCAAGTCCTCTTTTATGGGTCTATTATTTTCTAGGGCTATTCTATTCCAGTGTGTGTTAGAAATTAGGATTTATCTCTATGATATGTTGGTAATTAAGGCAAATCTCCTTTATAAGTCATAAAACAGTCTGCCCTACCCTAAGAAACTGGAACTATGGAGAGGAGTAAGAACTGAATCAAAGATAAAAAAATCTGTGCTATATCAGATAAAAAAAAAAACTGATAGATACTACTATGCCCTTTGAAAAAACTGTTTTTCTCCAAAAATGTATACATGTTTTAGGTCCCCCAAAGACAAAGATGCCACCTTTCTACAAAGAAAGACACCAACTTGGGCCAGACCCTATCAAACACCTTTGAAACAGCATTTATTTTCACACAGCATACTTGGACCAAAGGGACAGATGCCCTCAGCATATTCCAAAGCAGTGGAGCCTCTTTGTATTTTTCTTTCCACCTCAACATACCTAAGGGATTCCACACTCTCCTATCAATGTAGAGACTCATTAGAGTGCTAGGATTTGTGGTGTGATTTGGGAAAAATCCACCATTGAAAGTCACTGGGATAAAACTCAAAGCAGCATGAGGTAACACTGAGTGGAGGGAAAAGCTAAATTAAGGGATCAGGTAAACCAAACTGATATACAAGCTCCTAAGTCCTTCCTACAGCCACTGAGATTAACAAAACAAAACATACTTTTATCCAGAATCACACTGGTTTCATAGTAAGCCCAGATTGTGCTGCCTGACCACACACTAAATTTACAGTAAGAAGTGGGGAGTTGTGTAATTACAAATCGTTCATAAGTCTGCATATCACCTCTAGTAACCTCACCATGCATGCTGCCTCATTAAAGCCTCCATAAACCCTGACCTATGATGGGTGTGATATCATGTTCCATCTTAAACAGGGAAAAGGTTTCTGTTTCTGTTTCTGTTGTGGCTTTACACTCTTTTGGATATAGGGTAGGCATTCACTGGAGTCATTACTAGTGAGTAGGTGAGAAAATGAATGCATGTGCAGAAATAACTGCACCAACATTGGTGCTGAGCTTTACCCGACTTCCCTAAAGGCTTTACTTGCCTGACAGTACAGCTCCAGCAGAAGAGGATGGCTGATTGTCTCACCTCTGCCTCTTATTGGAGAGCACCACACATTTAAAGATTAAGTTTCAGAACTAGAAAAGGGCCCTTAGAAATCAATTAGCCCAAAACCTCATTTTATAGATGGGGAAACTGAGTCCAGAAATATAACTTTTTCCAGAATCACCTGTCAGTACATCTGTAACTGAACCTCCACAAGGAGGACATGTAAACTGGCCCACTGAGGAATGAGTCTTAGGGGGTGCAGGTGCCCAGGCAGTTGGTGGGGACAGGACATATTTCGGGTGGAGAGAAAGGAGAGCAACACTGCTAACGCTTCTTGGACCCGTTCTGGCCAAAAGGAAGCGGTGGCTGCTTGCAGAGGGCACGAGGTGGTGTTTTCACCTTCTACAGAGATACCATTTGATACAGCCTGTGAATCTTTCCTAATTAGCACCCTCAAAGAAGTGCTAAGTGAAAACACTTTGAGAAATGCTTCTGTAAACAAGCGTTGCTCTCTTCTAACCCCACCATAGTATCAAAGATTTTGTTTCTGGGCAACAGAGGCCAGCAAGAGTAAGAGGCACAGAGATATGTGTGTGCTTTGCTGAGGAAACAAGTCTCACTTTGCTGCTTCCCACCATCACCAAAAAAAAACCCAGTCTCATTAGAAGCACAAACCTAGCTCCCATGGGCACTGTCCCCAGAGAAACAGCATACACTGACTTGTTAGATGAGGCGTAGCCCCCTCTGGGATGGCTGCCAGAAAACTGCACAACCTTATGGAAATTGTAATGACTCAAGGGCCCTTTGGGGGAGGTAGATGTCCTGGAAAACACCTGGTCCCTTAGCTTTGAAATAGATGGTAGCTCAGGAGAGGGGGGAATTCATTCTATAAATATTTATTGGGTGTCTATTATGTGTCAGGCACTGTTCTAGGAAATGGATATCCAGTATGAACTAAATATTATCATTGCCCACTACTCGCTCTTCTAAACTTTCCGTGGTGACCTGTACTTTACTTTATTTACACTGATGAGCCCATTTTATTTTGCCTTCATGTTAAAATTATTGGAAGCTAACAGAATGTGATCCAAAAAAATAGTATTTTCTTTGTCTTGAATATTCTTCTGCATCCCGAACTAAATTGTAGACTCCTTAAGGGCAGAGGTAGTTATCTTCTGCTTTCTTTGTAGTCCTCATAGCATTGCACATGATGGTAAATGCAGAGGAAAAACTCAATAAAGGATGATTTATTCGATGCCTAAGATATCTAGAGAAAAACCAGAGGGAGCTCGGAGGGGAAACTGGTAGCAAGCAAACGTTTAGGACTTGAAAGAACAGCACACCCTGGAGATGGTCACTACAGATGCCCATCAAAAGAAAGCCTTATTATTCACAGTACGCTTTAAAAAAAATATCGTGCCTGCATAATCCATGCACAGTAGCATCATTAGGTGCATCCTATTTGAATGTTAACAACAACAATATAAAAATGCCATTACTGAAGACCATTAAATATCATATATTTCAAGAAAGAAGGACTACCTTAATTATGTCCATTGGTAAGTCAGAGTGTATTCAAATGCCCACCTTTGTATTTTCAGTGCACTCATCTTGATTTTAACACTCAAGGCACAGATTATAGCACTCATGCTTTGAGGTAGACATAAGCCTGTACTTCAGCAAATGGTGTAATAATTAGACATGTAACCAGAAAGAACCCAGATTTTATTTTTTTAAAGATTTATTTATTTATGCATATGAGAACTGAGGTGTAGGCCAGAGGTGTGGTGGTGAGAGGATTCACCAGAGACAGAATGGGGAGCAGAATGGACAGATCTACTGAAGTATACTGCTGAGGGGAGCAGCGGGCAAGGCAGGAGAGGTCCGCTATGCCATGTGGGAAGCTCCCTGGCTGGGGATCGAACTCTGTGCTACAGTGGCTATGGATAGCTTCATAGTGCTGTGACTTAACCGGTTGCGCCAGCAGGGAGGCCCAGAACCCAGATTTTTAAATGAGTTACTTATTCTTTCCTGCTATGAACACGTGTCTATATTGAGTTTTTGGTTGTAACACGTACACCTTTCAGTAAAATGAAATACTTACACTTCCAATTAGCAGGGATAGGTGTTAAAATGGAAACTTTTGGGAGGTCCTAAAGGCACCAGGTTGCATTATTTCTTTAGAAACCTGAGAAATTAAGAAAGAGGGTTTTATTGGAGCAGGAAGAATCAAGATAGAAACAGATATGGAAAACTTTCACTTGTTAAATTATAGTAAATGCTCACTGTTAATGAATTGAGAGGTGACTATGTATCAAGAAATGACAATATTTCAAGCTACCTCAGGTAACAAGATTGTATCTTTTAACTCCTTTCCTGTGCGTTCATTTGATAGAAGTTAGTACATGGTCAAGAAAAAAAAAAGCTGTGGATGCAAGATTAGAATCCACAGAAAAGAAGCTTCTGTATGCTTAGATAGTGAGAGTGGAAGATAGAGAACCTTAGAGAGCTTATAATCGGGCTGGGCTGTGAGGTGAAGGTTACAGGCACCCTAGGTCTATTTCATTCTGAGATGCAGAACTGGGTCTGAGAATCTAGAAAAGGTTAGGATGAAAACTGGCATCCCTCCAGTTATTTTGTAACTTAGACATCCCTCAGTTGCCTCAGTTGGAAAATACTGGTTTTCATGTGCAATAAATTAGATAGTGTTTTACCACCAAATGAGAATGTATTTGAAAACATTTTGCAAACTGTAAAGCACTATCTAACTGCAAGTTAGCACTTTCTTTTCAAAGTGTTCCAGGCGTTTTCAACATGTTCTCCTGATTTCCTTTCTATTTATATGATTTAGGAATAGGGCAAAGAAGCATGAAGTTTTAGGATAGAAAAGGATCATAAAACCTAAAGTCCTTTATTTAGTGAGCTCTCCTCTCTAGTATTTCTGAAAGATGTTCTCCTAGTCTCTGTTCAAGTATTTCCATTCAAAATCACTTGAATACCTGTCAATGGGAGTGTAAATTAGTATACTTTTCTGGAGTCAATGGACATCAACAACTTTGACCTAGAACTCTGCTTCCAGAAATTTGTCAATAGTCATTATCATCAACATTACTATGACTAACATTTGTGTATTTACCATGTGAAAAGCACTGTTCTAAGTGCTCTGCATGAATTAACTCATTCACTCCACATGGCAACCCCATGGTATATGTGTTGTTGTTACCACCACTACATAGAAAATGAAACTGGATTATACGGAAGTTGGATAACTTGCCCAAGGTCACAAAGCTGGTTAGTGGAAGAGCCAGGAATATAACTTATATTTGCCTAAATCCAGAGTCAACACTTTTAGCCATTGTACTTTATTGTAACTTACATTATTTTCAAAGGAAACAATTGGGGGAAATGTACAGAATGTATATTCAAGTATTTCATCAAGACATTGATTAATACAGGAGAAGATGGGAGGGAGGGAGCAAAATATCCACCAGTAAGGAATTTGATCCACTTTGTATGGTATATAACCATTAAGAAGATATTATTAAGTCTTTTATAAGTGATTAAGCTCATTTGTATATGTAAAAGATGTTTGTGCTGTTTTAGTAGGGAAATGTCAGCTTTTGAAAGTATATACTATTTACTCTTATTTTTGGTGAGAAAAAAAGTATTGGCAGCTAGAAACCAAAACATTGAAAATTATTACTCCTATTATAACTATTATGGATAATAGTTCTCCCACTTGTTGTTTTTTTATTATTTGTTTTTGAGTGAAAGAAGTGTTTCTTTAATTGTATTTTTTTGCAAAGGACACATATTTTTTAAATAAATGTACAACAAAACTACATATTTCTAGGGATAAATTATACACAACTGAAGTAGAATTCATTCTACTCTTATGTATGTATCCCTTACACCCTTCCCTTTAGCACAGGAAACTAGTGAACCATTTTCTTCATTACAAAATGTTTCTCTATTTTATATTTGTTGGTTTCTGGGGGCTTAGTGTAGTGAGGTGCCCCTGTGTGTCCCTTGCTGTATAAGACATTATGGATCTCAAACCTAAAAAATATGACATTCTAGTCTTCTAGAGAGAGAACCTAGCTTCTCTTTATGTGTTCTCTCTGTATAAAAGAGGATGTGTAGGTTCTCTCAGTATCAATATCCAGTTTACTTACATAATCAGTTGTGAGGGACAATTGGAAGAAAATAAACAAAACTATGTGATGGAATGCTTCCTGTGCTCCATAAACAGTAAGTACAGATGGAGTTTAGAGAAGTTTAGATAAACCTAAGACGCTACTATTAGTATTCATTTTTTCCTTGGGGAGATAAGGACTTAAGCAGGTCTTGAAGGGTGATAGGAAAAGACGACATTTCATTCACTGTGACCAGGATGAACTTTTATAGATTAATTCTGTGGTTCTAAGATTCTACTCTCATATTTAAAGATGCATTGAATCAAATAGATCTGGGCTCAGATTCTGTTTTTCTTGCTTAATAGCAATGTGATTTTGAACAGCTGCTTAATTGCTATGTGTCTCAATTTCCTTATCTTTGAAATGGGTGTGATAATAGTATCTTCCTCTTAGAATAACATTAAATGAGACAGTCTAATAAAAGTATTTAATATAGTGCCTGCCTCACTTTCAGCTCTCAACAAATACAACTTTTACTGTGGCCCCAGCCCCCTGTGTTTCCACACAGCAGTCTAATCTCGTATTTTCCAGCTCTTGCCATAGATTTGCTTGTCTTCCTCTTGTGCATGCCTTCCTGATTCTCAGCTGCCCTTTTGAGTCTGTCTCATTGCCCTGGCCTGGTACCAACATGTTGTGTGATTGTTTACCCTGATTTCAGATTCTCAGCTTCCATCCAGCTCTCTGCTTGTGCCCTCAGCTTTCTATGATTTTTATATCCCTGCCTCCCTATGTCCAAACTCCTGAACTCTCCATCAAACACAGAACCTGCACTGAAAGGCATTCTCTTTCTTCTCCCTGTCTGACCTCTGGCTTCAGAACTCCCAGAGCAAACTTATATATCCCCCATATTGTTCTGGGTTCGTGGCTGCTTCACTTCCCAGCTCAGCTCCCCGTGTCAGAGGCAATGCCTGAGCATTTCCTATGGCCCGTTTTCTGACTCCTGACTACCTCTTACAAGCAGCCAGAGATGTTGCTGAGAGTAGGAGCTTAGCTAAGCCATTGGCTGTTTTCCTCCTGTGTTGGATCCTGGGCTTTGCTGGTTTATGGACAAAGCCTTGCCAACTGTAGAAACAATGAGCCTCTTTAGCACCCCTGTCATTGCCATAGGGTAACCAGAGACAGAACAACTCCCTTCCAAAGGTGGCTTTGCTAGCCAGAGCCTATCACCTCAGTCTGGGCTTCCTGACCACTTTTTACAATTCTTGCGGATCAAATAGAACACTCTGTGGCCTTTTCTTATTATAGAGGTCTCATTGTTTAATGATCAGCACAGGCCTTTTGCAGGCATATCTTGGCTTTGGGATCTTAGAGAGTTTTAGCTAACTTTAGTGGAATATCTATTTTTTCCTACTTTAAGTATAAAACAGTGAATCATAGAAATAAATATTCTTAGGTCATCTGGTCAGTCTCCTGGGTACAGCTACAGGGTGTTTCCTTTAGAATACGGTCTAGTCCTTGTCCAGTCTCTTTTTAAATGTCCCAGATGTTAGGGCAGCATCATCTCTCCTAGCAGCTCAAAGAACAAAATGAACTATGTTTTCTTGCAGCCTTCCTCCCTGGCCTGCTACCCTGTCCTTTTGCCTCATACTGTGCAGCGAACCCAAGGAAGAGCATCTCACTCTCTTGCACAAGTGTTACTTCAGAGATACCCTTCAAGACAGGATAGGAGCAGGGGCAAAACAGGTGTGTGTTTTACCTGTGAACTTTCAGACTGTCTGCAAAAAATGGGACAAGGAGCATCTAACTCTTCTGTTGAATTTTGGGCAGCTGGAATCTTCCAGAGCTTTCTTTTCTCACATGGCCAAATTTCTTTCCCCTTCTTTCTGGGTCACCTATGCAGTGTTCTCTTTTGTTCAGAGCTGTGAAAAGGAACTGTTTGTTTGACTACGGTTTCCCTTTTTTTAACTCCCCCCACCCATTGCTCTCTTCCTCTCCCAAAGAAGAAAGAGGAAAGCAAGCCACAATAATACTTCTGTAAATTTATGGCCACTCTGTAATGTTTAATCACAGCTACGTGACTGGGGGCTTCAGAGCAGGCGTACAAGTTCAACGCAAGGTGAATCTTGTCTGAGATAATCTGAAAGTTCATTCAGAGGTGAGGGCAGCAGCCTCTTGCAGACGGGTGAGGTTAACAGGAGGTCACCTGCTTTTTTTTTCTTCTGGTCTTCTCCCCTTTAATGTGTAAACAAAGGGAAAATGTAACTTCCAATGAACTTGGCATATGTTGTGCTCACGCTAATCTTGGCCTGGCCAACTGTAAACAGTCCAATATCCTGTGACTGAGCCTTTCCACCCATTCTTTGCCTTTTGGAGATCATGAAGAAACACCAACAGAAAGCAGAGGCTAGCACCTTGTGGAACTAGGCCCTGGTGCCCCGGAGAATCACAGGAACCCAGGGAGAGACCCTAGAGAAGACCTCAGGCAGAAGTGTTTGCTAGAACGCATTTAGGGTTGCCTGGGATACTAACCTCCTGTAATGCTGTCTCAAAACCATCAGTCAGCATGCATTGGTGGAGCTCCTATCCTGTCCTGCCACACAGAGTGAGCCACTAATGAGACAAACATGTATAAACCCTTAAGGTACTTATAGGCTAAAAGGACAGTAGTACCCATGATGTGGCCTTAGAGGTATGAGAATGAAGGAGAGGGACTTTACAGGAATCCTGAAAAAGCTGAAGACAGCTTCTAGAGAACCCTGTCAGAAGTTCCCCTCCACTGTAGGACTATTATGTGGTTTCCATCCCTTTGCAGAGATACTTTTGGGTCTGAGAACTCTAGAAGTTTGTGGGCAGTAGGTATGGATAGTAAGGGGGCCCATCAACAAGAGCATCAACAGCTTACAGAAGAGCTGTGGCCACTTGATAGTTGCCTGTCAACTCCAATTTCTCGGCAGTGCAGTCCAGGGCCTCTGGGTCAGTACACACATCCAGTACACCCCTTTGCTGCATCTCTGCCGACCACTAGGGAACGTGGGACTATGTTAGTACTCCAAGATCTGGAGCAGTAATGATTGTTTAGTGAATTATCTGTAGCAACCATTAAATCTCAAGCCAGCTTCTAAAGCCCCTTACTAATTTGAGGAGTATTTAGGGAATGTGGACCCCAGTCTACATAGTTTGAATTTAATAGTATATTTTAAAAAGATGGTAGTGAGTTTTCAATGCACTGTAGCATATGCTTGGGTTGATTTTCTTCTCAACATGTGGGAGATCTCAGGTAAAGAATAGATTGTTTTTTTCCCCACAGTTTGCTCTTGATATTTAAACTGTGGGTGGTCCCCTCTAAAAACCACTGCTTATTATCTGGCCTTTGTTAAGGTCCTTGAAGGAACTCTGCTCCCTGGGACCAAGCTACATGGACAAACGCTAATCTGGAGAATATCCATATTTCCCTGGCTTACAGAGAACACAGACATGATAGCTCTGGGGTAAGGAAAAGGGAGCTTGTATAAGAGCCAGGAGCTCCAATCTACATCATATTGAAGCAAAAGTCAGACAATTTTTGTTGTTTTAAAGTGTATGAATGGTAATGTTGAGTTGGTTTGTAAAACTTTCTTCAAATACCTTGTGATAATGGTATTATTAACTATAACAACAGTATGAAATTTTCCCGTGGTTTTTCTTCTGTTCCCTTCTCATACCCTTATGTAATAAATTAAAGCAAGTTTTTAACAAATGTTTGTTAAACTGATTGAGAAACTGAGTCAGAAAACAGTAATGAGTTGTTTGAGACCTCACAAGAAGTCATACTATAACCTGGAGATAATAAACACAAAGATCTAATGTTGGGCAAAGTCTCCTGTGCCTTCGGAAACTAATAACCTTATTACTCTGGCCATATAAGAAACTAGAAGATTAGGTTTGTCATTGCAGAATATGAAAAGAAATCTTTTACTTCTAGGATCTTAAAGAATGGTACCAAACTCTCTCACAAGGAAGTTTCTTTCTCTCCTGATTTCTTCTCTCTGACCAACTCACAAAATACTTAGTGGGCATTTAGATACTTCCTGGGAAATTTTAGATACACTCTATCCAAGTTGAAGGAAATAGAGGAAATAGCTGTAAGAACAAAGCTTGCCTTCTTTGCCATCCCAGATCAACTTTAAATACCTTTGAAAACCCTGTAGAAACTTCCTGATCTAATCTGAAAGACTCAGGGAGATAAAACTTTCTGACATTACTCTTCCAAAGAAATATTTTGTGTTTATCTTAATTCTGGTCAGAGTAACCTTAATGACCTCAGCTCTACTGAGCTTCTTTCTTTATTACTCTGTATGTTTTCTCCCAAGAATTGATAGATTTCCTTTCAGTGATCTCATTAATCATCTTGGCCTAGACTAGTCACCTGAGTATTCTCTGTGCTACTTGCTGTGGTATCAGATTCAGGGAGCATTTAAGTGACCTGACATTTGGGTATCACCTCAGAAATGTGTGGTGGTAAAGACTGCAGTACTGATACTCCTTTCTCATCTTACTCATCTAGATGCTGTCTAATCCTCTGTCAGCCAGAAATAATTATAAAAATTTCCATCATTGAATGAATTAATAATTACATTGTAGAACATTTAAGTAGCTTATACAATGGAGAATACTATTTATCAATTAAAACCAGTGACCTAGGTTTACATAGATCAACATAGATATATCTTGAAAACATAATGCCGAGTGAAAAAGGAAGCTGCAGACTATTCTATATAATATGATATATATGTAAATTAAAACATCACCATATATTGTTTCTCTATTAAAAGCATAAAAGCATGTAGGGGATACATAACAGAATCATGATAGATGTCTCCTTCTGGAAAGTAAAAAGGATAGAGTAAAGAGGGGAGTTACCTTTAATTATGTTTTTATTACTTTAAAGCAAAGGGATGATTTGAAGTAAATAGACAAATTGTTGACATTTGTTCGCTAGAAGTAAGGTGGATTTTATATTGTCTTTTAGTTTTTTATTTTTAATTTTAAAAAGACCTTTTCCTTCTTCACCTCTCTAGGCATCTGAGCTGTAGTCTGTTGCCATACATTTTGATTCTCCACCAGCTGTTTAAATGGCACTATGTAAGAGAAAGAAATGTGGGCTAGAAGTCAAGGGCTTGTGTTCTAACCTTAGCCCCATTCATGGTAGCTTTGCATATGATTGTGACTCTCTCTTGACTTCACTTTTCTCCTCTGTAAAATGAAGGAAAGTTGGTGCTCCGTGCAACTCCTCACAGTCTACCATTTTAGCAGCCTCATTCCTGCTAAGGGAAGAGCTCTGTTGCATTGCTGTTCACTTCCTAATAAGGAATTCTCTAGATTTAGAATCTTAGAACTGGAAGGGACATTAAATGTCATCTGTCATTTTAAAGCATTCCCACTAAGTGGGACTGACTGCTAGTGACAGAGCCAGGACTACAATGCTTGTCTTTTGTCTTATTTTGAAAATCTGAAAACCATTCAAAAGCCAAAGGAATACATCTAAAGTTGGTAAAGGAAGAAGGATGACTGAAGGTATGTTTACTGACCTTTTTAAAAACTTTTTTTCAAAGTGTGTTTACTGACAGATAATATAGAACAAATTGAAAAGATATGGGATCCAGAGTGTTTTTAAAATGCCAAGCAAAATGCAAACAAAAATTGTTCCATTTAAGATTCTTAATCTCTCAAAGGAGAATTCTGAAAACAATGTGATAGTTTTGGACATGAGGACAAATTTAGAAGGAGTCTCTGATAGAAAAGGATGTACAATCATGATTGTGGGGGATGGGGAGAGGTTGGAAATGGAAGTGAGAAGAGACCCCTAGGGTTTAGATGGTTTCTAAGATTTCAGTGTTTCTTTGAGCCTTCACTTTGAAAACTGCCATGGGCCCCTGACCAGCCTTAGCTTCTACCTATAAATCCACAGTGAGCAAAGATGAAGAGAAATCCAAGACATATTTATCCACCACCTCCTTCATAACTTAAGCAAAAGGTGGGTGTGAGAACTCAGAGACTTACTCATTCATCTGCTTCTGTTTGGATTGTTATGGGGAGTTATGGGGTGCACTTGGTGGTTCATTCATTTGTACTACTTTCCTGGTCCCTTACCATCTCACTAATAAATTATTACTGAAATGTTACCATTCTCCATGGCATATAAAATATTTTCTTAATCTTTAGACTGGCAGTCAATACTCCTCATAGCTTAGCTACTACTACCCTTTAATCTTCCCACTCCTATTCTTTTGTGTGCCACCTCTGCTTATCAAATTGTATACCAGTTGGCCCTGGGGAGACCCACAAAGGCAATAGATGGTAAACCCTGTTTTAGATGTCAGGCTATCTTGGACCCAAGTCCTGACTCTATCACCAAATATGTTCCTTTTGGTCCATTCTATTTATTGTTTTGGGTCTTCATTCCTTCATCTGTGAAATGGAGATACCTACTGCTGAAGCTATTGGTCTTGTAGCAAATTAAATGAAATGGATGAGTTAGATGCCTAAGTCAGTAGTTATCATGTAGTAGATTCAAGAAATAGCTAATATCGTCTTCCCGTGAATATATCTTAGTTACGCATATTTCAGCACCTTAGATTCCACTAGTCTCTTTGCTTGAAATTCTGTTTGTTCTCTGTTGAATCTAACCTGTGCCCTCCTTTCTGAAAGACTGAAACGCTGACTCTTTTGGAGCTCTCCAAAATTCCCTTGTTCTGAGTGCTTGTAGTGCTCATTGCCTGGACCCTTCATTTCACTTTCTTTTTTTTTTTTTAAAGAATTTTTATTTATTTATGTATACAAGCTGGGGTACAGTCCAGAGGCGTGGGGGCGGCGAGAGGGTTCACCAGAGACAGAGTGGGGAGCAGAACAGGCAGATCAGAGATACACTGCTGAGGGGAGCAGCAGGCGAGGCAGGAGAGGTCTGCCGCACCCTGTGGGATTCTCCCCAGCTGGGTGTCGAACCGGCATCGCCCGCAGCCAACAGCTCCACAGGGCAGCGCCCAACCACTGCGCCACCGGGGAGGCCCCATTTCACTTTCTATTGCATTTATTTAACCCCACCTATTTTCAAAGTCACCTCAAGATAGCACATTAAGATGATACATAAAATAGCCAAGTTATGTAAACAACCTAAGTGTCCAAGGATGGAGGAGTAGATCAGAAAAATGTGGTATATATAAACAGTGGACTCAACTATTAAAAAAGGAAAAGATGAACTCTTACCATTTATAACAACATGGATGGACCACTAAGTGAAATAAGTGAGGAAAAAGAGAAATACTAGATGGCTTTACTTGTGTGTGAAATATAGAGAAACAAAACAAGGGTCAGATAAAGTAAAGGCAATAACAAACCCTTGATCTGACTGCAGAATTGAGGCAGCCAGAAGAGGAAGGTGGTGGACTGGGAGCACGGGGAGGAGGAGCCCTGGGGAGTGAGGTGGAGGAATATTGGGGCTTTGGTGGTGGGTATGGTGTGAGAGCATACATTTGCAGAGATTTGAGCCTGTAACCCCTAACGCAAACACATGATGTAAACCAACTTTACCCCAGTGGAAAAAAAGAAGATGACACATAAAATATAATTAAGTAAACAGAATTAAAAGATAGGAAAAAAATTAATTTAATGAAAAGGGAAACCACAAATACACCAACCCACTGGACTAAGACTGTGGTCTTCCTATTAACTAGCATTTATCTAACACAATTTTTGAGGACCAGAACTCTTTTAAATTTGGAGATAGGGAGGGAAAGCAAACAGTATCTTTTGGTAGCTGGAAGCCATTTTTTATCTAATTTGTCTTTAACTGATTTGTTGATTAGTTCCAAAATTTGGCAATGGAATTCTTCATTGTAATTTTATTTACTTTCCAGCCCTCTCAAAGCCAGAACAAAATAGGTTTCAAATGCATATCTGACTGGACTAAAGGGTCTTCAGAAGTTAGCTGTGTAGTGCTGAGCCTTTTATCCAGACCTAAGGATATTTCCTAGGCCATTGAGAGTCTAGGTTATTCTAAATATATCCATGGTATAAGGGCATTCCTTACTTTACTGTTCTTTAATGTTAGTAATTTTTTTATTCCTATCATAAAGTCCCTAAACTGTAATTTGTAATGATTCATATGAGGCAACTAATGTTCGTTAATTTATCCAACTTAATTTCTTAACTTATCCAAGCCATTTTCATTATGAATATGTAATCATTTTCCTGCAGATTGTCTAACCAGTATCTCAAACTTCTTTGATCACCACTGTTGGCAAAAAAAGTTGTGAGTACTTACCCCCAATGTATTTGTGTGTGTAAAATTTATTAACAAATTATAACTAGATACTGAGTAGATACAGAAGGATAATCCAGACACACCCTTCCTCTCATTGCAGACCATGACGGAATATTACCATTACCTTTGAAATTGTTTGTGTGTGTGCAACATGTACACACATGTACTAGCAGCATTCATATCTCAGTGCACAATATGTACTTAGGCTAAGTCAACTTCATTATTTACAATAATGGATACAAATCATATTTTAAATAGCCTTGATAATTTCAAATTTGGAGGACTTCATCAAATCAGTTTAGCTCATCACCGTTTTTACTTTATGTAAATGATAATGAGCTGGCATTAACAATTGGAAGACTTGTGTGAGCTTTGCCATTTTCCTCATGTTTCCTTATACTTAATTGGTAACATTTTATTATCAACCCACAATATTTTTACAGGGGCTTTTTTCATTTTGGCCAAAGAGGGCAAGTAGTTTTGTTAAGAACTCAGCAATAAAACTCTAATTGACTTACTTAGGAACCTTTAACAAATTACAGTATGTGGAAAGAAATGAACACCGAACCATGGCTGCTACTCCTTTTCCTGCCACATCAATGGCAGCAGCTCTATCCAAAACTCATACGTGCCTGCCTTTCCCAACCCCAAGAAGAAACAACTCGCCCCTGTCCAGACCCTTTCATCTCCCCTCGAACGTGTATGTACGGTATGGCTACTGTCACCCCATATGATCATAGGTTCCTTCTGCCCCCAACAGCAGAAGGAACTTTACAGGATGGCCCTGCAGGATGATCTCTGACACAAAGGAATGCTTCTTGTTGGCATTTTCATTTGAGAGTCTTCCCATAAGTACCAGCTGATGACAATAGGAGAGCCTTAGCCTCCCTATCTTTTTTCTTTTTACCAAGATAGTCTCAGAGGTGAAAAGTTTAGATAGCAAACCTATAAACCCACATTTATGAGGCAAATAAATATTTCTCAGACTGACGGGGAAGCTACTGATGTGCAATCGGTCTCTGATAAAGAGCTTAATGAAGCCTCCCTCCGCCTGACAACTGGGCTAGAGTGAAAGCAGGGCACTGCACAGCCCCTCCATGCCCCTTCCCTGCCTTCATCCAGCCAGGAAAAGAAGAATTTAGACCTTTCTGGGAAGGTCCATGGCCAGCCTATTGCTGTTGTAAAATCTAGCTATAAGCCAGACCCCTTCAACCTATAGTGAACCAGAAAAACTTGGAAATTCTCTCTAGCCCCATTCCCTAACTGGTGGAAAATCCAAAGACCTCTTTAGATTTCTGTGAATCTCTAGATACCTCCAGTCTGCTTGCCTCCTAATTTCACATTTCCACAGCATTCGAGGTGTGAAACTCTGTCCCCTTTGAATTAAAAAAAAAAGAAAATTATGTATTCAAATACTTAGGAGCAGAGATCCCAACTGTCTAAAAACTAGGAATGAGGGCATGGATTTTAGAGATTTATATCACAGACTACATAGCAAACTGTTTGGAAAATGTCATTTATCAGACATCCCAAGTCTCCAAAGCTATTTGGCTTCGTAGACCAATTGGAAGCTCCTTCTTAGGCCTTCTCATACATATTGAAATCTACACTCTTTAGATAGCTCCCTATTTCTCAAGAACAAGAGTGACAAATCTCTTCCCCCTTTTCTGTTTACAAGTATTGTCACCTTGTGGATCTTAAAAACAAAAATAATTCCCAAAATACATTTTCCCCTAAAAGAGTTCAGATGCCAAATGTTAAGATTATGACATTATTGCCACCTTATTAATATTGGAAGGGCCCCCTAAAGCCATTATATTTCCTTCTCTTCTTTAATTTAGTAGATATTGGACATCTACTATCCAACAGAATTTCAGCGCACACTGCCCTCACTGTTCTAGATATAGAGGCAAACTTTCTTCTGCAAAGGATGAGTAATAGAGTATTTTAGGTTTTCCAGGCCATATGGTCTCTGTCACAACTACTTAACTCAGCTGTTATAGCACATAAGCCATCATTCAATCTGCTAACCAGTGAGCATGGCAGTGTTCCAATAAAACTTTATTTACAAAAACAAATGGGGCTGTAGTTTTCTATCCCATAATCTAAAAGAAAGCAGATAGCTTTGATGAAAACAAGCAGAGACGCCTCAGGCTAAAAGTCTGTCTCCTTAATTTAGCATGTGAGGCCATTTATCACTTGCCTCACTTGTCCTGCTTCTTCCTAAGGCAATCCCCACCTACTTGGCTCAGGTTAGATGCCCTTCTTTTGAACTTTCTCTGTACCCTGTTAGAGTACCTCTTAGAGTGCTCACATCATTCTGCACCTGTTATTTACCAAACTGAGTTCCTCAAGACTAGGGACGTCTAATTTATCATTTTATGTGCAGTGCCTAGAAGAGTGTCACACATAAATTGGCATTCAACTTATTTTTGTTAAAGAAATTCTTTCCTGCCTTTGCCCAGATTTCTGTTAGTCAGTGTTTCTAAGGACATGTGGGAAGCAGGCAGATGGTCTTCTTTGAATGACACTGACCCAGCATGAGGAACAAGGGGCAGATCTTGGGCAATAAACACAAATGGTTCATCAGTCACGTCTGTGATTGTTGGTGGACTTTTCACAATGCTCCTTGGTCTGCTCTCAGCTCTTGATAGTGACTGTTAGAACTCCGTATCTGAACCAGTAAAACAGATGTGGTGACTTGTCTGAGGCTACAGTGTCAGTCAGGAGACCCACAGCTTAAGGATCTCTGTACTTTGCTCAACTGCCTCCTAAAAGACACCTATGCTTAAGTGATTGTGAAAGATACTTTTTGATGATGTGATTGGTTTCATCCTGTCAAAGGCATGGAATGGACAAAAGAAATTCCTCCTGGCTAAGTCTGTGTTACTATTCTCTTGAGTAAGTACTTTATATAGTTGCCACATTCTGAAGAGGTAGCACTCATAGAATTTGTCAGTTGGATTATATGTTAAGTGTCCCAGAGACTACCCATTTTAACATAAAGATTTCCTCAGGAATGTACATAAAGTGCAATTTCAGGTTTTCATACACCAAGTTTTCTTCAGTGACACACATGCTTTGGGAGCACAATTCTCTGTGGGACTCAGTGTGTTTGTTCAAGAGAAAACATGAAAGAAAATCACCCTTCAGGGAAAGAGGAGCGACTGTTATCAGTGTCTTGGTGTCTGTGTCAGTGTGTGCCTTAGCTCCTATGGTCTTTTGCTTCCCACTCGCAGCCAATCCAGATGTCACCTTGGAACCAAACATCTCCTGCCTCTCACACACTAGTTGTAGGCATCTTTCCCTGGAACTGGGAACAAAATATCCAGATGTGGGTTCCCATTCATCTGTCAAAGGTTTTATATCTCTCCTCTTTGATGCTTCCTTCTGCCCTGTTTGAAGTCTTTCCTTCTAGGACTGTTCAGACACCCTTGGTTTGGTCCATTGAAAATTTCATTGTATAAACACAAAATAAGTTTGTCTTATCATCTGGCCAATATTGTTCCTATCAAATGTTGTTCACCTATTTTAATTCCATTTAGCATATCTGTGCTGAATACCTGCTGAAAATCTAACCTTATGCTAGTCCATGTGGTGAAGTAGTTAGAAGGAGAAAACATTGTCCCCATGTTTGGGGAGCTCCCAGTGTACATGGGAGATGAGACTCATATCTAGAACTTAGAATTGAAAGCAAGAAGATATAAAACAATTCTCCTCACCTATGAGTAAGCCTGATATGACTTGGTTTGATGACAAACACTAGCCCAGTGAGAACAAGCAAGGCTTTCTTTACCAGGCTCTTCATTTTTACTTTCTGAATTCTTTCTGCCTAAGAGAACACAAGGACCCCCCTCAGGATCATTTGCTTTAATCTTTAGCCTAATTCTTAAAGATTTCCTTCTACTCCTTCACCTATGAACAATTTATCCATTTGAATTACTTCTACATTTTTTGCTGGAGAAGTGTGTGTGTTGGTATGCACTGAAAAGGCTCAACAAAGCCCTACTTTATCTTAATAATTGCTCATTCTGAAAGTTTCTTGGAAGTTTGCATTTGTTCTGCCATTATAATATTATCTGTACTCTATCCAGTTTACAAGTTGTAATTTTAACTCATTGGATTTTCTAGTCTTTCTCTGCTATCATTTTTTTTACACAAAAGAAAGTCTGTTCAGAAGTTTGCCGTATCTTCAGGCAAGTACCTAGCCCAGAGACAGAATCAATGAGGATTTAAAATAATAATAATAATGAGGCAAAAAAAAAAAAAAACCAGCTATGGCATCTTGGGGAGTATAAGCTATTAAGCCTTCTCTACATTTGTCTACTTTGTAATTTTCATCAAATTTCTTATCCTTTCTGGGTCTTTGTCCCTTCCATTTTCTTCCTACCCCTGTGAAATCAAGATTATAGTTTGAGTCATATTAACCCATAAGAATGTTCAGAAGTAACAATGAAATATAGTAGAGACAGCTTTAGAATTGCCAGAGTCCTACTTAAAAGCCATATAGATAAAAGTCACAAATGAGACACAAAAACATATGATCTGTTATAGGAGCTTGCTTAGTACAATTGATTCAAAATGTCCTCCCTTGTTCTGTCCTTTCCCAGTTGTACACATTTCCATATACTAAGCAGTAAACAAATAATTTATACTTTTTATTAACCTATGCAACTTATAAAGTGTCACATCAGCTACTATTCTAGGTAATTTCTCCTGTTCTAATAAATACCATGAACAAATAACTCTGTGTTTTAGGTCAAAGCATCATTAATAATTGGTTAGGTTTACTTTTGATTTGATTGAGTTAAACCTAACATGCTAGTATTTCCCACTCTGTAAAACTATCTAAAACTCTTCTTTTCCACTTCTGTTAAAGATCATATGCTCCCAAACATAACATCTGGTCTGTCCCTTAAAAATAACTTCTGTCATTTAAAAAAACAGCAGTTATATGAATAAATCAAGACTATCATTATTATTGAAGAATTAACATGTAGGGAGTGAATTCTAGGATATACTATCAAGAGAAAAAAGCAAAGTGCAAAAGAATACATATAGTTACTACCCTTCAGGTGAGAAAGAAGAGAATAAAAGAAAATGAACTTGTAACTTCCCATTTGTACGAAAGACATAAAAGAAAGATAAATCTGAAATGAAGTTGGGTGGAGTGGGTGGGGAAGATGTACAAAGAAGAGGGGAGAATAGAACAGATTAGTTGGGATAGAAAGGGAGTAACACTTCTAAGTATACTTTTTCATATAACTCTGCCTATTAGAATCATAGTATTTTTCACATAGCCCCAAAATAGGTAATTAAAATCAACCGGAGTGGAGAGAATCCAAACTGAGACTCAAGCAGTGAAAATTAAATCTCAACGAATTACAAAAGAATAATATAACCCCACTGGAAGGAGTGAGAAAGAAAAGAACTAACCCAAATAACTTCAGTACCGGTATTTTGACAGTAGCTTGTTAGGCTAAAAACAAAAAGAATTAGTATAGTATAGAAAAAAATACTATACTCTAGGCAGTAAATTTGTTTCTCATAAGGGCATGGATTAGCAATTCTGAAACTGCTTTATACTGGGAAAGAACAAATAAGTAAAATATATTAGATAATGAGAACCAGGTTTCTCACTGTCAGCGAAAGGAGGGAAGACTAAATGAACCCTGTAGTATTGGACTAGAATCAGAGACATCAAATATGAACTCAGGATTTTTATTTATATACACAAATACATAAATGTGTGTGTGTGTGTGTGTGAGAGAGAGAGAGAGAGAGAGAGAGAGCACACAAGAGCGAGTTAGTATACCTATGTGTGTTTCTGAACTCTGTCCTGAGAAAGGGCCTCAAAACAGTAACACTCCAATAGGAAGGAGCAGATCTTGATTTCTGTAAACCATTCCCAATAAAAGGAACCAGAGCTTCTTAGAGAAGTGATTGATTCCAGGGCTGGGACAGGGAAGGTACAAGATGAGCTTAGAACATCTTACAGTGCCAGAAAGTAAGGAAGTAGTCAAAAATGGATAGGGGCAGATCAAAAATACACACAAGGGCCAATTTAAAAGAATCCTCAATGACCAAAGCTGGAACAATTTGAACAACAAAGTAAATAATGATTGTATTGGATTATAATCCAAAAAAACAAATATCCTTGAAGTTATACTGATAAAATAATAGGACAAATAAATAAATGAGGAAGAAGAGACAGCACTTTTCCTCACAGAATTCCAATTAAGAGTCAAATACTACAATAAATATTGTTGCAGGCAAGACCCACCAATGGATGCTAGAACTGGTGGACAAAAGCTTGCGAAGAAACAGGATATTTGTAGTTGAAAGTATATCTCCCCCAAGGATGTATTTGGTCAGAGATCAAAAATAGTAACTTTGCAGTGTAGAAACTCACCAGCCACCACCTTTACTAAATAATTGACGTTAATATCACCAATAATTAGATACAGATATGTGATTTACCCCTGATATGATGCACTAAGAAGGGCACAGTGTCACTTCTGTAGTAGTTTTTCAAAAAATGCATAACCTCAATCCAAGATTTCTTAACATTAATGACATTTGGGTTCAGGTAATTCTTTTGCAGGGGGGCAACTTGTGCATTGTAGGATCTTTAACAGCATCT
The DNA here is from genome assembly GCA_004024925.1 of Scalopus aquaticus. NCBI lineage: Eukaryota > Metazoa > Chordata > Mammalia > Eulipotyphla > Talpidae > Scalopus > Scalopus aquaticus. The sequence continues at coordinate 1,848 of PVIJ01001001.1, read as the reverse complement.
CTGGTCTCTACCCATTAGTTTACAATAGCACCACCACCACTACCATCCCCATCCTTATCACAACCAATAATGTCTCCAGACATTCCCAGATGTTTCCTGGATGGCAAAATCTTCCATGGTTGAGAACTGCTACCTCAATATAATTATAAAATATTGGGTAAATCCAAATTGAGGGACATTCCAGAAAATAAGTGACCAAAAGTAAACTATTCAGAAGGAAGAATGAGGAAATGTCCCAAGGTGGAAAAAACTAAGGAGACATATATCAAAATGCATTGAGAGATCCTGGATTGAATCAGAAAAAAAGGAATATTAGTGGAAAATCTGGTGAAATTAGAGTGAAGTCATTGTTTAGTTGATAGTGTTGTTCCAGTATTGATTTCCTGGTTCTGGTCACTCACTGTGGTAATATGACATGTGAACATTAGGAAGGTTATGAAGAACTGCCCAAACGATTTTTGCAAATTTTATATGTCTAAAATTAAAAGTCAAATATTTCCAAAAAACAATCTGCCATTGATGTTAATAAGATACAGGCAAATTTTCCCTACTGAACTCGATGACAAAGATGTAAGCATAACGGGTATTTGATATCACTGTGATAATTTCCATCATTCTGCTTATCTGATAAGCAGAGTAAACCTTAAATATAATGTTGTGCATGCGTGTATGTGTGTGTAGTCTGCACCATAGTTTATATTTGCTGTTTAAATGGACAGTTTGCAAAACATTCAATTGATAGTTTAAAAAGGAGTCATAGTGTGTCACTCGATAGCATTTAACTCATTTGACTTGGATTAGTTCTAGTTTTTCTTTTATTCCCTTATATGCAGGGAAATCACTCCTTGCACATACTAGATGGTTGCACATACTTCTTTAAACATACTAGATGTTTTTTAAAAATTGCTGAATTCAGTGAGTTCGCATCTTCATTAAGTAAATGAGACAAGCAAACATATTATCTATATTTCAAATCCTATGAATAAGTACTAGAAGAGGTTATTTTATCTGAATTTTTTAAACTTTAGAAGATTATAATTTTAATGCAACTCTTAAGAAATTTAGAGTGCAAACCCAAAGAAGTGGTATATAAATTCCTTCCAGAATCATTACATGCAGAATCAAGAATTTTAACAATGTTCTGATGTAGAGGTAAGAATTCATCAAAATGCAACTACAAGAAACCCACTAATAAAGAAACCTGGCCATGAGAAAAATAAAGTATCCTTGTGGTTTTGTTAGTCAGGTGCCGGGCCCATCCAGCCTTATCAGGCCTCAGGAGCCAAACCACACCCGTGGTTATGCATCCTCCTGGCCAGCCCAGAACACAAGAGCTACTACTTATACTAATCTTCTCTCATAATGAGACTGGTGCTTGATTGAAACTACTCTTATAAGACTTGTTTTTACATATAGGCCACTTAACTCTATTCCAGACACACGGTCATCAGTCACCTCTTGACAAAAATCACAGACTCATCCTAAAGCATAGGGTGGATGGAATACTGTAGGTGTAGAAGGTCATTTAAAATAGTACTTAACATGGCTTTCAATAACACCTGGGTACACCATTAGACACTAGATCTTGCTGTACGAAAGCTATGCCTTTTAAGTCTTTGTAATGACAAAAAACCCTCGCTGTAGTTTAAATTATCTTCTATTTATGACAAGAAGAATAGTTTTCCTTTTATTTATTTTTATTTTTTTAAATATATTTTATTGTTATTTATGTCTTTTGCATTTTGTATTCCCCTTGAGTAACCCACCACCAATTCACCCGTGATCCATCTCCGTGGTCCCTTGTGTTCTTTTCTACTCCATTTTGTGCCCTTATCCTCCCCTCCCCCC
>PVIJ01001000.1:55984-230054 GCA_004024925.1 Scalopus aquaticus | reverse complement strand
CCACCCCCTTCCCTGAGGCGCTTCACCTAGTCCTTCACCTCCCACTCCAACAATCTTGTCACTTTTCCTCAGTGAAATGCCTGAGGGTTGGGGCAGGGTCATACCAACAGGTCCAGCCTATCTAGGCTTTTCCAAAGCTTCTCGAGCTTTCTATTCCGTCCCCACCCCCCAAGAAAACCGGAGGGCAGAGCTGGAAGTGGCCCTTCATACAGGAAGTCCATATTTGAAGCTGACTGAGTTACCTGAAAAACTGTGCTTTCCTCATTCTACTCCAGAATGAATTGATTTGTTTTAAAATAAAAAAATTTTTAACGACTTACAACCGAGTAAAATTAAGAATCCACGGGCAGATCCGCTTTGTTTATCCCTGATGCTGATTTACTCACAAACCTCCCTTCTCCCTCTGTCCCACTCAGCTGGCAGAGTCCACGTCAGGCTAGACCCCTCTGCTTGGTGCCAGCACCTCTACAGCTGAGGCCGACTCCAAGCGGGGAAGCATGGGGCTCCGACGGGTATTGGTTCTCCTTTTAAAAATTCATGATCCCTTGGGCCTCCCTGGTGGCGCAATGGGTTAAGACGCAGCACTGTGAAGCTATCCAGAGCCACTGCAGCACGAGTTCGATCCCCAGCCAGGGAGAATCCCACATGGCGCAGCAGACCTCTCCTGCCTTGCCCGCTGCTCCCCTCAGCAGTGTATTTCTGATCTGCCTGTTCTGCTACCCGCTCTGTCTCTGGTGAATCCTCTCACCCCTGCCCCCGCACCTCTGGCCTACACCCCTTGTATGCATAAATGAAAGTAAAATCTTAAAAAAAATAAATAAAAATAAAAATTCATGACTCCCCACCACCATACCTCTGGCCTACACACCCCAGTTCTTCTATGCATACATAAATAATAGATCTCTAAAAAATAAAAAAACTCACAATCAGCGGTCTCCAAGGAGCAATCTCCCCCCCCCCACCTCTGCACCCTCTCCCGTGGGGGGGCATCTTCTCCGAATGGACCCCAAGTCAGACTGTCTGCTCAAGCCACCTGCAGCCTTCCCCCCAACCTGCACACTCACCAGCCCTCAACACCCGCCACCAAGCCCCCATCGTGAGGATTCCCGCTGCTCAGGGCAAAGGGCGCACGCGCGCGCCCTCCTGGCGCCTCTCCTAGAGTGTCCCTCCTGAGTCACCAGCCAGCCCTGCCCGCTTTCCCACCCTGCAGGGCGGTCTGGCCTACCATCTGCATCAACACCCCCCCCACCCCACCCCCACCCCCCGCAACAATCTCCTTTTCTTGGATCCTTCCACCACGGGACTTCTAGAAAAAGCCAGTGTGCTGGGGTCCCCAAGGCCACCCTTGGGTTGGATGGTCCCCTAGGAGTCACAGGACCCCACAGTGCTACCAGAATCATGGTGATGGTTTGTGGCATCAAAAGGACACAGGGTAACAGCAGCAAAGAAAAGGGGCCTGTGAGGGGGTCCCGGGGAGACCAGGAGCAAGCTCCCAGGAGTTCCCTGCGGCAGAGCTGTGAGCCACGCCTCGCTTTCCAGCAAAGATGTGACGTGGGGACAGAGCCTGGCGAGCAGGGGTCAGGCAACTGGGCATGAAGCACCCACCGAACGTGAGCCCCACAGTCTCCAGCCCCCACCCCCAGAACCCCAGGCAAATAAAAACAGGCGTTTTCCGCGAATCACATTAATGCAAATTCTCTGCATGGCCCAGTGTATAAAGGACACGCCCCTCGGGCAGGACATTCCAAGGACTCAGAGGTCACCTGCCGGCTCTCGCCCTGTCCTTCCTGCGCCCGCTCGGGGCTGGAGAGTGAGCACTGAGCTGCCCTTCACCACGCGCGGCGTCTATAGTGCTTACACCACGTCGTCCCTCTCAACAAGACCAACCGTGACCTCCATGTTAGGAAACCTGTGTCCCGCTCACCAGCGTCTGACCTATGTTAACCACGCTTTCCTTCCTCCCGAAAGACTCTCCTCTCGCCTTCCAAGACATACCTTCTTCTGGCTTTCCTTCTACCACAGTGGTTCTCAAACTTTAGCCTGTGACATAATCATCTGGTAAAGCACGGACGTTTGGGCCCCCAGCCTGGGGTTTGCGAGGCAGTAGGTCTGGGTGGGGCCTGGCGTTCTGCATTCCTAACAAGTACCAGGTGACGCTGTGGCTGCCTGTCCCCAGACCACACTCTGAGAACCGCCTCACAGGCCGCTTCTCCTTGGGCTCCTCCTGGTCCCTCAGCTCCCTGGCTCCAAATGCGGCGCGTACCCCAAGCTTGGGTCTCTCATTCTATTTAGACATTCACCCCAAGAAAGTTCATCCAGACCTACGACTTTCATGCCCATCTGCTGGCGCTGAAACCAGCGGCTGCTCCCTGGACCTGTCCCTGACACCACACCTGCACACCCAGGTGCCTACTGGGAGTCTTATGATTAATACATCCCAGACGAAGCTCTGGGGTCCCCTCCCCCCGACCTCGGTCCTCCACTTCTCAACAAATAGTCCTGCTCCTCCAATCCAAAATAGGGAATGGGGGTGTTTTTTAACACTTTGTGTGCCGGTGCCCTTTAAATTTACCAGCCCTTGGGGCCGGCCATTTTCTGTGCCACCGCATGAATGGTAGAAGCATTCAATAAAACACACACAACTCCTGAACTACAGGATATTAAAAAAAACTGTAATAGCTCTCATAAAACACCTTACACTTTCACCAAAACAATGTGTAAAGCTTCTAGACTGAGTACGATCAAAGAAACAGCTCCTAATAGTTCCAAATAATCCCCCGTGGCGTGAAAAACCGGAGACTAGATGAACACGTATTAATACGTGAGCGGCCACCTGATACTGGTGACAAAAACATATATTAATACGTGAGGGGACCACAGAGTGTTAAAAGGCAAGTATTATCATTGATTTCTTGCTTTCTTTTGCCCCCACAATCCACCACCTACCTCCAGGGCGCAGCTCAAACCCACCCACGTCGCTCCGTCTTCTGCGACCACGCTGTCCCAAGTCGCCATGGTTTCTCTTGACTCCAACGAGCTCTCGTAGTCTGTTCTCTCCACCACATCCAGAAGGGGCATGTTGCAATCCGAAGTCCCCTCTGTGAAGCCCTCCTCAGTCTCGCACGACACGGGCTCCGAGTCACCAAGGCCCGCGTGGGTCAGACCTCCTGGAGCTGGTGCAACAGCCCTTCTCCCATCCCCCTGGGACGTGCCAGACTCGGGGCTGTGCACCTGCGGCTCCCTCCGACGGCAACGTGCTTTTCCCCAGGTCTCAGGAGCCTTGCTCCTTCTTGTCATCTGGCCTCAGCTGGCCGTGCAGCCATCGCAACAGCCTTGCTGGCCCCTCAGCCGTAGGTAACTGCCTGGTTGACTCCCTGTCGTACACTGTGCCCTCTGTGGTGTCAGAACTGGGCACCAAGTCCCTCCAACTCAGCCTGGGCCCAGCCGTGTTGGGGTCACAGGCTCTATGATCCTCTTCCATTCTCACCGACGTACACCCCTCTCTGAGATGACGACCTTGCTGCCTTCTCATTGTAGGTCACTCAGAGGGTCAATTCTCTGAGAGAAGGGATTGTCTGTCTGCTGATTGAATATCCGCACCTGGCACAGAGTAGGTGCTTAGTATGTGTTTGTCGAATACCAATATACACAGAGTGCTTACGAGGTGCCAGGCACTCGCTGCTCCTAGGTGTTTATTCCTTTAATTCTTTAGGGGAGGGCCTTCAAGAAAACAGGCACCGGAGCTGAAGTTGCTTGCCCAGGTCCCGGGGTGGGCGGCGGCAACACTGAGCTTTCCATCCTGTCGACCCCAGGACTGGGGTGCAGACACTGTGTGCCGTTGTCTGAGATCCCGGATTGCCCTTAAAGCCTCAGGGTGTCAGGATGTCAGAGCACCATCGGGGAAACCAAGGCTGATGGAGGAGATTTCTGCCCACTGAGAAAACCTGGAAAGACAGAATGCCGCATTTAAAACACCCAAGGAAGGTGTAAGAGAGGCCTCGAGACAGGTGAGAGCTGAGCAACAAAGAGCCATAGAGAAGGAAGTTCAGAGGGGTGAGCCTAACCTTGGGGTCACAGTGTCCCCTTGAGGCGGCTGCGCATGCACAGAGTGGCCCCATGAGCAGAGAGCGTGGTTAGTACGTTCAGGAAGTTATCTGACAAATATAGTAGAGATTCCAGCTCCAAGTTGGAGTTCAGGATAAGGGGCTCTAGGGGGATGAACCAGACTTTCAGTGGGACCCCAAAGAGTGATGCTCTCACAGGTTGAATTGGAAATTTTTCAGCCTCAAAAGGCTGAACCCCAGCTTTTTTAACTCTCTCATTCCCAGACCATATTAGCCGACATATTGCCAAAAGCAAGAGGAAATTTCCTCTGGAGGAAGGTAGCATCATCCACGCTCACATTATATTTTTGCCACACAAGGTTTGGCAGTCAATGAGAAAGGATCATACATATCTGAAGACAGAACTGAATGGGGGCAAATCAAGAGGGCATAAAAACTCTTAAAGGCCAGGAGACCTGCCCATGGACAAAGCTGCATGGAACTGGGTGTGCACTTGTGTGTGCCCACCTAGATCCTCACGAGCACCAGGAAAATTGGGAAAACCTGGACAACATTGTTTCACTGTCAATATCCCGCTATGACCCCCACACTAGGCCTTGTGGGCTGTTACCAGAAGAGGTCTTCGGGAGGCCATGTTAATGGAGGTGCCATAGAGGGAAACGGTGCTTCTTTTACTAATTTATAACAACTAAATGTGAAATTATGTAATTTTTTATAAGATCGCTTAGGCCATTGGTAGAGTTATAAGACACAAACTTGAAAATACCTACGGTTAATGTATTCAAAAAATGACATGACAAATAGGAGAACTTCCAACAGAGAACTGCAAACTATTAAGAAAATTAAATGAGGGCCTCCCTGGTAGTGCAACGGGTTAAGCCCAGTGCTGTGGAGCTGTCAGTGGCTGCGGCGGTGTGAGTTCAATGCCCGGCAGGGGAAGATTCCCTCATGGCGCAGCAAACCTCTCCTGCCTCGCCCGCTTCTCCCCTCAGCATTGTATTTCCATCGATCTGCCTGTTCTGCTCCCTACTCTGTCTCTGGGGAACCCTCTCACCGCCCCACACCTCTGGCCTGCACCCCAGCTTGTATGCAAAAATTTAAAAAAAGAAAATTAAATGAAAATTCTAGAACTGAAAAACATTCACCAAATGTATGAGCTCCATAAATAGGCTTAGCAGATCAGTTAAAGAAGGTATCCATGAACTCTGCTAGAGAGAGCAAAAGAAATTATTCAGAATAAAGACTGAGAAGAACAGGAAATACAAGGGAGGAAGTGTCAGGTTAATATGGACACAGTGCGAAGACCTAACATATAAGGAGCCCCGGAAGACGTGAAGGAAGCAAGCAGGGTAGAAAGAAAATTTGAATAGATAATGTCTGAGAATTTTCCAAAAACAATAGAAGATATTAAGCCACAAGTTCAAGAATCTCAGGGACGCCAAACTTGAGAAGTGCAAAGTGAACCACAGCAAGGACTTGGACAGTGAAACATACATAAATCAAAGACAAAAAATCTCCAAAGGTCTCAAGGAAAGGAGTGCTCTCCTTTCTAAGGAGCAAAGGCCAGAATGACAGCTGTCTTTCAATAGAAGGAATGAAAAGAGAAGACAATAAAATGACATCTTTAAGAGGCTTAAAAGAAGGGCCTCCCTGGTGGCACAACAGGTTCAGCACAGCACTATACCACTGCAGCATACCCGGCCAGGGAGATTCCCACATGGTGCAGCAGACCTCTCCTGCCTCATCTGCTGCTCCCCTCAGCAGTGTGCTTCAGTAGATCTGCCTGTTTTGCTCCCCACTCTGTCTCTGGTGAATCCTCTCACCACCCCCCACCAATGGCCTATACCCCAGCATTGCATGCATAAATAAATAAATCTTTAAAAAAAAAGAGGCTGAAAAGAAAGCAGCTGCCACGTTAGGATTCTAGGTTCACTGAGAAGCCTTTTAAAATGAAGAGGAAATGGGGCCTCCCCGGTGGCGCAGCAGTTGAGCGCTGCGCTGTGGAGCTGCCGGCAGCGGCGACGCGAGTTCGACGCCCAGCCGGGAGAATCCCACATGGTGCGGCAGACCTCTCCTGCCTCGCCCGCTGCTCCCCTCAGCAGTGTATTTCTGATCTGCCTGTTCTGCTCCCCGCTCTGTCTCTGGTGAACCCTCTCGCCGCCCCATACCTCTGGCCTGTACCCCAGCTTGTATGTAAAAAAAAAAAATAAATTAAAATAAAATGAAGAGGAAATGAAGATGTTTTCAGAAAAAAGAGAAAACAGAGCATTCACCACTCTTGGTTTTTGTCATCAACAGAGCTTCTCTAAGGCATAAGCCACAGAAAATTCTTTAAAGAGGGGGAAATGGTCCCAAAAGGAAACTCCAATGAGGAACAACAAAAAGGGTAAGTATATGGAAGAATCTAAGTTAATATTTATTTTTTAAAAAATGATTATGTTCTGTGCGTTTAAAACTCACGACAGAATAAAAGGTGGGAGGGGCTAATGCCGTCAAGATGCCCTCCTGTCTTGCACGGCCCTGGGCATAGAGAAAGCGCTCACCTGAATGGACTTTAATGAGTCTAGACTCAGTATTATGCCTCCCTAGGGTGATCACCAGAAGGTAAGAGATAATGTGACTAACAAGCTCTCTTACAGGAAAAAAAAATGAATTATAAAAATAATTCAAAAGAAGAGTTAAAAGGGAAAGAAAAAGATGCACAGAATGGCATAAGTAGTGAATGATAAGTTGACTGATTTAAAGCTACATTTAAGGTAAGTTGGTAATTACATTAAATATAAAAAGCATTCCAGTGAAAACACTGATGTTGTCAAGATGGATTAAAAATAAGTATATGGAAAGATTGAATTTAAAGAATAGGAAATACACACTATGCAAACATGAACTCAAGGAAAGTCGGTGTAACTGTACTGAGTTCAAAGTAAACTTTAAAACAAGAAGCACTGCTAGAGATAAAAGGGATATTTCAAGATGATAAAGAATCAACTTCTTAGGAAGACATAATAATTATAAATGTGTATGCATATACTAACGTAGCTTCATAATATAGAAAGTAAAATTCAATCCACAACTGTAGTGGAATATTTTAATAACTGTTAGATTAACAGACAAAAAATTCAGTAGGCATATAGAAAACTTGAACAAAGTGATTAAGGAACAAAATGATTGACCTGACAGAGCAACTATAGAATAGACATTCTTTTCAATTGCCCATGAAAAATTTTACCAAGAATGACTATAGTAGAATAATGGACCCCCACGATGTCCACACCCCAGCCCCCAGAACCTGTGAACAGGTTATGTCACATGGCAAAGGGAAATAAGCTTTGAGGTGGAATTAAGGCTGCTAATCAGATGACAGGAGATTAGGAGATTAATCCAGATAATCCAGATGGGCCTAATGGAATTGATGTTCTTAGACCCCAAATAGGGAGGCTGGAGATCGTGTCAGCAGATGCAGCTGAGGAAGCCACAAGTCAAAGAATTTAGGAAGTCACTAGACGCTGGTAAAGGGAGGAATCTGTCTCCCAGAGGCTCAGGAATGTAAATTTCAGCTCAGTGAGACCCATTTCAGACTTCTGACTCCAGAATATAAATTTATGTTGTTTTATAACATAAATTTATGTTGTTTTAAGCCACCATTTTCCCAATCTCTGTTACTTGCTGCTGATCCAATTGCCAGCTGATTTCGGGGTTCCCCACCATGTGCCACTGGCAACAGCAGGAGCACATGAAAGGGTGTAGCTGGAGTGTAAGCTGCACCTGATAAGAGCTGACTGCAGGAGCGGGACAGGCTCGCTCCACCTCATTCATTCACACACACCCCCATTCAGGTAATGCTAAGCAGCTACTCTGTCAGGTCATCCAGGGGTATCAGGACAAACAGGACAAACAGCTCTCAAGGAGCTCACAAGGAAGAGAGACGGAAACTCAATTCAAGGCAGTGACAGGTACATGCCCCAGTAAGACAAGGGCACAAAGGACTCCTCTGGTAGCAGCTGAAGGCACCCTGATGTGCAGTTTAGCCAGAAAGGGACACGGGTTAATATAGCCAAAGGGGGGAAAGGCAGAGGGAGAACGCGGGCAGACGTGTGTGCAAAGGGGAGTGTGCAAAGGGGAGGGGGGGAGATACAGCGGAGTGTGTGCAGAGCCAGGAGAGTTGATGAGGCTGGGGGCACAGCACAGGGCAGGGGGCCCGCAGGGACATGGAGCTGCCAGGAGCACCCCAGGGAGTCTTGGATGCCTGCTCATGGCAGCTGGATGACACCTGGGAGGTGACAGGGACTCATGGAGGGAGGCAATGCAATGGTGAAATCTAGGTTTTAGAGGGTGCCCTTGATGTGGCAGGGGGAAAGGGCAAGACTGCAGTCGGGGGTGCCATCAGGAAGTTGCTGCAGAAATACAGATGGGCTCACGGTGCTGTGCACATGGGTAGTGCCAGGAAGATGGCCAGAAGGGCTATAATCAGGACATAGTGAGGAGTCAGAATTGGCAGGCTTGTGATTGATTGGAGGTGGGCGATGTGAAGTGTGAAGAGTGAGATTCCCTGGTTTCTGATGGAGGCAACAGTGTGGGTGGTGGTGCCATTTGCTGAGATGGGGAATGCAAGGAGAGCAGGCTGGGAGGAGGTGATCGATTTGGTTTGGGACACGTTGAGTCTGAGAGCTTGTGGGAGATGCTGATGGAGATGGCCAGGGCCAGTTGGATATTTAGTTGGATCTTTAGGTCTGGAGCTCTGGTGAGAGGCCTAATCTGGAGAAACACAGGAGCCCTCAGAATCTAGAAGGACACTGAAAATGAAACCCTGGGAGTAGATGAGACACAGTAATTCTCAATGAGATACACACAGGGTAACCCTCTGGGAGGGGATCTGGGAGGGGCTTTTCCAAAGTACAGCCCGACTCTCAATTCCAGGAAACTCTCTAGGACGAGTGACCTTGGGAGAACCTTGCTGATGAAGAGGTGAGCTAAGGTAGGAAGAAATGCAAGACCATTGGTGAAAAGAAAAGAGGGTGATGGTGGGCACAGAGCAAAGAAAGAGCCCAAGAAGGAGCTAGAGGGAAGAGGGGTTTGAGGAGATCCAGGAAAGTGAGGTGCCCAGGTGTTAGGACAGGGCAGTGATTCTCAGTGGTGTGCCCAGGTGTTTGTGAAAAATAGGTCCCTGCCCCCCAGCATGCTGATGCCATGGGACCCTGGAATCTGCATTTAAAGAGTCCTGTGAGTACTGCCTCCAGGGTAGAGAACTTCATGAAGATGAGCGTGGTCGACAGTCTCATGCCAACAGAAGGGATGAATCCAGAAAGATAAAGACTATAGGGTCTACGGGATCCTACTCTTCAGGAGGTCACCAGTAGCCATGGAAGAGGGAATTTCAGTTGTGTCGTGGGAGTGGAAGCCAGATTGTAGTGGGCTGAGGAGAGACTGGGAGGTGAGAAAGAGAATACAGCAAATGTGGACCCCTTTTGGGAGAAGTTTGGATGAGAGGCGGAGGCGAGAGCTTCACCCCCCTCAAAGGCCACCCTTCTTCTCCTGGAGAAAGTTGGCAAAGAGGATTCAGGAAATCTGGAGGCTGAGTCAGAAATTCCACGGACCCTCAGAACATACCAGGGAGGCAAGATGGGAAGCAGCAAGGGCCTCACATACCTCACGCTGCCAAGTCTCAAAGCTAAACTCATTGTGTCTGCCCACTCTGTCTGCCCACTCCAAGTTCAGTCTGCCATTGCTACCAACCCAGAGATCTTTCTGTCACCCAAGTCTGACCTAGTTTTCACCTGGCTTGAAACCCTCCCACAGTCTCACTGCAGCCCAAAGAGCATCCAAGTCCCTGAATTCTGGCATTCAAAACCCTTCCAAAACCTGGGGTTTCTACTTCCCTCTGCATCTTCACCCGCACCCTCTTCACCATCGCCGCCATTTGCACCACATTCACCTCCACCCAGGTCACCTCCACCCTGTGCTTCCCACCTTCATCAGCCTATCCGCCATCTTAGATGCAGCCAAGCCAAGAGCCACCTTCCTCCTTGGAGAAAACCAACACCCTGTCGCTAGTAGAATGAATTCTCTGTTTGTTAACCGGCTGTGCAAAGGGATGGTGCATTCTCTCAGGCCAAGGTCCTCCTGGAACTCTCTGAATCACCAGCACCAAGCAGGGGGCCAATCTCCTGTCTGTGAATGTGGCCGTGGGGTTTGACCCCAAGGGCTCATCAGGTTAAAGGAAATGTTTAAAGAGGGCCCAACTGACCCTTTGATCCACCAATTAAGTAACTGAATCTGAAGTTTCTTCTCCCTCCCCCGTTCTCTTTTTATACTAATACTTACAGATTCATTTTCTTCCCAAGGGGAAGACAAGGCGGGCTCGGACAAACAGGTCTTTAAGTTGATGTAGGTGGGACCGGGGGACGCTTACGAGGGCGTGCTGCAGGTGAGAGTACCAGGACCCTTCTCGGGGTCTCACCTCTAACGAGTCGCTTCGCCTCCTTGAACCTTGGTTCGCACTGAATGACGTATAAAGTGAATGTGTCAAGTTCTAGTTATTAATAGGCTTTTGAGATGCTAATAAAGCAACACCTCAGCGCCACACTAACAAACTGCATTTGTTATCAAAATGACTAAAGGAAACCCCCAAAGTTTGTTCCTCAAAAAAACCCACGAGAACTTTACGCACAGGCCTCCTCAGGCCCACTGAGGACGACTATAAGTGAAGCCCCGCCTCCCTGCCCCAGGCCACGCCCCTTCCGCACAAACCTCGACGTTGGAGGGCCCTTCGATGTTGATTGACGTCTTTATTCACCAATGAGAAGTGAAAACCCCGTCAACGTCCGGTGAGGGGAAGGACTTCCTTGCTGGTTGCTAAGACACTCTGGTTTCGCTCCTTGACAACCCTGGCGGGGGTGCGCTAGCTGCTGCCCCGGCTCCGGCCCCCGTGGGAGCAGGTGAGGCCCCGGGGCTAGGCGGGCAGCCGGGCGGGGAGGGCCGGCCCGACAGGGGGGCGGGAAGCATCGCGGGGCGGGCGGGGCCTCGCCCATCTCGAGGCCCCACCTCAGTCTCCCGCCTGCTGGTCCCCAGCCCCAGGTCCTCCGACCCCCACTACTCCACTTAGAGGACCTGAGAGCTCGGTGGTGACAGATTCGTCGTCGCGACTCTGAAGGCCTCTCTTTTCACCCAGTGGAGACCGGATCCATCTTCGCGCTCTCCTATCCTCCCTGACCCGACTTGCCCCAGCACCTTGACACCCATCGCCCGCCCCAAACACATCTTTCGCAAAGTAATCTCCCCACCACTTCCGTGGGTGGGTCGGTGGTCGCCATCACCTTGACCTGACCCGCTGGCTGTGGGTAACTGTGAATGGACTGGGGACTCCAGGCGGGTCATTTCCCTCTTTGGGCCTCGGTTGCCCCATCTATAGAGGAGAAGTTGGGTTGAATGATCTCTAAGGCCTTTTGGACTCTGATCTTCCAGGATGTGATTCTTTGACCCAACTGTAGGCTTCCCCCAATGATGTGCTACCCGGGGAGGCATGGGTGTAGTGAGAAGAACTTGGCAAACCTAATTTGCAGGACCGTCACAAGTTACCTGACTTCCCTGCTTCCTGTCTGACTTTATATGACATCAGGATACTGTAGCACAACTCCATAGGGGATTCTGAGGATGAGATGAATTGAAGAGCCCAGCTCAATGTGGGATCAGTATTTGCTATTTTACTTCCTTTGTCTCTTCCTGCCTTGCGGTTTCCCCAAGAAGTCCCCAGTTCCCTAGTGTCAGCTGTCATTTCTCCATTTAACCCTCAAAGCCGGACCCCCATCTCTGATCTTTCTCCTGAATGTCCTTAGTTAGGGAGGCTTTGTGTCGGGGGTAATGATGTAATGATGTGATAGCTGGATGGGTGGCATTCCTTATCTATCTCCCCGAGTTAGTCCCTGGTTTCGTCATTTCCTCCTCCTGTACATACCTTTGCACATCTTACCAGCAATTTAAACTCAGTAGTGCCAAAATCAAACTGTGGCTTTTCTACCTATCTACTTGTTCTACCTGACTTGCTGTCTATCTCTAGGTGGTATCTGCCTTCTCCTGGGGCATCATCTGTCACTGCCATGCTCATCCCATCCTGGCAGTTGTCAAGTTGCTTTGGTTCTGCCTCCATGAGGACCTCACATCCTCTCCATTCCTGAAGCCACTACCGTGGTTCAGATGTTTAATATCTGTGCCCTGAGAGTCATTGCTGTGCCACCCAGTTGGTGTCCAGTCTCTCCTGTTGGTGCAGTCTGCTGGAATAATTGCCAGAAAATACAACCATGTCACCAACCTCCAAGAGACTGCCAAAGGGTTTCCCATTCCCCACTAAAAGTATCCACACTGCTTAAGCCTGGGCCTTAGGGCCATTCTATACTTCCATGACCCAGCCTCGTCCTTTTCCACAGCCTTCCTTTCCCCTTCTTCATTGCTAAGTTCTGCCCTCCAGCCAGATGGTTGGTTGCACTTTCCCAGAAAACACTTTGAGTGTTCTGCCCTGGCATTGCCATGTTGTTCACCTCTCTACCCAGAAAGTCTCCCTCTTGTCCACCTGTCCAGATTCCCACTCACCTGGCTCAGCTGCTGCCCCTGCCACCAGGGGGCATGATTTTTCTTCTCTTGCTGTCCTCCCCAGCTCCAGCATCCTCTTTGTCTCTGCAGCTGACTTGTGGCACTTACTCCACCATGAACCATTTCAGTGTGTGTGTGTGTGTGTGTGTGTGTGTCTCCCATACACTGTAAGATCTTAAAGGCAGAGACTGTCTCTTGCTTATAGTGAAATAATTGAAAAACATCCTGAAGTCTCTTGAACCTGGGTCATATACACTTGGGGTTGAATCCCAGCTTCTCTGCTTACTAGCTGGGTAAGAAGTCACCTTCCTTTTCTGGGCCTGTGTAGTCACTATAGAAGCCAGAATAACTGCCTGACTGTCAGAGTATTGGGGGGAGTATATAAGATCCTGCGTGGTGGAACATCCCTCTTTTGCCTGGCTCAAGATCAGTGCTCAGTAAATATTACCGAGCAAATCCCAGAGGTCCTCTGCCTTCCCAAGGAGCAAATAACATTGAATGTAATAACAGTGTGGGCATTTGTAGGGCTTCGGCCAGGTGCCCAACACTGGGCTTGATGCCCTGGGACCTCTACAGGAGAGTAGGCCAAGCCCCTCGCCCGCTGGCCTCCTGGTACACACTAAGTCGTGGCTGGTGGTGTGATGTCGCTGGTAACTAGCAATTATGAGTGATTTCTTAAAAAATAAATCAGTGCAAACTCCGATTTACTCCTGTGCTAATGTCGTCCTTAGTCGCTTACACTCAAATCTGCTCTCTCGAGGGGCAGCGGCGGGTGGCGAGATCCCGGGTCTGGTAAGCAGCTGTTCTCCTGGAGAGCCCGTAGCTGTGATGGGCATTGCACCTGACAAAAGTCTTTGGGATTTCATCCAAATCTGAGGACACCCACAAGGGTGTACGGTGTGAGTCAGTGTCGTTGATTCCGTCAGGCGATCCGTGGAGAAAATACCTTGATCTCTTTCCCTCCTCCTCTTCCTTTTCCTCCTTTCTCGTGACTTCAGATGCATCAGGTTTTCACTGTACTTCAGTAAAATGAGAAAAAATGAGAGTATTGTATAAAAAAAAAAACCTCTTTGTGTGTGTATGAAAGGAAACCGACTTTTCTTAAGAAAACACCTGTATTTCACAGTCATCTCCTTTCTTTTTTTTTCTTTTTTTTTTTCAAAGATGTATTTATTTATACATACAAGCTGGGGTACAGGCCAGAGGCGTGGGGTGGCGAGAGGGTTCACCAGAGACAGAGCGGGGAGCAGAACAGGCAGATCAGAAATACACTGCTGAGGGGAGCAGCGGGCGAGGCAGGAGAGGTCTGCCGCACCATGTGGGATTCTCCCCGGCCGGGCGTCGAACTCGCGTCGTCGCTGCCAACAGCTCCACAGCGCAGCGCTTAACCGCTGCGCCACCGGGGAGGCCCTCATCTCCTTTCTATTAAGAGTTTGATGCGTTTTCAACGCGCTTCCCTAGCAAGTGTTTTCCACGGCAGCCCTGAGTTTGCAGCCCCCATTTAAGCTCATCTGTGAAATCCAGATCTGCGTTAGTTCCCCACATCTCAGATGGAGCCCCCCACGTCCTTAAGTTCCTTTGCCCTCACCTCACCAGCTTTGTTCTTTGTCTTCCCAAAGGGAGGGCCCTGAAACTGCAGAGGGCGACTCTCAATGCTGGAAGGAGGAGGGGCTGGACTAGGGATTCGAACAGAGTATTCGTGTTTCCATCTTGTCTCCTATTTGCAGGTGACGAGGACACAGGAGGTGGAAGCACAGAGTAGAGGTGGGTGGGGACCCTACCTCTGTCGCTGCTGCCTGTGTCCCTAGAGCCATCCCCTAGCCGCTGTGGACCCCAGCTGCTTTGTCTGAGAGCTGGGAGTGGATGCCACCCCCACAGGCTGTCAGGGGGGCATGAAACTGAGGGCGTGCAGACACGGGTCACCACCCGGTCCCCGCCCTTCAACACTAGCCGCCCAGGGCAGGAACTCGCACGTACTGCTGCGTTTGGCTGAAGGCTTAGGGGTAGCTGGAACGTGAGGAAGGACATAGCTGTTCCCCTTCCTGTGGCACCCATAGCAAGAGCTGACAGGTGGGGTCTATTCTTGGTCCCCGTTTCCCCAGGTCCAGCGAGGCCAGCACTTCCGAGGCGGCAGCCATGTGCCTCCGGCCTGCCAGCCGAGCCTGTGCTCCCACGCCTCACGAGCTCCGGGCCGGGGCCAGCGTGGGCTCCAGCCGGGGTTCTTCAGGCTGTGAGTGACTGTCTCGCCCACCTCCCGTGAGGCGCTCATGGACACTTTTGGCCTTATTTCCCGTAGTCCACTCCCCCTCGTTCCTTTTTCTCAAGGATTTTTTCCAAATGCTTCAGAAGCAAAATAATAAATAGTGACGAAGGCCATTGAGGGGTGAGAGACACTGGCTTTGACAAGGGGGTGATTAAGGACTCTGCTTCGTTGCCGAGGAGAAGCCTCGAGTCAGTTGTTAGGCCGTGAGGGGCCCTGGGTCAGGAGGAGGAGGAGGACGGTGAGGGGCAGGGCAGAGAGCAGCAGGGCCTGCATTATTGAAGTGCTGTCTTGACACCGGCACGACTCCTGGCCTGGAGCTGCTGGGCGCACGCTCATTTGTGTGAAAGATGGATACGGTGATTAAAGCCTGAGTTCTGCTATTTTGGGGAGCACCCCTTCAGCAGGGGCTCATTGTGCTGAATGACTGTAGCTGGGCTCTAATGAGACAGCAGCTTAAAAAAGTCTCCTGCCTTTCTGAATCTGGAAACTCGCCATTTCCGACCGTTCCTTTTTGTCCTTTTTGTTCCGTGAGTCTCGCTGCTCTTGGAGCCCCAGGAGGACGTGCTGTGGATAGGGAGGCTGCCTGCCTAGGGCCCTTTAACCAGCGGGCTTGGAGAGTGGTGAGAGGGTCCTGGCTAACAGCTGGGCAGTGGGGAGAGCCCGGCCTGGGGGACGGGTGGAGAGTGGCTGGTTTCCAGACTCAGGGGAGACCATTGGTCTTGTGCAGTTTCTGAGAATGAGATGATGGGGTGATCCCCTTTCAGAGAGCATGTCCCCGAGACACAGGAGAAATGACTTGCCCAAGGCTGCAAAGCAAGGGAGAGCGCAGAGTTTGTTTCCAATCTAGAACTGGTCTTCGTTCTAGAACTACGCCTCAGGCGCCTGCACTGTCCTCTGCAAGGTGATGTCCCCACCCCCAAAATGACAGCTCCAGGGGCTTTCTCCCCTCTGTTTCTGAAGGGGCCTTGGAAGGACCTCTGAGGTCTTGTGATGGAGCATCCAGGTGCCAGTGCCGGGGCCAAGTCCCTGCGGCCTCCCGCCTGCCCCTCCCCCCATGGGCCACGCATGCTGCTCTGCGCCCCAATCTGGGCTCCCGTCCTGGCCCTTTTTAGCTCCTAGGATGCATGGAATCGAAGAGAAACATTTTGGTGGAAAGTGCCTAACAGCTGCTTGACATCTCGGGGTAAAGCCCTGTCCCTTTGTCATCAGTGTCATTACATTCCGTATACCCCAAGAATATGGAGGAGGCAGCAGGAAAGCGCCTTTTTTACTAAAGCTAGGAGGACAGGGTGGAATTGGAGATGGGCCTGAACATTAATGAGCAAAGACAAAATCCACCACGATTTGTGAAATCGGAAGCATGAGCAGAAAGTACGATGAACTAGTGCTTGGTCATCTGACAGCTGACACGGAGAGAAACAGAAGCTGCCAATGTCTGACTGATGCGATAAGAGGAAATCAAAAAACACCAGCAGTGGGGTTGTGCCAGTCTGGCTCCCTTGCTGAAGTGCAGAGGGGCAGGGCTTCTGAAGCGTCAGAGCAGGCGGAACAGAGAGCGCAGCTGAGAGCAAGCGCTGCTTGGCCAAGCAAGGGTCGGGTTCGCACTAGCACAGTAGACAGCCAAGAAGAGCGTCAGCTTTTATCTCACCACTGGGGTCTTCTGAGCCGCACGAGTGATCCGCACTTTAAGGCACTTTTATGGGTGCTTGGCCGTGTATCAGGGCCAAGGAGGGGTTGGTGCCCACACCAGGGATTCCTGGAGGGTCAAACCCCGGCTTCGCCACTCCCTAGCTGGGTGGCAGCTTTGTGCCTCCGCCCGCTCACTCGGGGTGACCTTGAGGGAGCCTCGCAGCCAGGAGCTGAGTAAAGGCACGTGGGCCCCTGCAGTCGCGCCTGTCGTGACCTGCTGTCTCTGTGCTGGGCAACTTTGGGTTGGGTAAAAGTACATGTATGTGGAAATGTGAAAAACGCTAGCTTCACAGCATTTGACTTTATTTGTCCCGTATGGATACTGAAAAGGGTTTTGCACTTCTTCTGAGGTTAAAAGTCCTTCGAATCCTTTGAACTACAGAATGAGTCGTGCTGCCGGGTCTCCAGCAAGGCTTCCGTTGAAGTTTCCTGCTCATGTCTTTAGGAAAAGCCACGTCTGTCATCAGATAGCTGGATGTGGGAAGGAAAAGAGAAATCCACACCCCTGGCTGTGTCATACATATCCCCCATGTCCCCCCACCGGTTCCCTTGGAGCCAGGGGGTCGAGAACGACAGTTTGCGGAGTACCTGGCCGTGTGTGACTTGCTTTATCTCCGCCCTCTCATTCCGATCTCGTAACAGTCCCTTGAGGTGAATGTGACTGGTGAAGCATCTGAGGCCGGACGGTGCTGGGGAGCAGCGGAATCAGCACCGAGGCCCAGGCTACTAACTCCTGGGCTGGGCAGGGCAGGGCGCCCGAGGGGGAGCAGGAAAGAATTGCTGGGCAGCCTGGCGCGCCAAGCAGGGCAGGGAACCCGGCGGTTCCGTTCTCCCAGAGATCAGGGGCCAGCAGAAGGAGGCACTTGCTGGCCATCGCGGCCAGGATTGCTGATCGTGACCTGACATTTAACTCCGCCAGCTCGTCTGCTGGGGAGCGAGGGCTGTGTACGCGGCAGGCGCGCACAAGCCGCGCTTGTTGGGGGCTCACTCGAGGCGCCCCCTCACCTGGCCCGCAGTCAGTGTTTGTCTTGACGGCGGCAGTGTGGGTTTGCAGCATCTTACCAGCATGTTCTTCCCCGGGCCCAGCTTCTCGTGTTGACTCAGCCTCCAACTGCAGACTTGCTGGCCATTTGGAAAAGGAGGCGGAGGAGTGAAGATTGGAGGTGTCAAATTGTTGCTGAGACAGTTCTAATTTGTGATGTATGGTTTGGAAGCCAACTCTTTTCTCCTGGTTTTTCCTGTTTCCTACAGCACCCCTGGGTAAGAGACGTTCTCTGCTCCCACCGAGTTGGCAGAGCCTGTTTCCCGAACCTCCCGGGTGTGTCTTAACTGCCAGGCCCAGCACCTGAAAGCCCTGCTCGCTCCTCCAGTGGCCACAGTGGGAGGATCATGGGAGAAACAGAAGGGAAGAAAGAAGAGGCTGATTACAAGCGGCTGCACACCTTCCCCCTGGTCAGGGTAAGCGGGGCGGGGCGGCCGTGGGAAGGCGGGGAGAGGAGCTCTGCTGGCTCAGATCTGGGAGGCGACAGTGACTCATTCTTTCATTCATTCATCCATCGACAAGTATTTACTTAGGCCACCTACTCTGTACCGGGCACTGTTCTAGCCATGGTGGATGTAGCAGTGAGCCAAAGGCCGACCCACGTGAGCACCAGGTTGAAATCACAGCATTTCAGGTCACGGGTGCTATGAGGAAAAATAAAGCAGGCATCGGGCTGCAGAGGAGAGCTGGCATCCGGAAAGCTTTCTTCAGTCTGAGACCAGAACAAAGCTAGGGAGCAAGCCTCGGGAAGAACGTTCCAAGCAGGGGCGCCCCCAGGCCCAGAAAGAGGTGGGAGTGCATGCCCAGCGGCAGCAGGCTCGAGGGCCAGTTGACAAGAGGGGCCGTGGAGAGGGCTGTGCGTTCTAGCCTGAGTTCAGGGGGCACCATGGGGCTTTCCCCAGAGGAGGTAACTGATCTGTTTCATGTTCACGCCAGTGGTTGAAAGGAGGATGACTTTAGGGCCCAGAGTGGAAGTGAGGAGACCAATGGGGACGCCCTTACGGAGATGCAGAGAGGAGGGTGGCTGGGTCCAGGTCACAGCGTGGAGGTGGCAAGACCGGGCCAGGTTCTGGACAGTGCTTGAAGGTAGAGAAAATAGAATGTCCTAGTGCATTGGATGCTGGAGATGAGGAAAGAGTCAAGGTGGCGCCTAGGGTTTGTCTTTTCCTGAACATGGTGGAGAAAATGATGTCCATTTCCAAGAGGAGGAGGACAGAGGAAGTGTAGATTTGTGGAGTAATCAAGAGTGACCTTGTAGACTTCCAAGCAAGGCTGTTGAGCAGGCAGCCGCACACAGGGGTCCGGCGGCCAAAACTGGTTAACGATGGGGGTGAAAATGTAGGAGCCCTCCCCACAGAGAAGATCCATAAATCCTTGAGACAGGCTAGCGGCCCCTGGATGGCAGATAGCTGGGCAAGAAGAGGGGGGAGACGAAGTCCAGGGAGGAAGGGATCCAGCAAAGTGTGTTGAAAGAGCGGCCAGAGAGGCGGGCGGGAACCCAGGCGCCATCGCAGGCGGCCCAGCCGTCGTCCCTCTCCCGGACCGCGGCTGGATGTCGACGCCGAAGGGCGTTGGCCTGGTGAAGGGGCTGCGCCTTGGCGCCCCGGGGCTCAGCTCCATTCCATGCCCTAGCTGCACGCCCTTAGTCAGGAGGTGGGGCACCCTCTGGGGCACCCCCAGAGCTATGCCAGGGCAGCTACCCAGTGTCCACGCCTTAAGCTTGGGACAGAGAGGCCAGCCCAGCAGGCCAGCGTGCGGGCTAAGCCTCTGTCTGTTTGTCACCCCGCCCTGTCTAGCACTCGGACATGCCAGAGGAGATGCGGGTGGAGACCATGGAGCTGTGTGTCACGGCCTGTGAGAAATTCTCCAACAACAATGAGGTACGGGCAGCCCCCTGTGCCTCTGGTGACCCCTGCGGGTGAATGAGTGGCCCCAGTCCCCGCAGCCAGCCCCAGAGCACCCTGCCAGGTCCAGGCTGGCGCCTTCCTTGCAGACCTTCATTGGCAGCCTGGGGGAGGCCAGCGAGGGGAGGGGCGGTGCTGTCTCCGCACACTGCTCTGAGGGTCACGCCCAGCCCTAAAAGGAGAGAAGCCTTGGGAGCTCCATGATGCCCCTGTCCGTGTTCCCCATCTCCGGGGGGCTGGTGAATAGGGTGCTTTCCCCCTGGCTCCAGCCCAGCAGAGAACAGCCCACCCAGGCATTCATTCATGTATCCATCCATCCATTCAAGACAGCCGGGAGGGTTACCACCGTGCCAGCAGCGGGCTGGGCGCTGGGGTCAGCCAGCGGGCATCGGCACAGGGGTGTCACTCGCCACGCTGCTGGTGAGCCAGAAAGAAGTCGCGTCGGGGCAGCCCGCGGGAAGGCAGCCCTAGCCCCGGAGCTCGGGCTTCGGGCCGGCCAAGCCAGCTTGTGACCCCGTCTCCAGCCCTTCCTGGTTCTTCCACCCTGGACAAGCCACTACTCAGCTCTGAGCCCCAGTTTCTTGTTCCAGATGGGGTGCTGCCGCCTCTGTCTTGAAGGGTCTTGAGGGTACATGTATGAGAGGATGCAGGCAAAGCACTGGCGGGGCCCCTGGGACGGTGGCGGGTGGGCGCTGCCCGTGCAGCAGGTGCCTGAGCTCGGAGTTCACAGAGCTGCGGCCCCTGCCCCTGCCTCGACTGCCCCTCGGAGGCTTCTTAGCAGAGTAACAAGGAAGGAGCAGCTTCCAGACGCGCAGCGGGGGGCTGACCTGCTCGGGCTGCTGAGCGCCGCGTGGCGACTTCGTGGTCCCCGGAAACCAGCTCTCAGGCGAGCCCGCCTCACACCCAGGCTGCCCCAGACACCCTGCTGCTGCCCGCCTTGCCCGGGTCTCCCCGACGGGAGGTCACCTCGGTTTCCTGTCCCCGGGCGATAGGAAGGTGGCCTTTCTGGAGGGTCCACAGGAGAACAACGACGAGAGGGCAGCCGGCCTCTCTCTGGCCAACACTTCCGCTTCCGGAGAGGGAGCCGACTCGTGCCACTGTGCCCCCCCACCCGCGCCCTGATAAGCGTCCTCTTCCTTCCAGAGCGCCGCCAAGATGATCAAAGAGACGATGGACAAGAAGTTCGGCTCCTCCTGGCACGTGGTGATCGGCGAGGGCTTCGGGTTTGAGATCACACACGAGGTGAAGAACCTCCTCTACCTGTACTTCGGGGGGACCCTGGCTGTGTGTGTCTGGAAGTGCTCCTGACACTGTCCCCCCGCCTGCTCCCCGCCCCCACTGCAGGGCTTCCTCCTGCCGTTCATCCGGGCTGGGGCACAGTTCCCTGCGGGTCCTGGCTTTTCCAAAGGAGTCTGGGGTCTCTTCTCCTGTCCTGTGTCCCAGTCTCCTGCGCCCAGTGTGTGAATTTGTCGGCATCGCTGTCCCCCGGCTCCCAGTCTTGTCACTACGTCCCCGGGTGGGCCGGGCCTGGGCAGCGGTCTGGATGCAGGCGGGTGGGACAAGGGCACGTAGGAGGGGTGAGGAGACAGCCTTTTTCTCATAAGGGCCTCTAGGCCCACCTCCCTGGGGGCTGCTCTGCCCAGAGTCCCCAGCTCCCACCCTAGCTCTGCGGGGGAGTGTCCACCCTGCAGATGGCCCAGGAAGGAGCCGCTCCTCCAAGGGACACTGGCGGCTCCTCTTCCCGTGCTCTGGAGAAGCCCTGACCCCCAGAAGCCCCTTCCCTGACCTGACCCCAGGCAGGACCAACCTCTGCATCTCACCGGACTACCAGCCCACAGCCCGGCTCTGGCGTGAGGCCTGAGGCTCTGCCCCCCGCACCCCTCCCCAGCCGCTCTGCCCGGGAGCCTTGTATGCAGCTGATGACCCGTGGCTGAGGGGCGGGAGCTGCCGTCCAAGTTTCTCCAGGGGTCACCAAGCCCGGTGAGAGGCCTGGGCCAGGAGCGCTCACCGGAGGCCTGCCTCAGCAGGGAAGCCTGGCCTGCAGTTTCTCCTCATCAGGGACCGCATGCTGATTTGTACTTGATCTCAGCTGGGTTTTCTATGTTCTTTTTGAGTGTGGGAGAAGGGTTTTAGTAGAAGGTGAATCCTATTTTACACAGCGGTCTTATTTATATAAATGTCTGGGTTTTTACAATTAAAATGACCAAAACCAGCTTGACTTCAGCCTCTTGTGGTGCAGGCCGGATGGGGCCTGGGGCAGGAAAGCTTTGTGGGGCCCTGCCCTGGCTGGCCTCACCTTCCCTGGCACGTCAGGGGCGGGGGCAGCGCAGCTGACCGGGGCCACTAGGACAAACTGGAGATGCCCTTGGTGGCCAGAACATGCTTCTGTGACATTCAGTCTCACAACACCCCGTTCAGCTCAAAGACATTTGCTCCGCTGTGGGGGCAGGCCCCGGGCGGTGGCCACAAACCTGCCCTCACGCTCGAGGGCCCCTGAGCCCAGGGGTTCAGCCTGTTGGACTCAGTGCACGGCGTGATGTGATAAGAGACAGACAGGGCCTTCTGGAAGGGGACAGAGGCCCCACACCCTGCCTAGGGTGGAAGGGGGCCGCTGGAGGGCAAAACAGGCTTTAGGGGAGAGGGTGCCCAGCCTCAGGGCTTGAGGGCAAAGTGCCTGAGGACACGGGCCGCCTTGAGGGGCCATGAAGCCCGGTCAGCTCAGGGACCGGCCCCGGAGCCCCAGGGCCCCCCAACCCCTCGTCCCCACACCCATGAGGACGCTCAGCCTGAGAGGCCCAGGACCTGAGGTGGACGGCTTGCCGGGATGGACGCTTGGCACCCAGCAGGGCGAGGCGCTCGCGGTTGGCTCCTGAGCTCAACAGCGCGGGGCCTGAGCCCAGGCTGGGGCAGACAGATGGACTCACGGCCACCGTCCTCGGCTGACCATGTGGGGGCGCAACTCTCGGGGTCTCACTGCAGAGTGGCCCCCAGTGCTTCTCTCAGGGGCAGGGAACATGAATGAGACACTCACTGACCCGGCCTGCACCCCACACCACATGGGGTGTGACCAGGAGACTGGCGAGGCACAGATGGGAGTGAAAGGAGATGGGGTGCAGAGGCTGCAGATAGCGGGAGCTTATTAGCCGCCCGCTTGGCGTCTGTTCTCTCCTATAATCTGCCACACGCAGGTGCCAAAAAGTGGGGTGGGGGGGCGACTGGGAGTGTGGGCTCTGAGATCTCCCATCTGGCTTGGGCCAGCCCAGCTCTTCCTGGCCTCTGTGCCTGGGTGGCTTTGTCTGGAGAGTGGGGCTGCAGACAGCAGTGTCCCCAGGTGGGCAGGAGTCCCGGGCCTGCGCCCAGAGCAGGCCCCCCTCAGGGCCTCTGCAGAGCTGGCGAGACAGCCTGGTACAGGCCAGGCCCGGCAGGCGGGATACGGGTGCCTCCGCCCTCCTGCAGCCACCGCTCAACGTTCAATATTTGCCACTGGCCAGCCCCTCCCCCCCCCAGGGGGTATGGTCACTATTGGGGAGTCGGGGACGGCTGGCGGCCTCAGCAGCTTTATTTCCTCCACTACCCCAGGCTTGAGCCCACAGCCACTCTGACCTCCCTCACAGAGCCCACTGCCCCCTGCCAGGGATGCCACGTACCTTTGCTGGCAGGGATAAAAAGGAGAGGGGCTTATCAGTGATGAAAGGGTGGGGCTGAGAAGGGAGGACACATCAATGAAGCAAGGGTGGGCTGAGAAGGGAGGACATAGCAATGAAGCAAGGGTGGGCTGAGAAGGGAGGACATATCAATGAAGCAAGGGTGGGCTGAGAAGGGAGGACATAGCAATGAAGCAAGCGCCACCCCCTGGTTGCAAATGGCTGCAGCCTATTGAGGGAGACAGACTCAGGATGGGCAAGCATTGAAATTACCTGCTAGGAAGAGAGAGGGGGTTTGGGGAGTGTAGGGTCCAGAGCAGGGACTGCCTCTCACTGACCTGGGGGCCCTGGGAGCCCTCACAGAGGAGTTCTCCTGGGAGAGGAGGCGCCCTCGTGAGGAATAGCGGCCCGCACAGAAGCCTGTGGCCCAGGGAAGTGGTGAGATGTTCCAGAAGGTGGCCAGGCTGAGTGTAGAGTTCTGAGGGTGGGGGTGGGCACAGGACTCCCCCCTCATGCCCACGACGTCCTGTGTCATCAGCAGACCTGAGGGGGCCATCACTGTCCCCGCTTACAAATAGAGAAGTCCAGGTAGGCGGGTGGAGATGTCTCGGCCGGGGCTCAGCCCCTCAGCGGCCCGGCCCTCGCCTGGCAGCCTTGCGTCCCCATGTTCACGGGCCTCTGTTTGCCCCCCGCCCTCAGAGAGCGGGGTCCCCAGGCCCGCCAGTGCCTCTGTCCACCTGTCTCCCAGTCACGGGGGCCTCCGCCTCCGCCTCTGCCCTGATGCGGCAGCCCCAGAACGCGCCGCTGCCCTCTGTACAGGGAGCGGCGCTGCCCACTCACATGCCCCGAGGCCCGGTCAACACATCCCCCTGCAGGCCTGACCCCTGCCTGGGAGAGCAGGAGTGCCAGCCCCGGGAGAGCAGGCAGCCTCAGCCTGGGGCGGCTGAGAAACATGGGCCAGAGTCGGGGCAGAAGGGTGCCAAGGGCCACTGAGGCAGTCAGTGCCGGAAAGGGAAGGGCAGCGGGCCCCATACAACCCCGGGCATCCACCCCCCACCCTGGCAGGCTGGGGTGCTGCCTCTGAAGCGCCCTGCGGAGCTTGTGGCGAAATCGGCTAAATATTTCATGTTATCTTGAAAGCAGTGCAGAGAAACGGCAGTATCCCCTTAACCTACTTCCTGCTTCTCCAGAGGAGGGGGGAGGGACACACACGACACACTGGCCCAAACCTGTGGGTGCCCCCGCCCCCTAGCAGTGCCTGAGCTGCCACGCAAGGCTCAGATGCGGAAGACCAGGAAGCAGGAGACAGCCGGGCCTCAGACCTCCTGAGTGTGGGAGGGGGTTGTTGGAGGTTTAGCCACAGGCCCCACCCTGTTCTATTTTCCTTTTGTCCTCCTCATTTCATATTTAAAGCAACCACCTCCCTCTGCCAGCTGCTGTCTTCAGCCCTTAGCAAGGCAGTGGGGGAGGCCCCGACGAGAGCAGTAATATTTCCAGGGGTCCAGTGCGGGGTGCTGGCACCCACAGGCAGTCTCCCAGCTCGGTCTCCATTCACTCCGACTCCATGGGGGCCACTGCCGGCCTTGCCCCCTTCCCAGCTGAGGCACGGAGAGGTTAAGCTGCAGGTCACGTGGCAGTTAAGTGGCAGAGCCTGTGACCCCAGACCCCCCCAGCCTGGACCGTCCCCCCATCCGCCTGCAGGCTTGAGGGGCCTCTGTGCTGCTCCCATCTGTTTCCGCTCCTGAAAAATGGGGGTTGTGGCCCCCGCCCCGCCTCCTTCCCAAGGTTCCTGGGGGGCACCTGGAGAAGGTGGCTCGAACACGGAGGTGCTTTCAAGTTGGAAGGGCCAGTCAGGGGTTTGGGTCAGGGCCGGTTGGGGGGGCCAGCTGTGCCCCTGGGCCCCCACTTCTGCTGGGAGGCTGGGAGGTCTAGAAGGTCGGGCTCAGAAGGGCAGGGCCCGAGGCCCCGGACCTGCAGTGACCCAGGGCCCGCTGCTGCGCCAGCCCTCCCTCCGGAGCCAGGAAAGCCCCCTCAGTGCGAGTGCTGGTGGGGACTTTGCTGTCGCCCACACACGCCAAGCCACTTGGGAGCTTCTAGCCTCCAACGGCCCAGGGAAGCGAGCAGGAAGACACCGAGGCTCCCCCGCCCGGATGGAGGGAACCAGCTCTGTGGAGAGCCCGCATTGTGGGGCGGGGCTGGCCCGGCGGGGTTTCTCCTGCACACTAAGAGCCCAGGCGCGCTGGGTGATGTCAGCTCCTCAGGACGTCACTCACCGCCTACACCCGCCTGGGCAGTCACCGTGTGTCCCGCTGTGCCATGTGTCCTGTTTAGAGGTCTGTGCCTGCTACATCTGATTGACTTGAGGACAGAAACTGTGTCCTCTCTCTAGCACGGGCCCGTTATGAATCAAGGACGCATTGTGACTAATGAGTGAATGAGCAGACGGACAGACGGATGGATGGGGGGGCGGATGGTAGACAGAAGGATGGGTGATGGGTGGATGAATGAGGGATGGAGAATGGGTAGATGCTTGGATGATGGATGGGATGGATGGATGGATGGATGGATGGATGGACGAACGGACGGATGGATGGATGGATGGACGGATGAATAGATGGACAGATGGGTGAGTGGATGGATGGATAAATGATGGATGGATGGACGATGAATGGAGGGATGAAGGGATGGGTGAAAAGGTCTTCTCCAGGAAGCTCAGAGCAACAGGGGCCACAAGTAAGGCACAGCATCGGTGGCAAGGTTCGGGAGCTGAAACTTGTCCCTAGATTTCAGATGTCCAGATTCCTCAGACCCCCACAGAGGCCTCAGGTTTGTTTAGGCCTCCTCTTAGGCCTGCTTCCCAGGGAAAGATGGTAACTCAGAAGCAGCACAAGTGCCCCCAAGCATGGAGAGGCACTGACGGGCTACACAGCAGGAGTGTGAGCTCGTAGCTAAGCCTGAACCCTAACGCCGGCTCCACCCCTGCTGGCCGTGTGGCCTCGTGTGACTCCTCCATTTCCCTGGGTGCTCCCTCCCCACCCCCTTCCCAGAGCCCCAGGGGAGCTGCAGAGGCAGTGCCACCCACCTTGGTGATGGGCCAGACTCTTGGAAGGCGTGTCCAGGTCTCGGAGGGAGAGGCGCAGGCGTGTGGTACTGAGTGACCCCAGCCCAGCCTGCCTCCCCTTGACCCCTTGACCTGCGGCTCCCTCCCTGGCCCAGGCCTCCCCTGCAGCCCCAGCACCTGGCAGCCCCTCATGGAGATGACTCCACTCCAGCCCGGCTGGCCAGCTGCCTCCCAGCCACCGGTGCTCCCTCCGAGCCGCCTGCCCCACCCAGCTCCGAGGTCCCCGCAGCGGCCGCAGCGCCACCTCCTCGGGCTCATCTCAGTGGTCCTACATCTGCACTGGGGCCCCAGTGCGGGCCCCTACTTGTAGCCGGGGCAGCTTGGGCCTGACCCCTGCAGCGCAGGGCCCCTGAAGCCACTGCCAAAAGCTCTGTGGTCAGCTCAGGGGAGCCCGGCCTGCTGACCCAGCTGCCCACCCCATGTCACTCTGCCAGCAGTAGTCAGAAGGACCACGCTGCTCCCCAACTTGACCTCTGCCCCATGGTGCTTTCCCAGGCTGGGCCTGCGGGAGCCCTCACAACAGCACCCAGCTGCCTGGGCACCCAGGGCCAGCCCTGACCCTTGGGTCTGGGCCCCCCGCATCGGCAAAGACCAAATCAGACGTTCAGGATGCCACCCACCTGGTGACGCGTCCACTTAACCAGGATGTGCTGTAGCCCCACATGGCCCCTGGGCCCACCCTGATGGAAGACAGGGCAAGAGGCGCGTGAACTCGGGTAGGCCAAGCCTGAGCCCCTCCACGCTCCCCACCCCAGCCCCACCCCAACCCCACCCCATCTGCACCTTCCTCCAGAGTCTGGGGAAACCCAGGGGAAGCCAGCCACAAGTGCCTCTTCAAACCCACCAGGTGAGTTACCTGGGGGCCCTCTCAACCGTGCCACGTGCTGGTGGTGTTTCCCCAGGGCCAGCCACCCCCTCTCTGGGCCCAGTTCCTCCTCTGTGCGCCGAGGGCACCTTTTGTGGTTCACCATTTAGCTACCCCTTCAGAGGGCACAGTCCTCCCACCTGCTCCTACCTGATTCCGCTTTTTCTCCAGGGTGAACTCTGGCCCCTGACTGGGAGGCTGGTCTCACTGCAGCCGGTGGTGTGGGGCGACCTCTCGTGGCCATATGTGGGAATAACAGTCCACCAGGAACGGCCAGGCCTGGGCCTGCTCGTGGGCCTGGGAGAGGCTGGGAGGCGCTGGGGCACCTGCCCCCCAACCCGCCGCCCTTTTACCAGGTCACTTCTTCAGGTTCCTTGGGCCCAAGTGGGAAAAGGTATGGTGGCTTTGAGTCCTGATTTCTTTCTGCTCTTCATGTTGCAAGCATTAAGTGAGCACCAACTGTGTGCCCAGCTGTGTGGATACTGAGGCAGCAAACTGAGTCAGCAGGTCCAGTCTGTGGTCCAGTCAGGCCAGGCCCCTGTGCGGAACCCGGGTTCCCTCCTTAACCTGCAGGGGTGTGACAACAGACAGACAGGTTCAGGGAGCTGGGCCGGCACAGACCCCTCCCCGGCCTGGTCACCCCTTCTCCTCAAATGTGCAGCACAGGTTCATGAATTCAATCACACTGCAAATGAATTTAAACAAAATCATTTGATGGCCTCCCTGGTGGCGCAGGGGTTAAAGTCTCAGCACTATTAAGCTATAGCCAGCCACTGAGGCCTAAGTTCAATCCCCGGCCAGGGAGCTTCCCACACGGTGCAGCGGACCTCTCCTGCCTCACTCCCTGCTCCCCAGGGGTGTACTTCAGTAGATCCACTTGTTCTGCTGCCCACTCTGTCTCCTGTGAATCCTCTCACCCCCCACCTTCCGCACCTCTGGCCTACACCCCAGCTCTTGTATGCATAAATAAATAAAATCTTTTTTAAAAAGAGAAAATCATTTAAAATAAAAATAATTTCATTTAAGCGTGGTTGGCCCTGAGGGCGGTGACTTGACAAGGCGCCTGACCAGGGAGCAGCTTCTAGGCCTGCAGCCGCCCAGCTCCTCGGGGCGGACCTTCAACGTTGCAGCTCTGGACACTCCCACCCTAGGCCCATTCCAGCCCCCTGGCTGGTGGGCTGCAGGGACAGCTCCCTCCTGGGTCGGGGGCACTTCGTGGAGTCTGGATGGCTCCTTCACAGAGCCTCGTGGCGTGGGGACCTGCCCCCTCCTGGCAGCAGTGCCAGCCCGGGGCCTGGAGCCCGGAGACTAAAGCCAGAGCTCAGGCTGCCTTCGCCCTGCTTGTCCCCAGGCCGCCCGCCGAACAGGGCTGCGGGGAGCATGTCCCAGGCCCTGTGCAGGAGAAGTCAGACCAGGGGTCCAGCCAGCTGTCACCAGCCCCCCCTGCTTCGGGGCAGGAGCCCCCACACGGCCTAAACTACTACGTGTGAAAATCAGCCTTTTGTTGGCAACGCCTCCGCGGGCCCTGTCAAATGAAGATGCTCTCAGTGGAGGCTTAACTCCCAGCTATGCTAGCAGCTCCCAGCAGGCCAGCGCGGCCCCAGCGGGTGTAACCAGGGAGTACAGATCGGAGGAGGGCCGGGCCCTCCAGCCCGGTCCCCCAAGACAGGCTGCTTTCTGCCCTGCAGGTTTTGGCCCACACTCCTGTTATGGGTTATAAACTGCCCCCCACATCCCCACCAGGAGGCCCTAGGAATTCGGGCTGCAACTCCCCCACCTGAGTCGCTGTCACAGTTTCCAAGCGTCCCTGAGTTACCCCTCCAGGAGCTCGCCAGCAGAGGCCGGAGCCGGGGAGGGGGAGGGGGAGAGGCGGGGCCCACCCCGACCTGCGCTCCGCCCAGCCCGGCAGGTGGGAGGCTGATGTGCGAGGCTCCACCGTAGTCAGACCGGGCGGTGAGATAAGCAAAGAGGAGTCAGACCGAGGGAGAGACTGTGAGAACTGCTCCCACGATCCCAGGCCTGAGAGCAGATTACAACCCTGACTGCAGGGCCGCAAGCGCGCAGGGGAGAAAAGGAAGATGAGTCACTGACATCAAGTGTGATTATTCTCCACAGGGGCTTCTGGCTGCCGCCAGCGGGTGTAGATCTCTGATCTCCTCAGCTGTCTTGACCTGAAGAGATGGGAGACTCCCTGTGCTGGGGGCAGGCGCCGGGGCCCAGTCACCCCGACTCTGAGGCCCGCGCAGAGCCGCGAAGGCTGGGGCCCCATTGTTGGAATCTCCTTTATCCAGCTCTGTGGTTCTGGCTGACCTGCAGGCGCCTCGCGGTGGCTGTGCCGGCTGGACCTCCCGGGCAGGGAGGGGGCCCGGTGAGCGCGCGATCTCAGATGTTCTCAAAGGCGGGTCTGAGGCGGGGAGGGAAGGAAGTTCAAGCCCCTCCCAGGAGGGCGGCTGGTGGTCTGGGCCGGGGTGTGGGGGCAGGGACTGGGGCCAGGCTCTGAAGGGACCTGGGGGGGGTGGGGTGGAGGGTGCTGGGGAGAGGCCGGAATAGGAAGACTGAGAAATTGTCTGAATTACTGATAACCACAGCCCCGGGCCAGGAGCCAAGCTGGCAGACTCAAGCTCAGCAGGAGGATGGGCTGACCGAGCAGAGAAGTGGGGGTGAACAAGCAGGTGGGGGAGAAAAGCAGAAGGAAGCAGGGGAGTCTGGAGCTCTGCAGACAAAAAGTGGGGGCAGCTCGCAGGCCGCGGAGCCTGTGTGGGCGGCCAGGACAGCCAGCCTGGGGCAGAGAGGGGAGGGGTTGGGAGGTAGACCAGACCCCCCAGTCCACATACCCTGGCTAAGCTGTGACTGGACTGGACACCGGGCACATTCTGGGGCTGGACGGGCTTGGAGAAGGCAGCCAGAGCAAAAAACGGGCCAGCCTCTGCCGTGGGGAGCACTGAGCCCAGATGGACTCTGGACGGAACCCTAAGAGGCGCTGTGGCCTGAGGAGCTCGCTGCAGCTGCCCCAAGGCCACGCCTCTCCCACGTGCAGCCCGAGTCCCTCGTTGGTGTGTTGCACGCACATGCACACACGCACACGCTCACACACAAGTGCACACGCTCCAGCTGAGAGGCGAACCTCTCAGACCAGGGGGTGTAGGGTGCTGCCCTGGGCCATCCCCCAGAGATCCCTCCCTACTTCCCACTCTTCAGCATCAAGAAATCAGCCTTCTGAAGCCCAGCTCCTGGCCATCAGGCCCTGCGGCCGGAGCTAAGGCACGTGGGCTCCCTGAGCAGAGGGACGCCCCACAGGTGGCCACAGAGCGCTGGGGATGATGTCCAGGGGCCTGGGAGGTGCAGGCAAGGGAGCTCGCCTGGCTCTGCAGAGCTGAGCCCAACGGGCCCCTTTAGCCCCTGCAGCCCTGTCCCCTGCCCCCAGTGTGGTGCCAGCCTGGAGAGCTCTGGTTCAGCTCCCGGGGCACAGGGGTGGAGTTGGGATGGAGGCCACAGCACTGAGATGCCATCAGCCACCACTCACCAGCCCTGCGCCCTGGAGGGAACATTCCTCCCCAGGGCAGCGGTGCTGAGAGCGGTGCTGAGGGAGGAGGCCCCTGGAGCTGTCCCTGCGTGGGCAAGGCACGAAGGCCCCCAGCAGCAGTCAGGCCTCTGTGGCGCCAGCGCGGAGGGCAGCCATCTGGCCGCCTCATCTTCTCCCCAGCCACCTGGTGAGCCAGGCCCAGAGGGGGCACTTCTGCCCCATTATGCAGGGGTGAGGACAGACTAAGGTGGGGCCGTGACGGAGCTCGCCCTCCCCGAAGGAGGCAGCCGGACAGGTGCAGGTCAGGGTGGGGCTGGGGGTGCTAGGGGTGCTGGGCCCACGAGCTGAGGGCTCTCCCTGCTGTCCCCCTTGCCAGGACCCTCTCTGGCTCTCAGGCACTGTCTCTCAGCTCCCTGACTTCCCCAATCTGCAGAGGAAGCTCGTGACTGGACCTGGGGCAGTGGCCCAGCCAGGGCTCCTGAGGCCTCCAGGGGCCCCGGAAATGCATTAATGATTTTTCCCAGCCAGAAGGAAGTGGCTCTAATCCAGGCTGGATTAGGAGTGTCTTTATACCTCTACTGTTGCAAACCAGAATTTGCATGTTTCTTAAGGAGGGTGGGGCCTGTGTGAAATTCACGCTGGGGGGTGGGGAGGTTGGGGGCCATCTAGGGCTGGTCCTGCCGAGGGCCTCACTGTGTGGTCACAATCTGCCAGCTCCATGCCCCGCTCCAGCAAGGGCAGGTCTGACCCACTGTGAGGGCAAGCAGCGGGCACAGGGTGACCAGACACACACTTGTAAATAAAAAAGCTGCTAACACTGACAGCTGGCCTGTGCCACCTCTATGCTGAACTCTATGAAGGACACGTTATTATCACCCCATTTTACAGATGAGGACGTTGAGGCTGAGAGGGCTAAATGGCTTCCCTAAGTGGTTCACCAGGAGGGTCAGGCCTGAATGCTGACCCACTGGCCCAGGATGTCCCCACAGGGCTGGGGCAGCTGGCGGGAGTGTCGAGAAGCTGAAAGTCTGGAGGGAGAACCTCACACAGGTATCAGGCCAGTCCCTGCATGTCCCACGGGGCCGGTGCCCTCGGAGGCCCCAGCGCTGCCCCTGACCTGCTGACCCACCGCCGTGTAGCCCATCCCTCCGTGTGGCCCGGCTGTGCCTGGGAGGTGCCTTGCCAGCACAACGAGTGATAACTGCAACCGGCCAAGCCCCTGGCAGACTTCACTCCCGTGGCAGAAACCAGCATGAGAAGGGGGTGGACGGAGGTTACATGGACCGTGGGGACAAGGTAGGGGAACCAGTCTTTCTGCTGGGAACGAGGAGCAGGGCAGCAAGCCTTCCTGGGAGAAGTGACGTCTGCGTCTGTCCTTGAGAGATTAGCAGCGTTGCCCAGCCAATGAGAGGGGAAAGGGCATCCCGGACCAGGGCACAGCTTGCACAGACCATGTGGGGCCCTGGGCACAGCTGAGGTCCAGGGTGCAGTTCTGGGAAGGGCAAACAGGGTCAGGGGGGTCCAGGGCTGCTGGCTTCAGAGGCCCAGCTAGGGAGTGGGGTGTTTGAAGATTGGGGGCCGCGATCAAGCAGTTAGCTGATGCACATTTATGAAGCATTTATTAGGAGCGCGGCAGTGTAATAGGCGTGGGGAACAGAGATGACTAAGGCAGTCACGCAGCAGAGCTGGCTGCAGGTGCCACCCAAGCCAGGGTGCTTCCCCTCGCGCCCCTGCCGGCCACTTAGTAACCTGGCCCCAGAGCCCTTCCCTCTTGTGGCCAGATCTCTCCTTCCATAAAACTGGCTTAACTATGCTCGCCACACAGCCACGGAGCCCTTTGAGCTCCCCGGATGAAAGAT
Source organism: Scalopus aquaticus (assembly GCA_004024925.1). NCBI lineage: Eukaryota > Metazoa > Chordata > Mammalia > Eulipotyphla > Talpidae > Scalopus > Scalopus aquaticus. The sequence goes on along the minus strand of PVIJ01001000.1, from coordinate 197,497 downwards.
TCTGTTGATGCGGAGCCTCATGGCCAGACAGGGCGGGGTGGAGTAGGGAGCCCCATCAGATCCCAGGAAAGCAGAGAAATGGTCCCCGGGGGGGGCAGGGAGCACCAAGATCCTCTGAGGTTACAGCCCCACCTCCTCATGAGCTGCCAAAAGTGTTCCTGCAGGCAGGAAACCTGACATTAAAGTGCCCCCCCCACCCGTTGCACACTCCCCGCTGCCCCCCAATGCTCTGCCTGTGATAGTCAAATGACAGACGCCAGACACCCCAGGTGCTGACGATGCCCCAGCAGGAAGAAGACGTGGAGGAGACCTCGGTTGCAGGGGTGTGGCTAGAAGCTGGTACCCTCACTCCTGTAGGGGTGCACTGGGGAAACCTGCCTCCTGGTGTGCAGAGAAGCCACCTGATGTCCCCACGGGGACCAACACCCCATGTGACCCGCAGCTGCTCTCCTCGCCTGACCTCACACACCAGGAAACGGAGGCCCGGGAGCCGCGCTGACCAGCAAAGGGCCAGGACTGACTCTCACCCACGTGTTACTGGCAGGGAAAATGGCTCAGAGAGGCGGAGCGGCTTGCAGGGTCGCAGAGCTGGCACAGCCCCGCCGAGAACCAGGGCAGCAGGTTCCTGCTGCTGCTCTCTGTCCACCTCTGCCTTCTGGCTCGGGACTGCCCGGACCACCTATGCTGAGAGTGGAAGGGCGTCCTGTGGCCCAGGAGCAGCCAGCTTGGCCCCTGGGGAGGCGAGGGGGCTGGAGCCGATTTGGGCTTGGGGCCGACTCCCTGAAGCAGAGAGGGCACAGCACCCAGGGCCTGGGAGGCTTCAGCCCCCGGACATGTTTTCATTTCCATTTCTTTTCAAAATCAGGAGAAAAATTAAATATCCTAATATTCATATAAATGAATCAAGCCCAGATTATAGTCAGTTTTCTCCCAATGTGGTCAGAAAAATTAAAATGTAAAATAAAATGTCAATCCTGCTGCGTGGCCCCTGGTCAGCCACTAAGGCCCTTTCCAGGTGGGGCAGAGCCGTCAACATCTCTCTGCCCCCCGCCTCTGTGTCTATGAAATGATGATGAGAGATAGAAGGAGCAAGAAAGGAACAGGGAGAAAGAGAAAAGAGAGGGGCCTCCCTGGTGGCGCAAGGGGTTAAATCTCAGCACTACGAAGCTGTCTGCAGCTACTGCAGCACCGAGTTCAATCCCCGGCCAGGGGGCTTCCCACAGGGCACAGCACACCTCTCTTGTCTCGCCTGCTGCTCCCCTCAGCAGTGTACTTCAGTCAGTCTGCCTGTTCTGCTCCCCACTGTATCTCTGGTGAGTCCTCTCACCCCCCACACCTCTGGCCTACACCCCAGCTCTTGTATGCATAAATAAATAAATCTTTAAAAAAAGAGAGAGAGAAAAGGGAGGCAGGAGGAAAGCAGACAAATGAATGGGGGCCAGAGGGAGTGAGGAGTCTCGAAGGGCAGAGTTGCTGATGAACAGATGACAGAGGGACAAGGGGCAGGAGAGATGGGGGACAGATCTGCATAGACCCCTGAAGTCTGCTGAGTGGTGCAGCGAGGACTGACAGGGCAGAGAGGGGCCGGCACAATCACAGAGGCCGTGGACAACAGGCCAAGAATCTCCCAGGGGGCTGACCATTGCCCCTTACCACTTCTGGTGACTCTGCATCCCTTGTCTTGTGGCCACATCATTCCACACATCACTCTGTCTCTGAGGTCACATAATTCTTTCCACTTCTCTGCCTCTCTCCCCAAGATTCCAGGATCATCTCCCATCTCAAAATCCTTTTAATCACGTTAGTAAAGTCTTTCCTCAAATAGTCACATTCAGTTTCCGGGGATTAGGAATGAGCCTCTTTGGAAGCTATTATGCACCTATTATGACCCTGGAGGTAACATAATTTGGGAGGGGCCTGCCCCCAGCCAGCCCGTGGGCATGGCCCTGGCCTGAGGCCAGTAAAGGACACTCCTCTTGCTTCACAGAGAGGGACAACGCAGAGTGGGCCGGGGCCTGTTGCCAGATGCTGGAAGAGGAGGGGAGCAGGTATGCATTGAACAAGGTGGATGTGGAGATTGTCTAGGACAGAACTGAGCAGCTAAGCACCCCAGTGAGGAGGGAGGACCCCTCCCCTTCCTGGTTGCTGACCCTAAATCCATTTGCACGTCCCCTTTTACACGTCCCCTGTTCAGCAGATACTCGGGCAAGAGCCAGGCTTATGCCGGGTTCCAGAGAGCCAGCCCTGGGCCTAACACAGAAGCAACACTGGCAGTTGTCTCCATGATACTGTCAGGGCAGGTGAGGCCCCCCTCTTTTCCAGGTGAAGTGGGGTGGGGGGCATTTGGGGAGTTAATTTAGCATAAGGACTTCGACTTTCTTCAGTTCCCTGACCCCAGTGCCTTCCTGTCCCGTCTCAATGATTTTGTCACTGTTTCCTCTTGGCCTGTAAGTGAAATAATGACATGGGCTCACCTTCTCCTAGAAGAGCTGGCGCAGGAAGCGCCCTCCCCAGCGCACACCGATGCTCCTTCCCTATCTTTGGAGAGGCTCAATCCTCTGGAAAATCTAAGACAATGGAATAGGGAGCCAGCCCTGCTTTCTCAGCACCAGTTGTGAAACTCCAACTTTAAAATCCAGAAAAGCTCCTGCCCTGCAAGTTGGGGGCTCAGAGAGCAGATTGAGAAGTGACAGAGACTCCTGCTACACTGGAGTCCCCACTTGTTCCAATGTGGAATTTTCCAATTTTAATTTTGCCTCTGTGTGACTTTGAGTAAATAACTCAAAACCTCTGTGAACATGTTTTTTCATCCATAAAATGGGTGTAGAAATATCTGGCTAAGCACATTAAGCAAGCACAGGGCATTTAGCAATCGGCTAAGGGATAGTGGGTATCCCCGAAGGGCTACCTCGGGGCTAGCCCTCCAGGAGGACACACACATAAGGGGACTTCTACCTCCGCCTCCCTGCACCCCACCACCTCCGGCCACCCTCGGGGAGGCTGTGTTCCCCACCGCCGAGGACTTCAAGGTCTTGGCACCCCGACCCCGCGGAGCGCTGGGACGCAGCGGCCTGGGGGTCGCACGTCGGGTGAGGAGCACCAGGCAGCACTCGGAGCGGCCTCTGTGGAGTTTTAGCCACCAGGCCCGGAGTCAAATGCGTACACAGGCCCCGCGAGGCCCCTCTTGCGGGATCCACCCGCGTCCTCGAGCCGCCAGGCGTCACCGCCACCCCCGCGCCTCCCACGCGCGGAGCTGGGCTGGGCGCTCCCCGCCCCGGGGCCCACGCCGCGGGCGGGCCGAAGCGGGGCCTTTGTGTTCAAACCGCCCAATGGGCGGCGGTGGTGGGCGGTGGTGGTGGGCGGTGACGCAGGCGGGGCCTGGCCAATGGGCGGTGGCCTGTCAGCGTTGACTGACAGGCGCACACATACACACTCGGCCACGCGCGCGCCGCCCGGCCCCACTCGCGCAGCGCGGTTCTGCGCGGGCCGCATTGTCCGCGGCACCTGCCCGCCTCGTCCCGCCGCCGCGCCCCGCGCGCCCGGGCTCCGGAGCCGAGTGCCGCTCGCGGGATTCCGACGCGGGAAGGGGGCGCGCCCGGGCCGCGCAGCGGGCCTCGGACGCCCCCAGCCCCTCACCGAGCAACCGCGGCAGCAGGTAACAGCCGGCTGTGGGCCCCTGGCGGGCACACGGTGGGACGAGGGTGGTAACTGGCCTGTCCATCTCCTTGGCCGCCCCGGGCCCGCCCTGACCCCGGGGTCATTGTTGAGCCGCCCCCGCCAGGGCTGAGCTGCCCAGGCCCGGTTCTTCCTCTCTGGGCCAAGCTGGGCCAACCGCCCGCCCCGCCTGGCGCACGCCCCTGGGCCGGTCGGGAAGGGCCAGCTCCGTGCCAAGGCCGGCCGCCCTGACTCATCTACTCGGCCTGGGCCCCTGCCCCCGGGGCTGGCCGCTCCACTGGTCAGCCCAGAGGGCGGATGTCTCCAGGCGGGACTTCCCCCAACCACTCGGGGAGGGAGGGAGCTAAGACCCGGCAGCCCCAAACCGGCCCAGGGCAGTGCCTGCGTTTTTCGTGCCAGCCAGTGTCTAGGGACAGGCAGTTCTCTGCCTCTGCTGCCGCCTGTCAGAACTCTGGGAATAGGAGGAAGGCCCATTTTGTTCAGTTCTAAAAAAAAAACCCAAACAAATAGTGGGCGGGAGTGTGACTTAGAGCAGAGAGGCAGAAAAGGCGTACGGTTGGTAAAAATCTCTGCAGGTTTAGCCATCACAAATGGTGAGAGAAGGGAGTTAGCACCTGGAGCGCTTTGCAGGTCCCAGGAGGGAAGGGACTGTGGACATAGCACGTGGAAGAGGCCAGGATCTGGGTTAACTCTGAAGGCTGAGGACACTGCCAAATAAGTTTGCAGTGAGGGGCGGGGAAGGTGGAGTTGTGAAAAGGATGTGGTTGAGTTCAGAAGTGGGGAAGGGATGTTGCACTTCAGTTTCCTAACTGCGTGTGTGTGTGTGTGCGCGCGCGTGTGCGTGTGTGTGGGGGGGTGTTTGGGGAGGCCTGCTTCCCATATGCAAAAAATTTGAGCTCCTCCAAAACTCTCGTTGTGTTGGAGGATGAGAGCTTGACGTTTCCCTGGTGTGAAAGCCAGCACCAAGGTGAACTGTCTTGTGATAGCTGGGCACTACAGCAAAGACAGGCACCTCCAGGCGGACGGAGGCGGCTGCTGGCTGCTGACAGTTCCCAGCCCACCCCACCTCCTTCTGGATATTTAAGTCTCTGCCTGCCAGCAGCAGCTAGCAGGGGAGCGGCTGTCTAAACACATTGCTTTGTTTCTGCCCCAGGGTGAAGGCTCCCTGCGCAGCAGGGCAGGGGTTAGGGGGTGGAGCCTGTGTGGGCATCTGGTGCTCTCAGGTGGGCAGGGCAGCGAGGGAGTAGAGTTGCCTAATAAGGAGTGAAATATAGAAAAGGACCCCGGCCAACTTCCCACTTTGGCTCCTACCACTGGGTCCCTTTACTAACTCCAGGGAGGGAGGCTGGGTGGGCATCTTGCCTGGGAAAGGCCAATGAGACCAAGGCATGAGACTGCTTGTTTTTCAGAGGAGGCCTTTCTAGAATGCTCCAGCTGGACTAACCAGACCTTCTGGTTTGTATAGTCTGAGTTGGATGTGTTAGCGTCCGTGCCCACCGCACACATCAGAGAACTAGTAATTGAAGTGTCAACCGGAATAGTCCAAGTGAGAACAAGATGCTTGCGTGGCCGTGTGTGATAGGACTTGGTGATTTGGCAAAGGCTCCACGTCCAGGCTCCTTGCTCGTTAATCGGAGGCTTTTGAGTTTGGGTTTCTAGAGCCAAAACGCTCTTCAGCTTCCTGGTGTTGCAGAGGGCCTCAGGGACTTTTCACCGTGGCCTCCTGGACTGCCCACCGCGTGTGGTGATGGCGCCAGGTGGAAGCTGCTGTAACCCCAAACCCTGCACCTCTGCTTGCTTCCCTGACAAGTATTTGTTGTGTGACAACGCTGTGCACACCTGTGCTCAGGCCGTCGTGCCTTGACAGACTCTAGCTGGTGATGCTCAGTCCCAAACACCTGGAGGCTGCCTTGTAGTGTGGAAAGACCCAGGCCCTGGCACCCCCCAGCTCCTGGCGTCCCAGCTCCTCCCTGCCTCCATGGGAGGAGTGATCCTCCCTCTATGGGTCAGAAGCGAGTGTGGAAGGAGCCTGGCACTTCACAAAGTGCTTTCCCCTGGCTCTCGTGTCTGATCAGCACGGGGCCGATGAGCTCTGGAAAGTGTGTCTCACTGAAGGAAGCAGCTGGGCGCGGCGGCCCCTGGGACGGGTGGCTACCCCCGGGGCTCCTGCAGCCGGGTGTGGCGTCTGCTGTGACCTCTCGCACCACTGGCCCCGTCACCCGTCCCAGGCCGCAGAACACCCAGTTCTGGCTCTCACGGAGCCCTGTCAGCTAAGCCGAGAACTAGAAAGCCCGGTGGAAGGTGCCATGAGGGAGGCTGGCGGGTCGGGGCACTGCAGTGGGCAGGTGGTGCCCATCACCTCATCTTGGGGCATCCAGGGGAGCAGCTCCCCACTGGGAGGCGGCACCACCTCATCTCCCTCCCCTGGGATGGAGCTGGGTGCAGATCCCACGATTCATGTGTCTTCCTTCCTCCCCCAGAATCTCTTCAGGGGAAGGGTCTCCAGCCCGCCTCACCATGTCTCGGCGAAGCCAGCGCCTCAGCCGCTACTCCCAGGGCGACGATGATGGCAGCAGCAGCAGTGGGGGGAGCTCGGTGACGGGGAGCCAGGGCAGCGTGTTTAAGGACAGCCCTCTCAGGTAGGGGAGCTGACCGACTGACCACAGAGCAGATGGCTCCTCCAGCATTCACCCTGGGGGATGCAGGTGCCCCTGCTGCGAGCCAGGCTCTGCTCCCCTTGTGTTCAGAGAACAGGAAGTGGGGACTCTCGAGAGTGAGAGAGTGAGCCAGGCCGGAAACCCTGAAACTGCAAGCTTGAGCTGGGTGGGCATGTCTCACTGGACCCCCAGGGCTGGGGGCTGCCCATGTTGACGGCGTGAGGCCAGGATAAGAGCTCCCGCCCCACCCAGCCCCAGGTTTTGGCTAGTTTCAGGAGGTCAGGTCGGGATTGTCTGGGTTTTCAGTGGCTGGTAGCAATGACTAACCTCTTAAGAAGCATGAAAAAAAAGCCTTCACTTTGAAGTTAGAGGCCTGGATTTGCCACCAGCCGCCATCACCCACTGAGGATCTCGCCTAGCTGCCTGTGAGAGTCAGAGACAATGGGAGCAGAGGAAGTACCTGCTCCTGGCAGCCAGATGCCAGGAGCTGTTGCCTAGCAACCAGGCCCCGCTACAGAGGGCGGGAGCTACAGAGGGCCTGGAGCACTGGCTTTCCTGCCAGTCTGGCTCACCTGCCTGTCCCGCCTCTCCCCGCAGGACCTTGAAGAGGAAATCCAGCAGCACGAAGCGCCTCTCCCCAGCACCCCAGCTGGGCCCCTCCTCCTCCGATGGGCACACCTCCTATTACAGCGAGTCCATGGTCAAGGAGTCCTACATCGGCAGCCCCCGGGCAGTGTCCCTGGCCCGGAGCGCCATCCTGGACAGCCAGCTGCACAGCGACCCCTACTGGAGTGAGTGCCCAGACCCCCTCCTGGCTTTGCTTCCTCTGGAGCCTTAGGGCCATAGGGGCGCTACCTGTCTTGGGAAACGCTTGGAAAAGATGATGATGTGGCCCTGTCACCCCAAGTCCAGGAGACGGAGGACCTGCCAGTCACCCTCTATGGACTGCAGAGTGGGCAGAGGCTCAGGGCGGATCGCCCCTGTCCGTGGGAGATGCTCCTCAGTGTCCCCAAGGGCCCTCTGGAACCCCCTCCCCGGAGCATCTCTTCCCTGGAGAACCCAGTGTTCTTCTTCCTCAGATGAGGACCTGCGGGTGAGGAGGAGAAGAGGGACAGGCGGCTCGGAGAGCAGCAAGCTCAACGGCCTCACGGAGAACAAGGTGTCTGAGGACTTCCTCGGGTCCTCCTCTGGCTACTCTTCCGAAGATGACTACACAGGTCAGTGACCCCTCCCCCGGCGTGCGGCAGGCGGGGATAGAAGCCTGGGGGAGGCTGTCACTGACAGCTGGAGAGGGCAGCTCTGCCCATGGGGCCCCCTGAGCCCAGGCGAGGGTGGCCCTCGGCATCCTGGGCAGCGTCTGCCCCGTCCCCACTCGCCCTTGAGCAGCCCAAGGTCAGCTCATTTCCAGCGGGCCCTTTAACATGGGACTTCACACATAGGAGGCGCTTAATAATTGCGTTAAGTGAGTGAAGGACCCCTCAGCCTAGTTGAGAATAGTTTGAGGGATGCAGGGGCCCAAGGGAAGGAGGATGTCAGAAACCCAGCTTTCCACCCCCTCAGGGACAAAAACCCTCTGGGGATTCCAAGGTGATGACATTTGGTCTCAGTTCTCAGTCAAAAGAAGACAGTAGACAGTTTTCCCTCCCCAAGGCTCTTCCAAGTGAGAGCAAGGCTGGTTTCCTCTTCCCTGCAGGCTACTCCGAGTGGGACCAGCGGAGTTCGGGTTCGCGGCTGAAGAAGGCTGTCTCTGGGGCCGGCTCGTTTCTGTGGCTAGTGGTCACTTCTCCAGGTGGGTGCTGGCTGTTCCGTGCTCGGAGACTCCCATTCTCTACCGCAGTGACCGCTTCCCCGTCTCTCCGGTGGCAGCCAGCCCCGGCAGAGGGCGCAGCAGCGGCCACTCCAGAATAATCCCTGGGAGCCATGGGCTGTGGGAACACCCTGGCTTGGAAGGAGCAGCTGCAGTGGGCAGCGGGGCTGGGGAGCTCGGCAGGACGGGCCAGAGGTGTGTCGGTAGGTGGTTGAAACACCCCCCCAGCAGTCTGCTGACTCAGGGTCACCAGATCTGGGGGTGTCTCTTTCAGGTCGGCTCTTCAGCCTCCTCTACTGGTGGGTTGGCTCCACCTGGTACTGCCTAACAACAGCGGCCTCCCTCCTGGACGTCTTCGTCTTGACCAGGTCAGCCAGGGCTCTCAGCACAACCACAAATGAGAAACCCGGGGCCGCAGGGCTGAGGGGCTGTTTCTTCAGCTGTCTTGTCACTTTTACTAGTGAGCAGGGAGCAGGTCGCCAGAGCCCCGGCTGCCACAGAGCGTGGGACTCAGAGTTGGGTTTTGCTCCCCAAGTCTGTAGCCCTTCGGGGAGCATTCTGGAACACAGGTTCATGTTTCCTCTTGGACACTTGCTGCTAAAAGCCAGCCCAGCCACTTCTGAGCCTCAGACAAGCCCAGCCTTTCTCCTTCTGGGAGGCTGGGAGGCCACAGGGTTAGGGTTACAAGTGGTGTTACCATGAAAGTCCCACTTTCCTCTGGGCACTATGGCAGCCTGGACCCCCAGCCTTTCCCTTTGTGCCACTGGGGGTTCGTGCCTCAAGTCCCTGACCCAGCAGGGCCAGGCTCTGGGAACAACCCTCAATCCTTGGCAGAGGAGAGAGCCAGGAAGTCAGGGTCCCTCTGGCCATTGTCCCCCAAGTGGCCGCCAGCTACCCCGGGAGGGGGCAAGGACCGGGGGCGAGGACCGATTCGTTTCACAAGGAAAGGGTTCCTCGTTTTTCTGAAAGAAGAGATTGTTTGAGGAGTCCTGTGCTTCCTTTCTTTCTATAGTTGTTTGCTTTGAAGTAGGACTTCTCGGTATGAAAACGTTAGGTTTTTCAGAGATCCTCACTATTTTTTTTTAAGATTTATTTGTTTATACATACACGCTGGGGTACAGGCCAGAGGCGGGGGGCGGCGAGAGGGCTCACCAGAGACAGAGTGGGGAGCAGAACAGGCAGATCAGAAACACACTGCTGAGGGGAGCAGCGGGCGAGGCAGGAGAGGTCTGCCGCACCATGTGGGAATCTCCCAGGCTGGGCATCGAACTCGCGTCCCCGCTGCCGACAGCGCCACAGCGCAGCGCTCAACCGCTGCGCCACTGGGGAGGCCCAGATCCTCACTATTTTTAACAAATTTTAACGCAGTAAAATCCAGTGGGAATAGACTTCAAGGCCTGCAGGTAAAGCCCGGAAGTGTCCAGTCTGGCCCTGGCAGGGTGACACGCAAGGGCCTCTAGCGCTCAGGGAGAGTCTGAAGGGACCTGTGGGGGCGTGCGGACACCCTGGAGCCCACCTGACTCCCCCACGCCCCTTCGTTGTTTCAGACGCTTCTCTTCCCTGAAGACATTCCTATGGTTCCTTCTGCTACTCCTGCTGCTGACCGGCCTGACCTACGGTGAGCTCCCTGCGGGGCTGGTGAGCCAGGGGGCGGGGCAGAGGGGCAGGGGCGGGGCTGAGGCAGAGCTAGGCGGAGTCTAGCCATAGGGTAGGGCCCAGCCTTCCTGGCTCCTCAGGTGCCTGCAGGGGAGGGACATGCCAGACTTGGGGTCGTATCCCCAGGTGGGGTAGCTGTGCTGTCCTGAGCGGCCTGGGGGCTCCCTGGGCTGGAATCTGCTTCCTGCAGGAGTATTGGGGTGTCAATGGGCCTCTGCCTCCATCATAACTAGCTGTCATTTCCCCTCCATTCCAAATCAGGTCTAGTCTGGGTGAGCGAATTCTTGTTACAGGGTCAGGTTCGATCCTTTAAGGTCAAAGCAAGAAAGCAGTGAAGAGAAGCAGGTGGGGAGAAGCAGGTGCAGCTCCTTGCAGGGGCGTGCCTGTCCTTTTCGAGGCGCTTTCCGCCATCCCTCCCATCACTGAGCTGTCGGGCTGTTTAGGGCTGCGATCGTGAGGTTTGCGGCTGCCTTTGTGTTCAGCTCTTCATCTGGAGGTGTCAGGTCCATGGGGGGGGGTCGCCTCTATTAGTCCTCAGTTTACTGTGGTTTTAAAAATCGTACAATTTATAATTAAAGAGCGTGCTCTATTTTTTTTTTTTGAGAATTGTTTTTATAGGTGTAGTGTCTACTCAACTTGTATTTCTTTTATTAATACCAGGCGAGAACAAGTGTTGATTTCCCTTTTGTTTCCTGAAATGAGCTGTTCACATCCGGGGGGCTGGGCCTGGCCCTTGCAATGGCCCTATAGATATTGGGGAGTAGTTCCCAGGGGTCAGCATCTTTTTTTTTTTTTTTTTTTTTTTTAGATTTATTTATATAAGCTGGGGTACAGGCCAGAGGAGTGGGGCGGTGAGAGGGTTCACCAGAGACAGAGTGGGGAGCAGAACAGGCAGATCAGAAATACACTGCTGAGGGGAGCAGCGGGCGAGGCAGGAGAGGTCTGCCGCACCATGTGGGATTCTCCCGGGTTGGGTGTCAAACTCGCACCGCGCGCTGCCGACAACTCCACAGCGCAGCGCTCAACCGCTGCGCCACCAGGGAGGCCGGGTCAGCATCTTTTAACCGGATAAATGATCACAACCTAACCTGGGCTTCACCATCGCCCCGGGGGGCTGGAGCCCGTGTCCTGTGGCCTCAGGAGGCAGCGGACAGAGGCCGAGGGAGGGCGCATCTGGGGGGGCTGGCGGTGAGCCTGGTGCTTCCCGTCGAACCTGCTCGAGGGGGCCACCACTGAGTGGCAAGCGTGGGCCCCACCCAGGCGGAGACCCCAGGCTCTTTCAGGCACCCTTCCCACACACGCGCGCACGCAGCTCAGGCGTGACGCCATCACAGTCCGACGGCCCCAAGCAAGACGCGGGCGACTCGGGTGGCCGCACAGCTTCTTTCCCGGGTGTGCTCGTTCTGTTTCAGCCATGGCAGCTCATTAGAGCCACCTGGGGAGCTTTTACAACTCCGTGGGAGGGTCCCCCCAGGCCTGGGAAGGCGCTCTCTGGGGGGCAGGCCAGGCTCTGCGGTCTTAAGTGCTCCCAGGTGATTCCCGTGCGCATTGCAGCAGGCTGGGAAGCGCCATCAGGGTTCTGGGTTCTGCCCTGTCACCGGGGGCAGAAAGTGGCTTATTAAATTATTATTAAAGCCATTTTCTCCAAGCGTGGCCATCTATACAAAGATGAGGATTCCTGGAGAGGAGAGCGGGGTGGAACACAAAGGCCCTGGGGTGGCTGGGTGAGAGCTACTGCCTCAGAACGATGGCGTGTCCACCCGCTAAGCAGTGCCGCTGGTCAGGTAACCGCCCTCCCTCTGCCCGTGTACAGGTGCCTGGTATTTCTACTCCTTCGGGCTGCAGACCCTGCCCCCGGCCGTGCTGTCCTGGTGGGCCTCAAAGGGCAGCAGCAGGCCGCAGGGGGTGTGGGACTCCAGAGACGCCGCCTCCCCACATTTCCAGGTGCGTGCCTGCGGAGGCGCCCAGGCTCGGGTGCTGCCCCCACCCCTTCCCTACAAGCCGGAGAAACTCAGGCCTCACTGGGACACTGCCGCATTCCCCGAGGCCCCTTTCTCTGCTTTTTTGGGTATAGGTGCGTGTGGGGAGTGACAGTTTGCCTGCACTTAAATGTGACTCAGAACTGCCCCCGAGTTGGAGCTGTCAAGTCACAGCTGAGCCTCCACCCCTTGCGCCCCCACATGGGGGTGGGGCCGGGACTCTGCCAGGCTGGTCCGGGGCCCCTGAGCTGTCCTACAGCTTCTGGTGCCCTCAGACTGTCCCCCGTTGGAACCCTCTTCAGGGAGCGCTCCGTGCCCCCCCTCACCTGCCCACGATCACACCTCCTTTGGGATTAGCCCCAGTGCTCTGCTGTCTCCGAGCTCACAGCTCCCCATCTGCCTTCGGGCTCATGGGTCCCAAGAAGCCCAGTGCCCAGTGCTTAGGCTGGGGTGTTTTTGGGGTGCCCTCCCTGCAGCCCCTGCAGGAGGCACTGTTGTCCTGGGCCCTCACCTGTGCTTTTCCTCCCTGGCCCTGCCAGGCTGAGCAGCGCATTCTGTCCCGGGTGCACTCTCTGGAGCGGCGTCTGGAAGCTCTTGCCGCCGAGTTTTCCTCCAGCTGGCAGAAGGAGGCTATGCGACTAGAGCGCCTGGAGCTGCGGCAAGGGGGTGCTGGCGAGGGGGGCCACGGCCTGGGCCAGGAGGACACGCTGGCCCTCCTGGAGGGACTGGTGAGCCGCCGCGAGGCTGCCCTGAAGGAGGACTTCCGCAGGGATACCGCCGCTCGGATCCAGGTGGGAAGAGTGGCGTGCCAGGTGTGACTGCGGGCACGCAGGCCGCGGCGTGCAGTGGGGGGGGCGAGCCTGGAGGCTGCGTCCTGGGGCTCAGGCCGCTCCATCACTTGGTAGTCACCCTGTGTCTCAGTTTCCTCCGCTTTAAAGTGTGTCCTTGCCCCATCGTGAGAACTTGAGACTGTGGCGAGCCTGGCGCGGGGCCTGCCGCTGGGCAGCCACGAGTAAAGCTGAGGCCATCTCGTGTGTTACCGAGAAGCGCCGCCGCCGAGAGCCGGGAGCTGAGGCCTGGCAAGCGACAGTCCTGGTGGCGTGGGATCGCACCTTTACTGGTCTAAGTGTACGGGGAGCGCTCCCCGGTCAGACCCTCATCTCTGCCCCTCATGCCTGGCAGGAAGAAGTGGTGGCCCTGAGAGCAGAATTCCAACAGGACTCAGAAGACCTCTTCAAGAAGATTGTCCAGGCCTCCCAGGTCCGGGGGCTTGGGGCCACCTGGTAGCTCGGGGGGGGCGCTGACCCAGTTCCAAGTCTGCTTTTGGGTGAGAGGCCCCCAGGCCTCCTGAGGAGCCTGCTTGGGCACAGAATGGGGAGAGGGCTGCAGGCTCTGGACTTGTGCTTCATCTGAACTGCCCCGAGCCGGGACACCCTTCAGGGCGCGGGGAGCGAGCCTGAGGCTGGGAGCCTGTTATGCTGGGAACAGCATGCTGTGGGAACCCAGGTGTGCACCCCAGTGTGCCAGGCCCGGTGTCACGCGCTCCCCAGGCCCTTGGCCAGGAGGTCCATCTGCCTGCAGGACCTAGGGCAGGGATGTGGTTAAGCACAGACCCTGCTCTTAGGGACCAGTCACCCGAGCCTGGCGTTTGTGTGTCCCTTCTTCCTGCTACAGGAATCTGAGGCTCAGCTCCTGCAGCTGAAATCCGAGTGGCAAAGGTAATGGGCACTGCCGTCTGCCCTAGGCCTGCCCACCCTCCCCCTCCTCCCTGGGCTGGAGAGCAGTTCTGATGGTGCTGCAGGCGAGGGGGGTGGCTGACACCCGGCCCACGGTCACCTGCACAGACCTGCTCAAGGTGCAGTGGAGGCTGCGTGGGCGCCGCCAGGGAGCTGGGACCCGTGGGTTCCTTATAGATGCACCAGTTCTCTGCAGCACCCAGCGCTGCCTCCAGGCCCCAGGCCTGCTGCGTTTGGAGGGTGCAAGCGCACGAGGCAGCTTGAATTCTGAATCTGGGCTTTGAGGTGCCATTCCCAGGCACCTGGGCCTTGCATTCACACACTCTTACGTCAGAAGCCAACCTGGGGATACCTTTGTTTTCCCTGGCGGGGCCTTAACCCCTCACCAGAGGCCCCAGGCTTACTCTTCTCTCGTGGTGTAGGATGACCCAGGAATTGTTCCGGGAGAACGCCATGACGGAGCTGGGGCGGCTGGAGACTCAGCTGGCAGGCCTGCGGCAGGAACTGGCCGCCCTCTCCCTGAAGCAGAGCTCGGTGGCGGACCAGGTGGACCTGCTGCCACAGCAGATCCAGGCCGTGCGGGACGACGTGAGTGGGAGCCGTCCCAGCCCCTGGCGGACGCCCTCTCCTCCGAGCCTCTGGCCGGTGCAGCCCGTCAGTCCCATGAGCCCCTGCTCTGGACCTGGCTTGCTCGGGCACTCTTCCTCTTCTGTTAATACGTGGAGGAGTCACCCCTGTCCTCGGGTGGCCTTGCCTGTAGCCTGCTCTCCTCCCTCCGCCTCTTCCCCAGCGCAGTGCAGCCTGGAGGGGCCTCCGAGAGAGAGACGTTTTCTCGTTTTCTCGTTCCCTAGGTGGAGTCTCAGTTCCCTACCTGGATCAGTCAGTTCCTTCTCCGAGGTGGGGGAACCCGCTCTGGGCTCCTTCAGCGAGAGGAGATAGACGCTCAGCTGCGGGAGCTGGAGAGCAAGATCCTTGCCCACGTGGCCGAGATGCAGGGCAAGTCGGCGAAGGAGGCCACAGCCAGCCTCGGGCTGAGGCTGCAGAAGGAAGGTGTGGTCGGGGTGACAGAGGAGGTAAGGCCCGTATGCCCCGGGGAACACGCACATGCACATGGCACCTCCCTTACACTTGTACACACACACACTGCTGTCTTTCCTGGCAGCCACAGGCCTGCACGCCCACGCTGCCAGCATGTGCTGCCACACACATGACCTAGCGGGGGTGCTGTTGGCCTGGGGTGGCCGGTTTGCCATCGCCAGGGTGGTGTGGGCACAGGAGGGGCAGGCACAGGGCAGGCTGCTTCCCAGTAATGGTCCCGGGCCCGTGTTCCAGCAGGTGCATCGCATTGTAAACCAGGCGCTGAAGCGCTACAGCGAGGACCGCATCGGGCTGGTGGACTACGCCCTGGAGTCGGGAGGTGCGTGCCCCCCTCCTCGCTTTGCCTCGCCGTCCCCACACAGGCGGCCCCCTGGCTCCGCTGGAGCTGGCTTTGCAGCCACCCGCCCTTGAACTCGGCAGCAGCACACGGCAGCTCGGTGCCGCAGCCGGAGAGGCTGACGTTCAGGCTGCTCTGGGGCTGGGCAGGCCTGGGGCATCCGCCCTTGCCCCAGAGCCTGGCGCCAGCAGGCCCTCGCACTTCGGGCTCCCTGACCGGCCAGCTGAGCTGCTGGCCTGGCGCCCGTCCCTGCCGGTGGCCCGGGGCTCAGGCCGCCTCTGCTCTCAGGCGCGAGTGTCGTCAGCACCCGATGCTCCGAGACCTACGAGACCAAGACGGCCCTCCTCAGCCTCTTCGGCATCCCGCTGTGGTACCACTCCCAGTCACCGCGAGTCATCCTCCAGGTGGGCACCCAGTGGGCGCAGCGGGGGACCCCCAGCCCACTCAGCCACCTCAGTGCAGCCGGGCGTCGTCCCCTCCTGGGTCAGCCGGGGCTGGCTCGCTGCCGCTGTGACCCCGCTTTCCTCCCCTCCAGCCAGACGTGCATCCAGGCAACTGCTGGGCCTTCCAGGGGCCCCAGGGCTTCGCTGTGGTCCGCCTGTCCGCCCGCATCCGCCCCACGGCGGCCACCTTAGAGCACGTGCCCAAGTCCTTGTCGCCCAACAGCACCATCTCCAGTGCCCCCAAGGACTTTGCCGTCTATGTGAGTATCCCGCCCGTGCGGGGCGGGGGGCCTCCCAGGGGGATAAAGGGGCTCGGTCTTCAGTGGGAAATGACCCTCAGGCTGCAGAGGCGCCGCGTGGCCTGTCCAGGCCTGCCGGCAGCCAGCGGTGCTCAGGCCCCTGCAGGCGTCTGTCCTGCCAGCCTGCTGCTCGAGCCTGTGGGCCAGGACCAGGGGCGCCCTAAGGGCAGGACCTCCCCCAGCTGCCCCTCTCTCCCCAGGGCTTTGATGAAGACCTGCAGCAGGAGGGGACGCTTCTGGGCCAGTTCACCTACGACCAGGACGGGGAGCCCATCCAGACGTTTTATTTTCAGGTACAGGTGACTGTTCCGCTAGCGGGGGAGGCAGCTGCCCTGTCCAGCCCACACAGCACGTACCTGTGGCAGGCGCTGGGGCTCCAAGCCAGAGGCTGTAGCCCCTGCCCTCCGACCCTGCAGCCACGGGCCGAGGGTGGGCCCCCGCAGACCAGGAGGCTGCAGGGAGAGGGTGCTGCTGCGGGGAGCTCCATGAGATCGGCCGAATTCCCAGGGAAAGAATACTAGGGAGAGTGTTCCGGAAGCGGGGTGGGGGGCGCGGTGTTCTAGGGCCAGCGATGGTGACCAGGCCTCGGGGCCCCTCCCTCAGCTCGAGGGGCCGTCCCCAGGGCCCCTGTCGGCTATGCAGGCTCCCAGGCCCCACCCCAGGAGACCAACTTCGTAGGGCTGGCGGCACCTACAGTCTGACCGACAGCCCAGGGGGTCCCATGTGTTGCCCGAGTCACGAGAGGGGAGCAGCAGGGTGAGGAGGGGTGAGAGGTGGACCAGGGATAGTTGCAGGAATGGGGCCAGGAGAGGCAGGCCTGGCTGCCAGCGGGCGAGGGGTTTCAGCCCTCAGGACCGGGGCCGGCAACAGAGAAGCCTCCAAGCGGGCTCCGCACTGAGGCTTGCGGGCGTGTGGGAAGGGACTGTCCTCTCCGCTCCTGCCGGGGAGGTCTCAGGCCTCTGCGGCACCCAACCCCTCCCCTCTCTCCAGGACCCGAAAATGGCCACGTACCAGGTGGTGGAGCTGAGGATCCTGACCAACTGGGGCCACCCGGAGTACACCTGCATCTACCGCTTCAGGGTGCACGGGGAACCCGCCCACTAGCCCGCTCCGCGCCACCGGCCGGCGGGGCCAGCCTCGCAGCGAGTGCCGCCTTCTCTCGGGGGGCAGCCGGGCGGGCAGCACCCGGCCACGGCCCCTGCACGCTTGCTCAGCACACTGACTTCCAGGAGCAAGAGCGAGCCGCCCACGCCACGGCATGCGGGGGAGCCTGCAGGCCTCCCCAGCGGCAGGGTGCTTGCACCAGGCGCCGCCTTTCCCCCCCTCCCCGGAGGGTGTAAATATGTAGCATATCGCGCGGGTTGCGAGGCGATGAGTTCAGCAGAGGCGGTGAGAGCCAAGTGCCCAGCCGGGGCAGCTGTGGGGCGGCCTGGGGGCCATCAGCTGGGGCACGGGGCAGGAGAGCGCCGGGCCCCTCAGGGAAGTGAGCCCTGCAGGAGGGTGCACCTGGGCCAGGAGGATGTTCCTGGCAGAGGGTAGGGGCTCCTCCAGCAGGCTGGTGCCCCAGCCTCGGGGAGCCGCGCCCTCGCGTTCCCGAAGGGCCTCCAACACTGTATTCGCCCAGGGGCGAGGTGACCCCCGGCGCCTCCTGTCCCCCAGAGGGGCTGGCTCCTGTGGGCCTCTGAGGGGCCCTGCCTGTGTGGCTGATGGACCAGGGGCGCAGCCCTGAAGGATGCCCTTTTGCTGGGGGGCTGGGGAGGATGTTCTCTCCCGATGCTGGGACTGAGGCCCCCACTGCTCCCCGCTCCTGCTAGAACCTGCCTGTGCCCCGAAGCACTGTCACATTCCCCTGGGGCACAGGCAGCGCCTGCCTTTCAAGGCCATGTTCACCTGGCATCAGCTCACAGGTGGGGACGCCTTGAGCTCTCCCGCTGGTCCAGCCTGTCATGTATGGTGGGAGGTCTGGCTGCACTGTGGGGGTACCCCCCAGTCAGGCCTCAGCCTTTCCGCTCTTGCTCGGACTCTCCTTTCTGGCTCATCTATGGGGACAGCTGGGCGGGGGCTGGGGTAGACGAGGGGGCAGGGTAGGGGCTTAGGCCCAGCAGGTCTTCCTGCATTATGTACATATTTTTCAAGGTCTGTTTTTTAACTGATAAGCTAAAGGCTTGATTCCTAGCCCCGTTCTGTGGGGCACTGCGTTATATTCGAGAGGGGGCTCGGGGTACAGGTTCCAGCCACACAGCTGGTTCTGGCCAGGCGGAGGGGGCAGGCGGGGGTGGGGGGGGCTGGCCCCAGCAGGCTCGGTGAGGACTGGGCTACAATGAAGGCCAGGCCAGCCGGGTGGGTCCTCCAGCGTCCCCCCACCCCAGCCCCCAACCAGCTTTTGGTTCACGCTCTCCTGTCACAAATGCTGCACTGTTGGTTCTTAGTTTTTTTATCTTCAGATTCTAATTTATGCCTATGCAAAAAATAAATTATGCCCAGGATTACAGGAGTGTGTGCTGCTTGCTGGTCACTGCTCTTGGGGAAAGGGGAGACTGGATCCTTAGCCCAAATTACCTGCTTGGCTCCGGACGGCGTCTGCTTCAGGGCGAGCCTCGTCCGTGGGGTCGGACCTTCGCCCCGTGCACTTGCCCGGAACAGGCCCTGGAGAGAGGTGGCTCCTGAAGAGCCAGCACCACAGGACTCACCCCAGACTTGGTGCCTCCCACAAGCCACTCAAGGGGCCGGGCAGGACAGGCGCCCCCGCCTGCCTCATCTTCGCCAGGCCTGGCCTGGTCCAGGGCTGGCCCCATCGAAGCTGAGGAAATAAAGGCAGGAAGAGGTGGTAGGGTAAGGGTTGGGGGTGAACCATCAGGGGAGGGGCACCCATGGGGCTCAAGCCCCGCCTCCAGCTTTGGGCCACACTCAAGCCTCACCTAGGTGTCCTTCCCCCACCCCCACCCCCACCCCCACCCCGGGCCTGCATTTAGCACCATTTCAACAAACGGGGACCGGGTGGCCCCAGCAAACAAGTCCCCCGAGCTGGCCCCAGTTCTGGCTCCAGGTCTGGCTCGGCGCTTTGGCACACTCTCCTCACCTGCTGCCCGAGTCCCGCTGGCCCCTCAGCACCTCGCTGCCTTCCTGTGGTACTTGACCCCAATCAAACAGAGCCCCTGCCCACCCACTGCATATCCCTGTAGCCTACCCCGCACCCGACTGACTGGACGGCACGTGTACCAGCACGCAAGGATGGGGCAGACTTGGCATTCGAGATGATCGGATTAACAACTTTATTAACAACTTTATTCTCAGTCAGCTACAAAAGGGCTGGTGTCTTGTTCCAAGTGGAGAGCTGGGGGCTGAGACGGGCAGGGGGCGTGGTCGTCCACGGTGACGAAACACTGTTGCCTCAGCCCCTGCCAGCGGGTGTGGGCCTGGTGGCAGGACGTCCAGACCCCTCCTGAGAGTCTGAGGGCAAAGGCCAGGCGGGGCCCGTCTGCAGATGTGAGGGAGGTGGCTATGCTTGCAGGGGGGAGAGCGCAAACAAGTCTCGCCTGGCCCAGGGCCGTGGGAACACGCCCATAGCGCCGGCATGGGACAGAGCAGGAGTGTGGGGCCTGCAGTCCGTCCACGGAGGCACCAGGGGGCGGCGGGCCCGTAATCAAGCCAGAGCCAAAGAGTAAGAGGCCACCGCCAGTGGTCACGGCTGGGGGAGGGGGAGGGACAGAGGACTCTGACCGGAGCGGCCGGGGCCCAGCCTGCTGGTGACACTGCTCTGAGCTGCTCCCTCCTTAACTAAAAAAAGAAAGGACACCAGCACCCCACAGATGGCAACTGCTGCCCTTAGTGCACTTGGCGCAGCCAGTCAGGGGGCAGAGGGTCGGTGGCCCGTGCCCCCAGCCCTGGCCTCTGCGGTGGGCCTGGGAGCCTCGTGGTGTGAGCAGTGAGGGGCCCACACCCCGCGCACGGGCACGCAGGCTGCTGCTGCTGCGCCCTCACCCAGCGCCCCACTGCCGCTTCCCCGCCCGCTGCAAACGGGGAACTGAGGCTCAGAGGACCGTGGCCACTTGTCCTGTGTACTGGCCGAGGAGCAGCCTGGGCACTGGAGCCTGCCCAAGGGAGAGGCTGGGCTCCTCCTGTCCCTGGCTTCACCCGGAGGGGCTGCGCAAGGAGGAGAATACCGCCAACTTGAACCAACTTTTATTCTGTGCGCTGGTCTGGTCGGTTCATGGCCACAGACAGTGGCAACTAGAAACAGCGGGGAGGAGGGGGGACCAGTAGTTTGGAGGCAGAAAAGAATCGGGGACAAGAGGGCGGTGAGGCTGAGGAAGGACCCAGCCAGCTGGGTACCTGCCCTGGCAAGAGAGAACACATCTTTGCCCGTCAACCCACCCTAAATTGAGGGCTTCAGTCCATAGCTCAGACCAGGCTGGCTCAAGGCCCATGTGGCCATCTCTGGCCCGGGCAGCCCTACCCCACCCCAGCAGTGATTCTTCCAGAGGCTTTAGTGCTCCGTTTTGCCTCAAAGTTTCTCTTCACTACCCCCTACCTGTCCTCCCCACACTTCCATACCCGGGCTCAAGCCTTTACCGCAGTGCTCCTGTCGCAGCCATGTTGGGGTGGGAGGCAGGCTCCTTGTCAGCGCAGGAACACCGCGAACCCCAACCAATAGGAGGTGCTAGTGACTATGGATCCCCCTCTCCACCCAGCAGTCCAGGCTCCAGTCTAGGTCACCAGTGCCCCAGGCCCTACAAGATTCAGAGCCCAAGACCACGCAGGAGGGAGCTCCAGGGCTGGGCACACGCAGGATTGTCTCCGAGGGAAGGAAAGCGTCCGCCGTCTTTGGGTCAATGCCGAGGGTCAGTGAGGGGCAGGCAGGGCCCTAAATCCTATCACTCCTCCCTGCCATACATCTATAGGGTACAACTTAAGAGCTTTTGGCATTACCTGTTTTGGGGTTAAAGAGGAAAAACGGGGAAAGAGAAGAAAAGGGGAAGCCAGCACTCGGCCCAGGTAAAATCCCCCAGGTCCCAGAGGGAGGGCTCCAGCCCCCGGCAGACCCTCACGCCGAGGTGCCCCGGCCCAAGACCGGCTCTGCAGGGGCCCGGGCAGAGCTCGCAGGGACACAGGCGCCTTCCACTCTGGACAGCCCTGGGGGCAGCGTGAGGGGAGTGGCTGCCGAGGCCCACGGCCGCACCCTGCGCGCTCACACACGGACACGCGCGAGAGAATACAAAGAATAAAAACGAAGGGCCCATCCAGATGTACAAAAAAGGTGTGTGAGGAAGAAGACAGGGAGAGGGAGGGAGACGGTCAGTCCTCTGGATGTCTGGCCACCTTCCCCGGCTTATAAATTACAAACCCCCCTGGAAAACGGGGGTGGGGGAATGGAAGCGCGCGGGCTGTGGCCTGGGGGGCGGTGGCATCAGAGCTGCGCTGGCCCGTCGGGTGGAGCAGGCCCCGAGTATGAGGATCCTTGGACGGGCGTGGGGGTGGGGATCTAGCAGCCGCTGGCAGGAGTCACGCAGGCCCCTTGGGACTTCACCTTGTGACGCTGGCCCCCCCGTCGCCGGCCCCCACTGCTGGGCTTGGGCTGGAAGAGAGAAAGGAGCTTGAGAGACCGTGACCCGAGAGCAGGACGGCGGCAGGGCAGCCAAGAGAGGCGTGAGCAGGTCGCGCGTCAGCCGGGCCTGCAGCACCCAGCCAGCACCGCTGCCCTCCTCGCGGGCGGCGGTCACGTGTGTAATGGCGTGAGGCAGCGCCAGAGAAGCACAAAGCAGGGACCGACGCCAGCCACTGCTGACAGCAGAGAGAAGGGACAGCCGAGCCAGAGGACAGGCTGGAGCAGGAGGAAGAGGCGGGAAGGAGCGCAGTGGGGGCGCTGGGAGAGCGCCACGCCGGCCCAGGCTCCAGGCCACCTACGCTCAGGAGGTGTCCCGCCAGGCGAGGCGGCACCCTAGGGCCCGGGGCGGGCTCTCACACGCGTGGCTCACCGTCGAAAGGACGCGCCGACAGTTTTCTATGCTACTTCACCACAGACAAATGCCGGTCACGGTCAGGACCATTAAATGGATTCTGTCAGCCATATCTCCAAGTTTGAAAAACCCTAACAGACAGCTCACACAAAGTGCTGGCGGCGTAGAAACGTCTTCCATGCGGGAACTGGCAGATGTGGCCCAGCTCGGGCTCCCCGCGGCTCCCCACGAGCCACCTACCGCGAAGCCCCCGCCACCCCGTCCCGGGCGGGCCCGGGGCAGCAGGAGGCAGGCTCACCTGTGGCTGGAGGCTGCTGGACGCAGCTGGCTGTGCAGGTCCCTGGGAAGAACCTTCGTCTCCAGGTGGGGGTGCCCCCACTGCTGGCCCTCCAGAGGGCCCCCCATCCTCTCGTTTCGTCAGGGGGCCCTTTTTTGTCGACTGCATTTTAATCTGCTGGGGCTTGGAGTTCATTGGGGAGTTGTTGGTGGTCTGGAGGAGCTGCAGGAACCAAGGGGTGAGGCTGGAGCTGCAGGCGGTGACATCCACTCCCCCACCCCAGGGCCTTCTCACCGCCAGCCCGGCTGGCGCGGAGGTGACGGCTGAGGGCCAGGACGCACGGCGGGGGGTCTCGGCTCAGCCACCTCACCTGCCTCAGCCCACCCAGCTCCATCCTGTCCCCTGTCCTGTCTCCCCACAGACGATCTGAAGCCCAGCCAACCCCCTCTTCCCCCAGCCAGCCCAGAGCCACGAGCTGACCGCAAAGCCCTCTTCTGACCACCAGCTGCACGCACCTCCAGCCCCAGGCCCAGGCCGCCCCACAACAAGAGCCTGGACGAGCTCTGGCTTCAGGGATCAGACAGAGTGGGTGAAGTCTCAGCTTCCAGAAGCACTTGGAGGGTGACAATCAGACACCCCAAGCGCTACCACCCAGGAGGGATGGACTCTGCGCCTTTCTGGGGCCCCATTCACTGTCAAGCAAAGCCGGGGCGGGGGGCGAGGGTACCCCAGGGTACTGGCGGCGGCTGCCAGGCTCTCTCCAGCCCAGAGGCAAATGAGTCTTCAAGGACGCGACTCAGCTCCCCCCCGTCCCCCACGCCCACTGCAGCCCTGGGGTCGCCACAGACTGACAGGAAGGCCGCCAAGGGGAGGCCAGCCCGAGGCTGAGCCCAAGAACTCACACAGGCCGGGGCCACTTCTTCCCTCTCCATGGAGCAGGGGTCAAGCCGCCCGAATAAGTGCCCCAAGCCAAGGCCACGGCAGAGCCCGTCGAGGGCACGAGGTGGGCCCTGGACACAAACCGCTCGAGCCCAGAGGACTGCAAGCCCAGCCCCCGCCGCCAGCGCTCACTCCAGCCTGCCCGCTGCTGTGGGTCAGGCCACCGAGCCCCAGTCAGCATCTGGCTGGTCCAGCCCCTCTGCCCTCACGGTGCGCGCCCACAGAACATCGCGCCTTCACCCCACCTCTCTCCGCCACGGCCACTACCAAAGCCCAGCGTCACCTCTCAGGGGCGTGGAGAAGTGGCCAGGGGCACGCCCCAGTGCTGCTCCAGGCACCCCCCTGGAGACTGGTGCCAGCCCCGGCAGCCGGGCCGGCTTATAAGGAGTTGGCTGTTCACATGCTGGGGGGGGCGGTGGGGGGAAGGCGCCTGGAACATTCTCGGTGGGAATGTAAACTGTCCAGCTTCTATGGAAAACAGGACGGATATTTCTCAAACTAGGAAGAGGTTCTACCGTATGATCCAGCACCTGTTACCTATCCGGAGAACACAAAAACACTGACTCGAAAAGATCTACACAGGGCCTCCCCGGTGGCGCAGCGGTTGAGTGCTGAGCTGTGGAGCTGTCGGCAGCAGCAATGCGAGTTCGACGCCCAGCCGGGGAGAATCCCACATGGTGCGGCAGACCTCTCCTGCCTCGCCCGCTGCTCCCCTCAGCAGTGTATTTCTGATCTGCCTGTTCTGCTCCCCGCTCTGGCTCTGGTGAACCCTCTCGCCGCCCCACGCCTCTGGCCTGTACCCCAGCTTGTATGTATAAATAAATCTTTAAAAAAAAAGATCTACACAGCCGTGCTCACTGCAGCACCGTGACGACAGCCAAGCGCGGAGACCACCTCGGCGCCCGACGCGGCCGAGGGGAGAAGGGCGCCGCAGCCTGCGCACTGCTGAGCCCTGCTCGGCCACCAGAGGCGACGCGACGCACTCTCGCCATCCGCAGCAACAGGGATGGGGCTGAAGAGACGACGCTCAGTGAACGAGGCAGGGAGACCGTAACCGTAAGCGTCAGACGACCTCTCACGTGGCCAGAAAAAACAGAGCAAAGGAACAGACAAAACCAAGCCAGAGCAAACACCTAAAGCCCGAATGTAGAACTGAGGTGTCCAGTTATGGGGGTCCAGACGAGGTGGTCTGGGGGTGGGTGCAGTGTGGTGACATCGCTGTGACCTGCACTCCCAGACCAGAGCGCCGTGAAGCAACACCGATCCTAACAGAGCCTGAACTACCCCTGCCCAGGCCAGAACCGGTGTGACCCCGGCGCCTGGGCTCTGTGGGGCCATACCTTGGTGATGGTGCCCACCGCTTTGGTTCGGCCTTCCCGGAACACCAGCCGCTGGTCTATGTGCAGGTACTCGGGGGTCTTGATGAAGCGGAAGTGCACAGTGGCCTTGTCCCCGGTGCGCAGACAGTCCTTGTCCATGCTCAGGATGGTGGCGGTCTGCCTGATGCTCCCACAGTGCACTGCGGGGAGCGGGGTCAGGACAGACTTGAGCCCCATGGCCTAGTGGCTAGGTGACCCAGAGGCCTGCCACTTAGTCTGATCTCCTGCCTCACACGCGCCCACATTGTCCTCCATAGACCCCAGCTGCCCTGGACCCCCAGGCTCAGCACACTTCGCTGGGCTGTGACCTCTCTGGCTGGGGCAGGCCCCTGCCCATCTGGTCTCTGTCCCCAGCACACGGCACACAGCAGCTCTCAGCAGAAGCTTGCTGACGGGATGGGTGAGGTCCCCGAGGGCAGACCGGGTGTCCGGAGTCTGCACACAGCGGGTACTCAGCGTTTGCAGGACAGAAATAAGCGCTGCAGCTCGGGGGTGGGGGGCGAGCGGGTGGCGTGGCTGGGCAGGACAGAGACCTGACACCGGCTGAGGCTGCCACTTGGGGCCTGGGTTACTGGACTACTTCGGGGGAAGTCAGAGCTCCTCAGCAGCAGCGCCCTTAGACACCTACCCATGGCCTGGTAGCGCGGGCTGATGGTAGTGGGGTGATGGAGGACCAGAATCTCAGCCTCAAACTCCCAGGACGCCTGGGGGTTCAAGCGCGGAGAAACCATCACCATGCCCTTCCGGATGGACGAGCGCTTGATCTGAAAGCAAGAGGAAAGCCCAGGCCTCAGCGACAGCCCCGCCGGTGCTGGGAGGAACGGGCTGTCTAAGTGGCCCGACCCCTCGCTGCCAAGGACCTCCGAGGGCGGCCAGCGCAGCACGGGAATCCCGAACACTGCTCGGGGGGCCTTGAGGATAAAGAGAGGCTCATGTTCGAAGCAGCATTTCGTCTGGGCCTGACGAATAAAGTGGTTGGCGAGAGGGCACAGGCAGGCGAGCAGCAGGCAAAGGAGAGGGCAGGTGTGACGTGACTGCTGCCGGGAGGGAAAAAGCAGGCCTACTTTGCTGGGTCATATGGTTGGCGGGAAAGGTAAGCGGCGCCAGGGCCGGCATTCACCCGGACCCCCAGGGGAGAGGATGACCGGGAAGAGGGTTGGGCATGGACCCCAGCGGCTCTAGGGAGAAGGCCCCTCTGCTCAGCAGGGAGGCACCCATCTGACCTCGCCCCTGAGCTCAGGCACCCTGCTCCGGGGAAGGGGAGCTCAGGGGGCAGGCAGGCCTGGGGTCCAGCCCTGGCTCTATGTGCTGCTGGCCAGTCGCTCGGGCGCTCCCGCCTCGGCTTCCATCTGCCTTGCAGAGCAGCTGTGAGGGCCGGAGATGGCCCAGCGCCCAGGCTAACGGAGCCCGGGGAGCTTTCGGGATGGACACTCACCTTCTTCAGCGCGAAGGAGGCCGTCTGGCCCCCCCGCACCTCCTTGACAGGCATGCGCTTGCGATGGATGGATTTGACAGCGATGGACAGGAAGTTCCCCAGGGGGTCTGGGCCCAGCAGCAGGGTGTCGTTCAGCTTGATCAGGCCCCGCAGCGTCGTCCCCGACACCACTGTGCCCACACCCTGCGGAGAAGACCCCGGGCCAGTGAGTGCGTCCGCGCTCCGGCCCCGCCCCCCGCCAGCCTCTGCGGACACCTCTGCAGGGAGCGCCCCCGACACCACTCACCGGCACAGAGTAGGTATCGTCGATCTGAAACTCCGCAGGCTCTTCCTCCCGGTAGCTGGTGCGGGGGGAGAGGAGGTTGAGGAACATCTTCAGCAGATCCAGGTTCTCGCCTGTGACGTTGGAGATCTGGAATATCGGGCACATCCTAAGTGGAGGCAGAGAGAAAGGAAGAAAGGAGCTCAGGCGCCAGCTCCTGGCCGGATGTGGGGTGGGGCCAGCAGGAGGCTCCCCAAGAGCTGCTGCTGCTGCTGCTTCAGTGGTTCCCCGCAAACTTCACCCGCCCTAGGGCTTCCCTCTTTGCTCCCCTGATCCCCGCAACCCCTGGGCAGAGCTGTGCCCAGGAGAAAACCACTCCAAAGGGGTTCTCTTTGACTCAGTTTTGTCCCTGAATCTGTCCCCCCGCCGGCCCTCCACCACTGCCCAATTTGGGGCACCCATGGCTGCGTCTTCTTAAAGCACTCATGCTGGGGCCTCCCTTGTGGCACAAGGGGTTAAGTCTCAGCACTCTGAAGCTATCTGCAGCCACTGCAGCACGAGTTCGATCCCTGGCCAAGGAGCTGACCCATATGGTGCAGCAGACCTCTCCTGCCTCACCCACTGTGTGCCTGAGCAGTATACTTTAGTCAATCTGCCTATTCTGCTCCCCACTCTGTCTCTGGTGAATCCTCTTACCACCCCACACCTCTGGTCTACACCCCAGTTCTTACATGCATAAATAAATCAATCTTTAAAAGGTTTAAAAATAAAGCACTCATGCTGGCTTTAAATCTTTAACCGGCTTTCCACCACAGAGAAGACAGCCCAGACCCGCCACCCAGTATCCCTGCAGGCTTATTTTGTCCACATTCCCACCAGACCAAGGAACCGTCCCTGCCTCTACAAGCTTGATGCTTTTTTGCCCCCGTGTGTTTGATCTTCCTGCTGAATACCCTCCTTCATCTCCCAGAATCTCTCCTCCTACAGAGCCAAATTCTAATGCTGCTTCTTCCAGGGAAGGCCTGCAGGGCTGCTCTTGTAGAAGTTCCGTGTCGCATTGCGTGACCACACTTGATTTCCTGTCACAGACACCTCAATGGACTCTCCCGCTTCTACCCAGTGTTCAACAAACTTTTTGCGATCAAGGAATTCACCTGCATAGGACACCCACAAAATGATCTGACAGGGTTGGCTGCAATGTACGCCCTCTGCTGGCCACCGGGTGGTACTGATGCCAGCAATGGGGCAGAGCCACAGGCCCAAGGGCCAGGTGGCACCCTGGGTGTCAGACTCCAGGCCAAACCCAGAGCAGGTGGCTCCTCAGCAGCCCCAAGGTTCTGCGGGATGGAGCGATTCACAAAGTGCACTGTTGTCAAGACAGTAATCTGTGACCCAGGAGCTGGAGTACATGGATTGTTCCCGAGTCAACTCTGAATCTTCAACGTGCAGGTAAGAGCCCCGCACAAAGCACCCCTACAACATACGGAATCAAAGTAATCGGTGTGTTCCAAAACTGAAGTAATGGTGGAGGAAGTAGGAACAGTTACCAAAGTGCTGCGCACCGATCACATGATCACAAGCAGCTGGGCACAGCGCCAAGTGCCTCCCTCGCAACCGCCAGTACCCACAGGAGCCCGTGGGGAAGGCGATACCATGCCCGTGCCACAGAGGACACCAAGGCCCTCGTGCTGAGCCCAGAACCTTCCACCACGTTGTCTTGGGCGGAGGTTTCCACAAGCCTGAGGGCCCTGCCAGGACTATCACCCACTGCTGCCCTGCCGGGGTGCCTGCACCTCACCTCTCGGAGCTAAAGTTGGAGGCTGTAACGATCACATCGTCCTTGCTCTGCACCAGCACGGGGATCTTCCGGCAGCCTGGAGACTTCAGCAGGCGTTGCAGCAGCTTCAGTGTTTCTTAAAGGGGAGACACGCACAGTCAGGGGGACACAGCCTTCTCTCCAGCCAGGCTTCAGGGCAAGACGCTCACCAGCAACGCACGCAGGACGCAGATGCCGACCAGCGGCAAACGCCACCAGGCCCGGAGAAACCGAAGGCAGAGCTGAACTTTGGGTGAGGACTTGCTACCAGACCAGAAGGAGCCCAGGTGAGGACTGTTTGCTGGGGTTACGAGTCTGAACCCCGTCAGGTTTTTCCAGAAATCAGATGCAGAAATCAGGATGCAAGCATGCCGGGGCCCACGAGAAGGAAAAGATTCTTCCCGACTGCTCTGCTTCTCTGACAAAAGGGCCTCTAAGACCCCCAGACACCTGCAGAGGCCCTCAGGACACCCTCCAAAGGAGGCCTCTCCACACCTCCCACCAGCCACACAGATGAGGCGAAATGCAGGAAGGCCTCGCCCTGCAGCCATGTGCTGAAGCCTGTGCCAAAAGGTAACCAGACGCTCTGCCCAAATGGCACCACACAGACCCAGCGGAGAGGTGAGGCCCGTGGCCATGTGAAGACAGGGCCCGGCCAGGGAGTTCAGGGGCCCTGCATCTGGAACCAGAAGGAACAAGGCACGGGAGATAATTCGAGGCCATGCTCAGACCAAGGACTGAATGGGGAAGAAAGCAGAAAAGTCTCGCCTGGCGGAGATTCAGGCCGACGTCTGGGTACAAGACGAGGAAGCAGAAGACAGGGCACAGCCTCGGTAGCAGTGCACCACGGGACGGAGGCGGGTGGCCAACCCCAACAGTCTTCGAGCGGCGGGAGGCTTCACTCACCTTGCAGGATGTTGGCAGGACACATGTCAATCTTGGTGACGACCACAAAGACAGGCACGTTGAGCGCCAGTGCCAAGCCCAGGTGCTCCTTGGTCATCCCCACGATGCCAGCATTACTGCCCACCTGCCCAACAGAGAGCGCAGTCAGGCAGGAGACAGAGGTCGTGCTGGTGGGCACTGGGTCTCCAAGAGCACCGAGGCCTCCGCCAGAACAGGACATGGGCAGGCGGGAGCACCACACTGGAGGGGAAGGCTGGGTGGGCAGCCCAGTGCCCTGTTTCAAAGATGTGCCTCATCAAAATCTGAGATTTGCAAACAGTGAAGACGGCAAACCCAGCAGGCAGCCAGGCAGGAACTAGGCGTTCACAAAGGCAGCTGTGGTTACTGTTACTCTCCCGCCCCAAAAGAGATACAGAAGAGATCCAACACAGCAGGCACGGGGCCTAGTGGAGTACTGGAGAAAGAGGAAGCTCTTGTTTGCTGACCTGAACAGCCTCCAAGCTATGTGTGTAAGGGGGGAGAGCAAGGTGGCTGGCGCATGCTGCCAGAGTGGGGATGGGGTCACCGTGAGGTACCTGGGGAGCTGCTGAGCTGGCAGAAGTGCTTAGAGACTAGTATTGGGACTACCAGGGAAGACGGGACAATCTTCCTGGTCGCAGGAATAGCGGAGGCTGTTCCTACTTTGAGGAGCTGTGCTGCAGAACTGGGGGTGAAGAGTCACACTCTCTATAACCTGCTTTCAAATGATTCAGCCAAAATCAACCAAACGAAAAATACCCATGTCTGTATCCACCGCATGTGTAAATACACATGGCAGAACGCTGATGATTGCTAACAGTATACAGGGAGCTCTTCCGGCACCTCGCTGGGTCCTGACTGCAGGGGCAGTCCTGTGGTGTGATTACACATATCTCAGGGAGGGAGCTAAGAACTGGAAATTCTGGTTGCCTCCAAGAGGAAGCTGAGTGGAGGTGGAGGGCGCCTTCCACCTCCCTGGGAGCCTCCAAACGGCCTCACGTTTACACAGCGCCTCTACAGCCCAGCCAGCGTTCAGGGGGTGCCCTTTGCTCCCCACCCTCCCCCACCACACTCTGACCACAGACAACCACTGTCCTCCCCCTCCGGGGCTCCCCTCCCCTCCAGCCAGCCTGGCACCCTGCCCACCACCCTCTGTTGCCTATTACAAAGGTCTCCCTCATCCCCCAAGAAACTGACTGTCATGGAAGAATATTAAAATATCTCACAGTTTTCTACATAAATTTGCAACACCTGGATGGTGGCCGAAAGCCAAGTAACACATAACATTTCCTCTGGGGTAGAAGTTTTCATCAACCAGCCTTGCTCGCTGCAGCTCAGAGAAGCGCTCCTTTACACTGGCTTCGAGAACTTCCCCAAACGAGCCCTCGGTGTCTCCCCCTGAAAACCCTCCCTGCAGGCTCAGGGGCCGGAGACAGGGCTGCGAGACCCCCAGCGCCTAAGGCAGGGCTGCCTGTGCTCCTCCTCTCCTCATTCTCCAGCTCCGGGAGAATCTGCCTGAGAACCTGTTTGTGGGGCAACTTGATTGAGTTTGCTGGGAACAGATGCTTGTGTTTACGACACTCATTAATACAGACAGCCAGGAGAACTGGGAAGAGGGGAAGAGCTTCGAGAAGGACTTGCCAAAGGAACACTTGCTCATCTGCTGTTCCCTCTGTGAGGCTGTGTCGAGGTCGAGGGCCTCGCGGACTCCCGGTCTGTCCAGGGAGGAAGATCAGCGGGACAAACTGCAAGCTTAGCGACAGCTCCACGGCGAGGTCTCCGCTCCCGCTCCCTTCAGTTCCTCTACCCACGGGGCTGCTTAAAAACCTGCTCCCCCTAGACTGAGCTCTCTGGGAGCCAGGCTGGCCCTGTCCCTGCTTCATCTTCAGGCAGGAGGAGCCACTCGACAAGTTCCCGTGGGCTTCCCGAGAGCGCGACTCTCAGGCCCACTGTGACTGCTCTCTGGGCTCTCCCCACTTCCCCCGTCTGAGGGTGCCCCGTGCTATCACCTCCTCAGAGTAACCCAATCCCCTGTTTCTGAAGGTCATAAGCCTACCCCCCAAGAGCCCTCCTCAAGGCCCCTGTGGAAAACAAGAGTGCAGCCCTTCCTGGCCTAACCCAAGGGAAGGGCCGAGGGGCACCCCTGGAGGCGACTGGAGGGTTCGGAGGACCGGGCACCCCAGCAAAGCTTGCCGCCCTTACTCAGCTGGGCCCCAGGCCGCACTCACCATGAGCATGCAGAAGTCAGGCTGGTGGCCGGTCATGCCGAAGACCGTGGTCTTCAGGTACTTCTCGTGGCCGGCCAAGTCGATGAAGGTGATCACCTTAGTGGACTTCTCACAGATCTTGGTCCACTCCAGGCTGCCCCCGTGGCTGTCTGGCTTGTTCACCACGTTGCCTTCGCTGTCAAAGCCCAGAATGTCATTGCCCACGCTGCTGGTGCGCCCAGACTCGATCTCGTGTTTGTGGCGGAAGAGTTTCTGGCGGGCAAAGCCTCGGCCATTGTCCAGCTCCCCGTGTGTCAAGACGCCCAGAAGCGTGCTTTTGCCGGCGTCCACGTTGCCCACCACCGCTACCCTGCGTGTATAGGAATCCACATGTCCGCGTGAAGGTTAGTGGGGGGCGGGGTGTATGTGAGCCCCAGCAGCTGGATCTGCGCCTCCCCAGCTCACCGCTCCGCCCCATGGGTGAGCACACTGGGAACGCCCCTGAGCTGTCCCCAGGGAGCGGAACGGGGCCCCCACCACGATGGCGTTCTCCTCCCACTTCCCTGAGCTTCTCCAGGGGGAGGAGCCCCCCAAGTGAAGAAAGGCACAAGATGCTCGCTCCATGACCCTCGTTTCTACTTCACAGGCTGACGGGAAAGCAAACAGGCCCACACCCGGTGAGAGCACGCAGGCTGGCTCACTCCCATGCTTCCCGAATGGAAATATTTAGGGATGGGGAGATACAGCAGCAGAGAATGGAGCCATTGTGTCTGTGGACTCTTCCGGGCCTCGGCGAGGGAAAGGAGTGGAAGGGGCGACGCTGACACAGCAAGGGCCAAGGCCCCAGCGCCCTTCCCCGTGAAGGCCGAGACCTCGAGGTCCTGCAGCAGGGGCCCATGAACTGTCCTGAGGCTGCCTTACCTGACCTCCAGGAAGTCATTGTCGCCTACTCGTTTCCGGACCAGGTAGTCACGCACACGGCCACCTGCTTCCTGCCGCTCCCGCAGGAGGATGACGTCGGCCTCTATCTGTTCCGCCATGCTCTTGACCGTGGCGTAGGAGGCCTCCATATCGGCTTCACTCAGCCCGTACTCAGTCCCATCTGGGGAAAGAGCCCAGACATCAGCCTGCCAACAAGCCCGCCAGTCCACCGCCCCACCAAAGGCCCCGCGTGGGCACTGGGGAAGAACATGGTTCCCTCCTCCCAGCTCTCCAGAACCCTGGGCACAGTTAAACTAGTGCCACAGGCTTGCCCGTTAAGAGGGGCATTCATTAACTCATTCTACAGTCATCACTGAGACTCTTCTAGGTTTTACGCCAAGTAGAGTCCTGGGAATATAGGTGCCCTTAGCGATCTCACAGCCCAGCGGGAGAGACAGACAGGAAATTAATTAATGGCGGTACAGCTCGCATGTGCACGACAGAGCAGCACAAAGAGACGGTGAAGCATGAGCCACCAGCATTGCTGGCGAAGCTGGGGAGAGCTTGGCAGGGGGCTGACTCCCAGGTGAAAAGTGGGGCTTCAGAGAGGAGGAAAGACAGCCCAGGCAGAGGAGCGAAGCACAGAGCCCGGCACCCAGGGGCCACAGTGTGCAGCGGGGCGGGAGTGGCGGGAGACCGCAGGAGAGGCGGAAGCAGCGAAGCAGCAGCCGTCAGCTGCAGACACAGCCAGCGCCAGGCGAGGGGAAGCGACAGGATCAGTCCCTGTGGGGAGGAAGATCTCTCGGGCAGCGGTATAAAGCGTGCGCTGGCAAACGAGAGCCCAGAAAGGAGGCGCCCATCGGGAAGTAATCCTAATAATCCAGGCAAGAAGGATGAGGGCATGAGACAAAGGCCAGTGGGGAGAGAATTCAAGATGAGCTTCGGGGGCGGATCTGTAACTGAGGTGGCTCAGGTGGTGTGCCCAGCCAGAGCTGGGGAAAACGGGTCTGACCTCAGGATGCGTAAGGGAGTCAGACAGAAGGATGAACCAACCGGCCACTCGTTTCCTGAGTGCCAACTGCGCCACAATTCCTGCCTCCTGTCAGTTCCCACACTAACGACCTCACCTTCCCCTCCAGCTTCCTGCCTCGGAGAAACACCCCACGCTCCCTGGGCTGAGTCCCCCATGCATGCCCAACCTTTTCTCCTTGAGCGCCTCCCGAAGAGCTTGCAGAGCTTTCTCCTTCTCCCCCTCCAAACAAGTCCAAGTCACTCCTGAACTGTGAAAGGGAAACCCACCCCTTCCCGGGCCCTGTCCTGAGCGGGGCACCGCCTCTTCCAGCATCTCTCCTTGACTGCTGTTCCTCGCAACCTGCTCTCTGAGTCTGACGACACGAGGAGAAACTAGCTTCCGAGTCAGCGGCAACCTCTACCCCTCTATCTACGCCTTTCCCCGGCTTCCCGAAGCACAGCCTCCCACCCGGTGTCCCTAGTCTTGCCATTCGCCTTCCTGCCCGGGGCTCCTGTGGTCCCCTCAGCTGCCACTTCCTGCTCCGGCCCTGCCAGGCCAGTCTGCCCAGCGTCTCCATGCTCTGGATACACCCCCCCCCCCCAGCTGTCTCATCCAATACTTCAGGTGTCACTCTGAAAATTGCAAAAAACATTCGTTTTCTAGCATGATCCTCTTTCCAGAGTTCCAGATTGAATTTCCAATTGCCTGAGTGACACAACTCCTAGAAGCCAGATGTCCAAGCTCAGCCACCACTACCCCCCTTTTGAAACAACAGCCCCCAAACTAGCACCCTTAGTACAGCACCCGAGTTCCTGCCGCCACCCTCTGAGGCAGGCATCACGGTTCCCAACAGCAGCGGGCCACACAGAAACCAGGGCCGTGGAGCTGGGCGGGCACGGAGCTGGGCGGGCACAGAGGGGCCGCGCCGGCCGGGTCCTGAGTCTCTACCCATGCCTTCTCTTCCAGCCAGGGCCCCTCGGAGTCGGACCAGCTCAGGTGCCAACGCCACCCTGCCAGTCCTCACACCACTCCTGCTGATTCCAGCTTTCTATCTGCCCTGCTTTCCTCTCTGCCAAGCTGCCCCTCGCAGGACTCAGACCCTTATTCTGCCGGAATCACCACAACAGACCCCTCACTGGTCTCAGCACCTCCCGTCTCTATCCCTCCATCCCTCCTGCACAGACACACAAGCAGAAGCCCCTAACCCAGCCAGCTCTGACGACACTTCCGGTCCAGGCCCAGCCCGGGCCGTGCCGCTCCAGTCCTCCCATTACTATACACCCCTCCCCACTCTCTCCTTGAAGTTCTGTCCCTGCCCAAGTGGCCCAGTCACCACGGCCTCACATTCCCCGCACTTTCCAGCTCTCTGCCTCTGCTCAGGAGAGAACGACCCCCACAAAGGCCATCAGAGCACCCCCACCTGCCCGAGCTCAGCCACTCCGCTTGATGCCACATCCCACCTTGGAGAGCGGTGTCTTTGGACCGCGCCTGCCCTCACGACACATGAACATCTCGGGGGCAGGGACCACCCATGAGGGGTGTCTTTCATACCCCAAGCCCTGTATGGTGTATGAACATTTGTACAATACAAAAAGGGACCGCTGAGGCTGAGGGGTTTCTAAACGCAGCTCAGCCAGCTGAGCTCTGGAACTCGGGTGTAGGAGGGCCGATGGAAGTATGCGGAAGATGAGGCCCAGGAGAAAAGCCGCCAAGGTCCAACCCCACCGTGCCCGGCCTAATGAGACAGACCCAGTGTGCACTCTCCCGCCCGCCATGCGGCAGACGCGCTGCAATTTTAGGATAAAAGTCTAAATTCTCTGGTCCATCAAAAACCCTCAGGATGCGGGCCCTGCCTACCTGTCCCTCCTCCCACCTCCTGGCACTTCCCACCCCACGCTCTGCCCACGCACTTTACACAGTCACTCCAGAGGCCCTGCCAGCACCAATGCCTTTGTGCACGCGGTCTTCCCTGCCTCTGTTTACCTGGAACACGCCGTTACCCATTAGAATCAATTCAGGGGACACCTCTGCTCTGAAGCCTTTCCGGGCACCTCCACAAACATTCAATGCTCCTTCTGTGTTCCCTGAACTTAACACAGTGCCTGGCTTTGAGAAGCCGTAACTGAGGCAAAGCAGCAGCGGCTCTCTGCCACCCGTGTCTATGCACATGCTTTTCTTCCCCTTTCTCCTTTTCTTAATATGTATGTCCTTTTAAATGTTAAAAAAAAAAAAAAAGAAAGAAAGAAGAAAGTCACAACTTTGTATCTGAGGAATAAACAAGTTTCTTTTTGAAAGAAACCTGAAACTCATGAAAAATTGCTACTGCAACTACTAATACCAGTGAACACCTTCACTGAGGAGCTACTGCCCAAGTGCCATCTCCACTGAGACGTCACGGGGTAGCTTCTGTCATTGTGCCCAGCTAAGACAAGGAAAGAGCCAACCGGCAAACTCAGACCTGCCAGTCTCCAGGCCTGGACCAACAACTAAGCCAGGTTAGCTCCTGCTAAAAGATCAACCTAAGGATGTACACTCTGCGTTCTCTACAGTCTGACTTATCCGTACAAAATGTCTCTGAGGGAGGGTGGGGAGGATGTCATTATCCCCATTTTAGAGATGAAGGAAGGACAAACTGAGGCGAAGCACCAAGCACACACAGGAAGTCTGTGATGAAACTCCCCCCCAGGGGCCTTGCATCTGGTTCAGTCTTCTGTTTGATGTTCGACTTGCTTAACTAGTTATCTTCTCTTTCTACCTCCAAAGAACTCCAGCAGGAAGGAGTCACCATGAATCTAATAGCATCCAATTGGCAGATGCAAGGGTAATGCCTGGGTGTGTAGACGTGTTAATTAATGTCTGACATCTACTTGGCCCGGGAGGGTCAACTGGGTGTAAACTGCATGACAAAATTCACTAAAAGGCCAGGTTACAAAATAAGAGGGAAGATGAGAGTCTTAAGAATCTGGGTCTTTGGGCCTCCCTGGTGGCTCAACGGGTTAAATTGTAGCACCATGAAGCTATCCAGAGTCACTGCAGCATGAGTTCAATACCCAGGCAAGGAGCTTCCCACATGGCGCAGCAGACCTCTCCTGCCTCACCCACTGCTCCCCTCAGCAGTGTACTTCAGTCAATCTGCCTGTTCTGCTCCCCCCTCTGCCTCTGGTGAACCCTCTCACCTCCCCCACACCTCTGGCCTACACCCCAGCTGGTATATATAAATAAATCTTAAAAAAAAAAAAAAAAAAAGAATCTGGGTCTTTGACAAACACTTGTGCTTTCTTAAATTCTACAGTCAGGAAGGGATCTTTGAGTGGTTCATCCTTTTACAGCAGCCAGGCGTGCCTCTGACACACAGGCTTTCCTAAGGCCACCAAAGCCCAGTCACAAGTGGAACGGCTATTCTGAATCTGGCGCTCCTTGGTGTCTCTGGGCAGCTGACGGCCTGACCAGCTCCCTTTCTTCCTTGATAAATAACCTCTTGATTTTCCTATCTCTCTGTTCATTCCTTCTTTTAGGTGATAAGACCCAAAGCTGAGGCGGTGGCAGCAAAAACAGAAAGGAAAGGACAGATACGAGAGACATTTCAAAGGAAGGCACAGCCCTTCTTCTTAGTGTCAGGCACTTCCAAATATTTCTTCCTAATTAAGTTATTAATGTATGCCAACTTTCCTTCTTGAGACAGAGACCAGATTTTAAGTATCCAAAAGTGTTTTCGGAACAGTATCAACTCCTTAGAAGTTACTGAAATATGTATTTGTCAAAAAATGAAAGAATGACTTAGAGACTGTCTCCCTTAAAATTCAGAGCACAGATGAATTATCGCCCGCCTTTACAATGCCAGCGTTCAGCAGAGAAGTGGTCCCTGAGCGATGCACTGAGGTTTGCCCCCACCCCCACTGAGGTATGCCCCCACCCCCACCCCCCTGCCCCCGGCTTCCTCCAGAGATGACAGACAAGGATTCTGGGACACAGTCATAATCGTTAACAAGCCCAGCTGTCATCTCAGCAGCAAAGACCACGATGAAGATGAGGGTAAATAGGTTATGTTTTGAGAGTAAAAACTAGGGGAAAAAGGGCCTCCCTGGTGGCGCAACGGGTTAAGCCTCAGCACTATGAAGCTGTCCACAGCCACTGCAGCACAAGTTCGATCCCCAGCCAGGAAGCTTCCCACATGGCGCAGCAGACCTCTCCTGTCTCCCCGCTGCTCCCCTTAGCAGTGTATTTCAGTAGATCTGCCTGTTCTGCTCCCCATTCTGTCTCTGGAGAATCTTCTCACCCACCCCCCGAATCTCTGGCCTGCACCTCAGTTCTTGTATGCATAAATAAATAAATGAATTGTAAAAAAAAAAAAAAAAACTAGGGGGAAAAAGCCCAAGCCATCACCTGGGATTCTGTCTTGAACGGGGCTGCCTTCCTCCAACCCAGCAGGCGCTGGCACCAGATAAGCGAGCTAGAGACAATACCCAGTTGCCAGGATGGTAACACGCCTCCGCACCTCACAGGGAGAGGTGGTCACACCTAGCCACACTGCACGGTCAGTGCGGTCTGGGGCGAGCAAGACCGGCTGAAGAGAGGCATTCTGGGTGTCCCTTTCCTACTGACAAGAAGAAGAATCACGGAGGTTCTCTGCTAAGCAGCAGGTAAGTAGCAATGGAATCTGCAAACAGGGTTCGAAGGGGGAGACCTGGAGATGCCCGGGACAGGCTTCACTGGAGCCAGAGGGTGCTTGCTCTATTACCTCAGACAAGAAGTTTCCCGGCTCTGTGTGTGACTTCCCTTTATGCAAATGGAGAGTGCTGAAGGCAGAAAGGAAGCACCTGTAAAAGGGCTTGGAAAGTGAACCTTTAAAGGCGAGCATATTAGGATCGCTAAGGTAAGAATGAACATTATCACTTTGACCTTTACATCCTCCCAAACAGTACTGTGGACACTAAGGAATTACTGCCAGGCAGACACATGAACAGGAAAATCTGATAACAGACGGAAAAATGCGCTCTAAATAATTAAAAAAAATAAAGTGAAAGGAAAACTATGCTCACCTGATCCCTGCCCAATGACATAAATGGTCTCTCCGCATCCCTCGTCCATCCTCTCCCACATCTGCCGAAGTAGGCTGTCATACTGCTCTGATGCAGGGCTCACTAGAACCAGCTAGAAGAGAAACCAACAGCCTTAGGACCACACTTACTAGAAGAGCACCAGAGCCAAAGCAGATCAACAGCCTAACAAAAGACCCTACGGAACCCCACAGACCCCTAAACTAAAATAGCTCCGCAGCCCCCTCACGGCCTTGCTGCCTCTCCTTGAACAGCCTCTGTGCCTAAGGCCTTCCCTGAGTTATAGGTCTACTGAAATGAGTGCATCTGAACCACAACCCACAGAAAAGAGGGTGTGCGCAGCCGTCTCCAGGGGCTCACCGGGAGGGGCAGGTGCCACAGAGACTGAGACTCTTCGTGTGGACAGAAATCAGGGAGCAGCTTCACATTCACACACAGCTTCTACCTGTAGCTGCTTCTGGAAAGTCACAGGACAGAGACCTCCCGGTCTGTCACACCCTCCACCCAAAGCCAATGGTTCCCAGATCACAAAAGACTTCTGTTCCACCCTGTCTGGCTATCTCCAGGATTTAGGAATCAATCTGCTGCACTTCTCTTCTTCACTGACAAACCACCAGAACTACCCAGGTGGGCATTAGCACCATCACTTTGTAAGTTTCTGCCAATAACATTAAAAGTATCCACCACTTATTTGTGGTCCATTTACCAATAGGAGTATCAGATCCCTTTCTCTAACCATTCATGGGTGACCTTGGACAAAGCAATTAACCTCTCTGAGTCTCAGTTTTCAACCTACAAAACGGACCTACATCATAAGGCCACTGTACAGACCAAATGAAATAACATACAAAGCATCTAGTCAGCAGCTGAATAAGTGGTAATTAGTTTTCTTCACCCAATCATTCCAAGAAAAACCTTCTTGGATTAAACTAGCCACTAGTAATTTGTCCCTTTGGGAGCTCGCCAAGCCTGGGGTCTTCACATTTAATTGTAGCAACTGTATAAAAACTTCAGAGTTGCTACTCTTTTCCTCAGCCATCAATCTGTTCAACCCCTCCCCATTCTCCCCCCACATTCTCAGTGTTTCTTTTCAATACCATCAATATTTATATACAGAGCTTCCCAACTGTGAAATAGTGAGGAGGCCTGCCATTCTGCAGTGATGAAGTTCACACTTCCTACCCTGGAACATTAAATAAAGTCAGTCCGGAAAAGAAGGCACTCCTCTCTTTGCGACACCGCCCTGCAATTTCCCACTGTGTTTTCATATTTCTTCAGCACCTGGACCATGAATTGAGACCCAGCTTGTCTGCTTTTGAGTCAAGTGCATCTCTTACAATTTCCTGCGTTGACTCATCAGAGTTTGCACTTGTAACCCGGTGCTGCCTGGATCTTCAGCCATCGAGTCTTACTGCCTCACCTTTCCCTTGACCGTCCCTCTCTCTGAGCTTGGCCATCCTCGTTAGGGCACGAGGCCCCAGACAGGACCACTGGCTGAGCCAGACTGCTGTCTTCAAGTGCTCAGCTGAGACGAGAGGGAGAGAGAACAGCTGAAACTTGGTTGCTTGTGTTGCAGGGAAAGTTCTCTCCAGTCTGGGCCAGATTTCACACAATTTTGCCACTACAGACTATGAGCAAGTCACAATCGTTTACAAAGCCTGATAAGTATGCCACATACTTATGGGAGAGTCGTCATGGGACAACATAAGTCATGGGAGAGGTGTGTCGTCTCCCATTAGCTGTTATCTAATCTGCACAGGACATTATCAGGACCGAACTTCACTTCAAACATTGACCCGGTTGTGTGCACCAAGCACTATACTAGGTGTGTGATAAGCGGTTCTCATTTTTAAGAGCAACCGTATTTAAAAGATGATGTAGCTGGAAAACTGAGAGGTTAACAAACTTTCCCAAGGTCACAGGGCTTTTCCTAGGGCAAGGCAGGAAAGGGAGCCCGCCCGGTCTAACTCCCAAGTTGGCATTCTTCCCTTTAGCTACGATAAGAACCTTCAAAACGCCAGTCACATCTTATACTTACTTTTTTATCTCTCGCACAAAGCAGAAAGTGAACCAGCCCTTCATTCCTGCCTACCAAGAGCCCAGAAGACGTGATCGAAAACGTCCTTCATTATTTCATTCATACAAGATGAGGTTCCATCGCCAGGACGGCGAGATCCTGGGTCATGTCCATCTTTCAACTTGGTTTCGGGTGGAATCGGAGACATCCCTCAGACCTCCTCTTCTCCAACTGAGCGGCTACTTTCTGTTTCTTTACCCGACACCAGCAAGAGTCGCGGCTGAACTCCCTCCCCACCCGACTACCTGATCCGCCAGTGCATCCGCTCCCCGACCCCAGCCGCCACCGAGCCCCGGCTGCCCCGACACTGCAGGGAGAGGGCGGCTCTCGGCTCCGGGCGCAGGTGGCACAGTGCAGGGCAGCCAGCTCCGGCGCCCCCCGTTCCACGTGGCGGAGCAGGGGGGTACAGATCTCGGCGGGAGGCAGGCAGCCGGATCCGCGCCACCGGGGGAGGGCGGTGCGGGGGCCGCCCCTCTCCCGGGAGGTCCCCACGCGTCCCGCACGCAAGGGGGGCGGGCTCCGTGCCTCCCGCCCCCGTCGTTACCCGGGAGACGGCTCGGCCCCGCCGCCAGTCCCCTCGGCGCCAGGTCCCCTCGGCGCGGCCAC
This sequence comes from Scalopus aquaticus, assembly GCA_004024925.1. Classification (NCBI taxonomy): domain Eukaryota; kingdom Metazoa; phylum Chordata; class Mammalia; order Eulipotyphla; family Talpidae; genus Scalopus; species Scalopus aquaticus. The sequence goes on along the minus strand of PVIJ01001000.1, from coordinate 156,941 downwards.
CAGCGCCCGGGCCTACCTTGCTGGTAAGGTCCAGCTCTGGCTCGCCGTTGAGCGCCTCGCCGTCCTCGCTGCAGTCCGAGTCGAAGCCGCCATGGAGCCGGGCAGCTGCTGCCGCGGCCCTGGCCGCCCCGGGGGAGGTGGGCTCGGGGGCGAACATAGAGGCCGGGACCGGCGACTCCATCGGGGAGCGACTCCGCTCCGCCGCCATCTTTAATAACTTAGGCTAATTCGTAGCCGGCACCCCTCCCTCCCACTCTCATTTGCCTAATGTATGCATGACCCCGCCCCCACCTCGCGTCAGAATAATTTATACGAAACTTCTCCAGTCGCGTAGAGGCTGACACGTATCTCTAACTAAGAAACAATCGACCAGGCCTCTCAGCCACCAATCGCTGCTGCCCTTTCAAGTACCTAATGAATAATTAATGAGGTCCAAACCCCAACAACAAATGCCTGAGACGTCACGGGCCTTGATCGCAGCTCGGGAGGGGCAGCACTGTGTCCACGCTACCTGCCGGAGCCTTCCCGCCAACCGCAGTCGCGCAGGGCATGACTGACACAGCAGTCATCCAATGAGGAGAGAAATCCAACGTTTACCCTCGCCGCCCCTCCCGCTCCTTGTTTCCAGAGGCGGCGCTCGGCTTCCAAATCGTACCGCAAAACAATCGGCGGGAGAGCCCTCCGATGACAGACAGGGGCAAGGGCCAATCTAGTCGTCAAATGTGTCCCGCGCGCCCCAGGCCCCCGCCCACGAAGATAGTAAACTGCGCAAGGCGCCTCCCACTCCGCTGAATGACTCAATGCAGTCTCTGGAAGACCGAGGGCCCACGTGCTGGCAATCTCTAGGCAATTTTAGTAGTAGGATCGATGCCTGGAATACTATAGCAGCCTGAGCAAGGAAATTAACTAAACGCTGACCTTTGGCAGAATTCTCCATTTACGGCCTCCACAGTTTTCGTGAGTAATTACAAGAACAAAAAAGAAGCAACCAGCTCAAACAGAAGCCAGAGCACCTCACTCATTTTGAGTTGTGAGGCAAGATCCAGAGCCTGTTAAGGTCGTGTGCTGGGATTGCTGCTTCCGGAGTGTCCTCATTTGTGGAAAGGCCCTAGTCCAAAATGCCTAGTCCAAAGCACAGTCCAGTTAGTGTCCTGAATTCCTTCAATTTTTGTTTCAAAAATATGAAAAGCTTGATGAAGTTGTTAGCATGCGACCCAGGGACACTCTGGGACCCCTAAACTTGCACACTCTAAAGGCACCCTGCCATGCATGCACACAAAGGAGACTCTTAATATGAAAGAACTTTAATAGAACTAGAGTGCCTAAGGAGGAAGAAAGGACATTCAGAATTCAACACCCGAAATTATCCATCCCATTGTGGGCAAAAGCCTGGCCTAAAGCCGGGGTGCTGTGGTCTGAAAGCTTGTGGTAAGTAAAGCACATTCTGGTGGGGAACTGTAGAAAATGGTTCTGAAGCAGGTCCCAAAAAGCTGGGACAAAAGGAGCAAAATCAAAGTACAAATGAAAGGAATGGCTGCCACGGTCAGCCTTTCCAAGTCTCTCACCCACCTCTCTTTCAACTGTCTCCTACAAGTCTCCCCATGACCCCGGTGCAAGTCCAAAACTAAGAAGCAAGTACATCCTTCTTCAGGTCTCTCCAGAGCCTACCTGCCTTCCTTGTTATATAGCTTCACCTGGCTGCTCAGCTCCACCCCTCATTAACTGGGGGAGGGGGACATGGTACCCTCCTTAACAAGATTAGGGATTAGCTAAACTCTAATAATCTGGTTTTAACCAGGTCTGTTCCAGGTAGCAAGCAAGAAAAAGAGCATCCATATGAGAACATAACAAAGTTGGAAAAGAGCAACAGGCTTAAAATGGAGTCACTTGTGCTAAGTAATCCCCATGTCACTAAACCAAGACTTAAGGCAGTCTCAACCCTTCCCAGAAGTGGAATCAGTCTGGAGTGTCCTGGTTAATGCTAGTGAGGTGTGAAAATTAATATACAAAAGCTATTTAAATATGTGGCCTCCCTGGTGGCACAGCGGTTGAGCACTGCGCTGTGGAGCTGTCGACAGCTCGAGATGCGAGTTCGACACCCAGCCAGGGAGAATCCCACATGGTGCAGCAGACCTCTCCTGCCTCGCCCGCTGCTCCCCTCAGCAGTGTATTTCTGATCTGCCTGTTCTGCTCCCCGCTCTGTCTCTGGTGAACCCTCTCGCCACCCCACGCCTCTGGCCTGTACCCCAGCTTGTATGTATAAATAAATAAATCTTTTTTAAAAAAAAAAGCTATTTAAATATGGTCAAGTATTTAGAAGAGAGTTCCCATGCATGTGCACTCAGCAAACTACATGACCCAACATGCCTTGCATCTCCCACAGGAAGTGAGGCTGCTTCCCTCACCAGCAAAATGATAGAGGCATCTTCACTTACTCAGCAGACCCCCACCCACGCCCCAAAGGCTATAGAAGAGAATGATGGCTTTGAATTAGGGGAAGTGCAGCTGTGTTTTGTCATAAGACACTGCATTTTGTAAATTTCCTTTTTGTTGTTTTCAATTAATCCCATTTTGATGGTAGAATAGTTACCTTTTGTTTGACATTAACAGAAGACTCCTATGCCTTTCCCAAAGGAAATGTAACCTCGTCTGAAATAATTTACTTTTTTTATCTTCCTTGTCCCACCCTCTTGCCTATAAAAACATCCCCTGTTAAACAGCTCCTCAGAGCACCCTGCTATTTGTTAGGTGTGATGCTGATTCATGAATCATTGAATAAAACCAATTAGGTCTTCAAATTTACTCAAATGAACTTTGTTTTTTTAATACCCAAGATTTAGGTTTTGGAACACAGGATTCAGGGAACGAGGCAGGATTGAAAATGGCCTTGCATTTTAGGGCTCTCTCTGAGGGTAGAGGCAACCTCCTCACGTTCTTGTTTTCTTTTTTTTTTTTAAAGATTTATTTATTTATGCATATAATGCTGGGGTGTAGGCCAGAGGTGTGAGGTGGTGAGAGGATTCACCAGAGACAGAGTGGGGAGCAGAACAGGTGGATCTACCGAAATACACTGCTGAGGTAACAGAGGGCGAAGCAGGAGAGGTCTGCTGTACCGTGTGGGAATCTCCCTGGCCAGGTATCGAACTTGTGCTGCAGTGGCTCTGGATAGCTTCATAGTGCTGCGCTTAACCCATTGTGCCACCAGGGAGGCCCTCAGGTTCTTGTTTTCAACTAGAGTGGAGTCATGTGTCCAAACATGCTAGGAATCTGGGACAAGTTATCCAATTCCAAAGATGTGTATAATAATTCTTTGACTATGGGTTGTTAATCGTCCCCACCCCACCCCGGGTAAATTGCTTGCCACAATCCTATAGATTCTTCCATGAGGAAAAACTACTAAAACCTTGAGTTGGTAGGGTAGGGGGAAGAAAAATATTTTTCTTTGAAAGATTGGCCTCCCCTGGGGCCTGCCTGGTGGCGCAAGGGGTTAAGTTTCAGCACTATGAAGCTATCACCAGTCACTGTAGCATGAGTTTGATCCCCAGCCAGAGAGCTTCCCACATGGCACAGCAGACCTCTCCTGTCTCGCCCGCTGCTCCCTTCAGCAGTGTATTTCAGTAGATCTGTCTGTTCTGCTCCCCACTCTGTCTCTGGTGAATCTCTCACTGCCTATACCCCAGCTCTTGTATGCACAAATAAATAAATCAATCTTAAAAAAAAAACAACAAACGGGTGGGCCTCCCTGGTGGCGCAGCAGTTAAGCGCTGCGCTGTGGAGCTGTTGGCAGCGGCAATGTGAGTTCGACACCTGGCTGGGGAGATTCCCACAGGGCACGGCAGACCTCTCCTGCCTTGACCACTGCTCCCCTCAACAGTGTATTTCCATCGAGCTGTCTGTTCTGCTCCCCACTCTGTCTCTGGTGAACCCTCTCGCCACCCCATGCCTCTGACCTGAACCCCAGCTTGTATGCATAAATAAATAAATCTTAAAAAAAAAAAAAAGGCCTCCCCAAAGACAGCACTTTGACATGTGGAATATTTTAAGTAGAACTCAATAATCAACATGCTGGCTCATGAGAAACTTTACCACCCCCTTAACTACAATAGAAAAATGAAAATTGGGGATATTACCCAGAATTAGGGTTTTTTACCAGAAATAACCTATCAAAGAAACCTATCTACCTGGCAGGCAAACATCTAATTACAGAGTATCTGGTCTTGATCACATGAATCCTCCTCCTCCTCTCTCCTTGAACCCCCAGGTCCTTGCCCATTCCTTAGCTTAGAAGATATACCCCCACTTTGGGACCTCCCTGGTGGAGCGGTTAAGCGCTGCACTGTGGAGCTGTCGGCAGCTGCGATGCAAGTTCGACGCCCAGCTGGGGAGATTCCCACATGGCGCGGCAGACCTCTCCTGCCTCACCTGCTGCTCCCCTCAGCAGTGTATTTCCGTCCGTCTGCCTGTTCTGCTCCCCACTCTGTCTCTGGTGAACCCTCTCACTGCCCCTCATCTCTGGCCTGAACCCCAGCTTATATGCATAAATAAATAAATCTTTAAAAAAAAAAGTAGATATACCCCCATTTTATCTCACTTGAAATCCAGTCTCTGTAGATTCCAGACACATACCTACTTACATTTTTTTCCTCCTACAAATCTGTTTGATCTTAATTTGGTTATTCCATTTGCCAAGAACCCAGAGCGGTATGGGGAAATTTCCTGTCCTGCCTGACACTTTGGGTTCTTAAATACCTCCTGTGATTAAAAGACAGATTAGCAGGAGAAAAATCAGGCAAAAGCGCAAACATGTGTAGCTCCTGGATCACTGGGTGAGACTCAGGAAAACTGAGCAGCTTGCCAAAATGGCCAGTAATGGGAAGTTACCAAGGAAAGGTGCAGTAATCAGCATATACCTTGCAGACATTGGCAGATTTCAGTTGCAATCTTTCTTATTCATTGATGAAATAAAGATATTTGGTCACCCCCACCCCTCGTTTCTATGGGGGTGGGGAGCAACACCCTTACAAATGGAGATTTTCCATTATACCTGTAAATGTCTGTTACAAAACCACCACCCAGTTTTCAGAACCTCTCCTCTGCTGTTTCTCCAAAATAATCACATATTTTGGGATGGCAAGTTTTGCTTCTGTGAGAAAAGCCAAGTGTTAAAGCATTGTAGGCTAGAATAGTAACTGATATTCAGCATCTTACAAACTTGCTCTTCCAGAAAGAGTGAAGAATGTGCTGACATCACATGACACACTAAAGAAATATTTCACTACAGGACTTTGCCCAGAAAAAAAAAATTCTCAGAATAGGTGCTTGAGTAGCGAAGTATAAAATCACAGCGAATTCCCTGGTCGTCTTTACATCCCCTTTCTGCAGACAACAGGTTAAAGCTTAGGTGCAGGGCTTCCCTGGTGGTGAAGCGGTTGAGCGAGGTGCTGTGGAGCTGTCTGGCAGGGCACGATGTGAGTTCGAAGCCCAGCCGGGAGAATCCCACATGGTGCAGCAGACCTCTCCTGCCTCACCCGCTGCGCCCCTCAGCAGTGTATTTCTGATCTGCCTGTTCTGCTCCCCACTCTGTCTCTGGTGAACCTTCTCGCAGCCCCCCACCTCTGGCCTGTACCCCAGCTTGTGTATAAATAAATAAATCTTCAAAAAAAAAAAAAGCTTAGGTTCAAATCCTGGGTCCACTACATACAGCTTTGTGACCTCCAGAAAGCAAATTAAGCTCTGCGAGCCTGTTTTCTGCTCTAAGTAAGTGAAATACCTGCCTTACTGGGTAGTATTTGTAAAGCACTTATACCAGTGCTTACAAGCATCAATAATCTTTTACAGTTACATAACTGTAACCTTTAAGTGATTTACAGATTACAGAAATTTAAGATAATTCACAAGTTGTCTGGATCAGCAAACATGTGGCATCACGTGTGCACTAAGTGAGCACTGTGTTGCATGAGGTGGTGGTGCACCAAAAGAAATGACTGAATTCTAAGTCTGAGCTCATTGTGTTTCAGATTTTCTGAACAAAAACCCCAACGGAGGGCAGCTAAGGTAATTCTTAAGGGTAGATTCTGGGGTAGAGGTGTTACCGGAACCCAGCTGCCTTCCGGACACACGCAACACGCTGGGACGCACAGGCCTTAAGGACACAGCGCAAAGCTACGCGGCTACCGGCAGCCACAGGGAGACAAAGAGGGGCGCAGGGGGCGAGAACACAGGGGTCTGTGTGTACTGGACCGAAATACGGCCTCGAGGAACGGGCCAGGCTGCGCTCCGCTGGAACGCGACCACCTCTAGGAGAGGCGCCTAAGCTCAGCACCCCTAGAAAGCGCGGGGCGGTCGGACCCGCTAACCAAGAGGATCTCGCCCCGATCGCATCAGAGAGGTGCCCTGAAATCGCTCAATGACCGGCGCACCGAGCCACAGAAAACGGTCACGCAGGAGTAGCAGGTCCAGGGGCGTGAAGGCTTCAGCCCGACGGCGCGAGCGGGGAGGGTGAGGACTAGCTAGCACCAAGTGCCGCCGCAGGCCGGGCCAAGGCGCACACGCCCGCGGGAAGGGCGGCCGTCCAGGCGGGACTCCCACTGGCCGCCCCGCCCCACAGGAGCCCAGCCCTGGAGCGGAGCTCCAGCTCGGCCAACAGATGCCGCACCCCGTCGCCCAGCACCTAGCTGCTGAGGACTCCATCCCCCACCCGCCCAGTAGACGTGCGGCCACCGGGTCGGCGCCGCTGACGTCAGGCTCACGTCAGGACTGACGCGACGAGCGGGGCGGGGCCTGCGCCGGAGGGCGTTTCCGGAGCACGCGCCGGCGAGGGCGCTGACGTCGGGCTCAGGTGCGCGCGCGCGCGCGCGCCCGCCCGCCCGAGCGCGGCCCAGGTGGCGGCCCGCAGCTCCAGCTGGCGGCGGCGGCGGCGGTGAGCGGGGCGCTGGCGGCGCGGGGCCCGGGGCTGGGGCAGCGGCGGGGCGGCGCCCGGGCGGGCGCTCACATGACGGGCGGGAGTCTGGGGTGGGGGCGGCGAGCCGGCCGGGCCCGAGCGGGCGAGGCGCGGAGTCCGGCCCCACCCCTCGCGGGCCCGCGGTGGCCTCACCGGACCTGCCCTCGGACGGGGGCCCGACCCGCCGCGCCACCTCCGGGGTCGGTCTATCCCCGGGCCCGCCTTCCGGAGCTGAGCGGAGCCGTCTCCTCCGCAGGGCCGAGGCAAGAGGGTGAGAGTCTGCGCCCGCCGAGGGAGCCGCGCCCGGCGGCCCGCCGCGCCCGAGGGGATGCAGAGCCGCGCCAGAGGCCCCAGCGCGGCCCGCGGTCCCCTGCCGGCCGGCCCCCGTTAACTCCGGAATTCTGCGTGGTTTCTGCCGCCGAGGCCTTGTCTCCTGAGTCAGTGGCGTTGTGGTTCGAAAGAAATGGAAGAAAAGGAGCGGTGTGACCGAGCGCGTTCGGTCCGGCCTTGAGGCCTGGTTGGCATTTGCGGAAAAGAAAATTCAGCCAGAAAATCCTGGGGTTTTGGAGGGGGGTGGGAGGGAGGTGGGAGAAGGGGAACATGGTCTTAGATTTTCTATGATTTTTTTTAGAATTCTGCACTTTGACAGTGGTGGTGAAATAAACTCATCCAAAAGTTATTTTTCTATTGAGAAGAGAGAAGAGGTGGGTTTTTCTCCCTTTTGATGCCAACCTTTTCTCCCCGTGACAAAGCATAAATCATGGACCCCAGAGATTAAGGTGGACCTCAGGAATCCTGAAAAGACTTAGAGGCTTACCTTCTTCCTCAGGAGGGAAGGGTGGGGTGTTTTCAGTCCTCTCTGGAACCTAAAACGAAAAAACATGAGTTGCGTGCCATGGAAAGGAGACAAGGCCAAATCTGAATCTTTGGAGCTGCCCCAGGCAGCACCCCCACAAATCTACCATGAGAAACAGCGCAGAGAGCTTTGTGCCCTGCATGCCCTCAATAACGTCTTCCAGGACGGCAATGCCTTCACTCGGGACACGCTGCAAGAGATTTTCCAGAGGTAGGGAACCCCTTCTTGGCATTGTGATACTTTTTTGCTATTTCTGAATTTCTGTGGGTGGGGCAGTGTCTCAGCTACATAAACCTTCAAACCAACAGGTATTATTAGCAGGTATAAGGCACAAGTAGAGAAGATAATAATCACTACCATTTCTTGAGCTCTGTTGGGACTAGGCAGGGTGCCAAGAGCCTCATTTGTTTCATCTCAAGGAGTCCCCTCACAATCCTGTGGAATACCTGTTATTTCCACTTTCCAGATGCCAGGGTTCAGGAAATTCCGTAATTTGCCCAAGGTAAAGTAACTAGATGAAGCCGGGCTTGAGTTTATCTTCGTATCTGCTGTTCACTGTGCTGTGCCTCTCAAGTCCTGCCCCCAAGGAGTGTCTGGTCTAGAAGGAAGAGGACACAGCCGTGTCACCACAGACAGAGAGGTGTGCACAGTGCTCAGCTTTGCTGCGAGGTGGGGTGCCAGCCTCTGTGCTTTTTGAATCATTGTTTTGTGCGGCCATCCCAACAGTCTCTTACCATGGGCAGGAAGGTGGGGATTTATCCAAATAGTTTCTACAACTTGAAGCCCCCTGGAGAGCCCTCTCCCCCCCCCCCTTTTAAAAAAATTTACTTATTGGGCCTCCCTGGTGGCGCAGCGGTTGAGCGCTGCGCTGTGGAGCTGTCGGCAGCAGCGATGCGAGTTCGACGCCCGGCCGGGGAGAGTCCCACATGGTGTGGCAGACCTCTCCTGCCTTGCCCGCTGCTCCCCTCAGCAGTGTATTTCTGATCTGCCTGTTCTGCTCCCCACTCTGTCTCTGGTGAACCCTCTCGCCGCCCCACGCCTCTGGCCTGTACCCCAGCTTGTATGTATAAATAAAAAAAAAAAATAAAATAAATCTTTAAAAAAAAAAATTTACTTATTTATGCATACAAGTGCTGGGGTGCAGGCCAGAGGTGTGGGGGAGTGAGAGGATTTACCAGCGACAGAGTGGGGACGAGAACAGGCAGATAAACTGAGATACACTGCTGAGGGGAGCAGCGGGGAGACAGGAGAAGTCTGCTGTGCCCTGTGGGAAGCTCCCTGGCCGGGGATCGAACTCATGCTGCAGTGGCTGCTGATAGCTTCATAGGCTGAGACTTAACCGCTTGTGCCACCAGGGAGGCCCCCCAACTCCCCTTTCTGTTCATTCTGTGTGGCTTGTCTTAGCCCCTTTGCCAAGAGCTACCTGACAGGTGGATAAATGTTGAGCTTTTTTGCTCTGCTTTGCTGTTATAAAATTCTTTTATTCAAGGGATTGAGAGTTCTGCAGTGACTGGATGTCACTGGGGCATGCCTGCTGTCCATAGCAACTTTGGCAGCGAGCCTGTGTCATTCTCCAGCTAGAAAGGGTTCCCGGTGCAGAGAAAACTCAGGAAGCCTGCGAGGGTGGCATCTTGGCAATTTCAGAAGATCCTTTTCTGACTCCACTAGGAGTTTGTCCCTTGTTGACCTGAATTACAGATAGAGACAACCTCTCGAGGGGCGATTTGTAGAACATATTGTGGACTGTTGGCCCGGAAAGAACCAGAGGCCTTCTGTTAAAGGAATGTTGACGCCCGTGTGCTGACAGTGATAATGAGAATACTTTTCCAATGCCAGTCATAACTGTGGTGCTGTCTTAGCAGGGCACTGGTGTCACTTGCATCATGGTCAGTATCTGCCAAGTGGAATGAACTCTCCAGGAAATGGGCCCTGGACATAAGGTCATTTGTTTCAGATCTCCAAGTTGCCCTAAAGGGTAGAAAGGAGTTCAGTCCATTAGACTGCTTCCTTTTGGCCGGTCATTAATATTTCTTCTCCTAATTAGATGCTACGAGATACTAATTATTTCCTACTCTACATCTAGGGAGAAAGAATTCAGTGAGTACCCGTACTGCCATATGCTTTGTCACGTAACCATAACCGTGGTGACTGGGAAACTGGGCTTCCATTTAAACAGTTTGCCCAGTTTCACACTCTGATGTTGAGTCAGGTTTCTGTGGGTTGGTTCAGAAGCTTTTTACTTGTGTAGCACAGCACCGTGCTCAGGGCCTCTCCCTCTGCTGCTTACTCCTTACGCCCCCACTGTAAGGCAGGTTCAGTTATTTCCCGTTTTTCCAGATGGGGAGTCCTGGCACAGCCAGGCAGAGCTCTCCTAACCGTGGGGTTTGGACGCCGAGCTGTGGCTGCAGCCTGCCCGCTGGTTACTCTTCTGAGTGTTGGGAAGGGCCGGCAGAGCCAGTCTGCCGCCAGTAGCGGCTCACCTGCCTCACGAGCTGGGCCTAGGTCTGAAGACAGGAGTTCGTGGGTAACAGAATTCTTTAGTCGTGCTTCCACTGAATGAAAGAATGAGGCGTGTTTGCTGCACATTCACAGGGAATTGGCGTTCTATTCTGGCTTTAAAGCTTTAGCAGGTTGTCTTACACACCCCAATTCCCTGTTGGCACAGTGTAAAGATCCACCTCAAAGTGACAGCGAATGTGTTTGTGCGAGAATAGACGTAGAATCCCCAGTCTAGAGGTGGAATTCTATATTGAATATCCTGTCCAGAAAGATTCTGCATGGATAAGTAGACGCAAGGAAAGTGTGGAAGGGGTCAGAGGAGAAAGCAAACGGTGAAGAGGTGAGGTTGAGGGAGAGAACATGGAATTTTTTAAACAAACATGTACTCGCTATCTGCAGTGTGCCAGGCGCCGCTGGGCACTGTGGAGAAAACAGCGAGCAGACTCCACTGCGAAGTGTACATCAGAGCTGTATGTTGATCAGGCCTTGAGGGTGGATTGAAGATTTAAGTTAAAACAATGGGGATTGGTACATTTTGAAAGGGATCTGTTTGGATTTTTTTTTTTTAAGATTCACTTTCTTAGGCGTACAAGAGCTGGGGTGTAGGCCAGAGGTGGCGGGGTGGTGGTGGTGGTGGTGGTGGTGGTGGTGAGAGGATTCATCAGAGACAGGGTGGGGAGGAGAACAGGCAGATTGACTGAAATACACTGCTGAGGGGAGCAGCGGGAGACAGGAGAGGTCTGCTGCACCGTGTGGGAAGGTCCCTGGCCAGGGATCGAACTTGTGCTGCAGTGGCTGCCAATAGCTTCATAATTCTGAGACTTAACCCCTTGCACCACCAGGGAGGCCCCTATGTTTGGATCTTAACAGAAGAAAGAATAATGTTGGCAGGTTTTTTAACTTAATTTTTTGTGTGTAGAAGAACTGGGGTGTAGGCCAGACGAGCAGGGGTGAGATGATTTGCCAGAGGCAGAGTGGGGAGCAGAGCAGGCGGGTCTACTGAAATCCACTGCTGAGGGGAGCAGCGGGCGAGGGAGGAGAGGTCTGCTGTGCCATGTGGGAAGCTCCCTGGTCGGGGATCGAACTCAGTCCTTAACCCCTAGGCCACCGGGGAGGCCCTGTTGCCAGGTTTAACTACCAAACTTTAAATCCCCAAATCTCAAGTTCTGTGCTTTTTTGAAGATGTGCTAATGAATGATAGAAGTGGGAGAAAAATTTTGATTATTGTCATTTGTTGAGAGGTAGTTCATTGTAGCAGCTGAATTTTAACCAGATAAACGAAGAGAAACACAAAAGCTGGGTGGAGTTTGAGTGCAGTTGTGGATATGCGATGACTCATGTTTGGAAGTAGAAATGAATAGGAACTTAAAATTCAGCTAATGGGTCGGGGGCAGCAGTGTGGAGACGGGGAGGAGAGGAGTCAGAGGTAGGACGGGCACTGTCCGGGGTTTGCACACGGTGCAGTGGTCCGTGTGATAACAAATAGGTTGTTGGTTGGAAAAGGATCAGTTTTCAACCTGTGAAATGGGAGAAAAGGTCTGAAAGTGGGTGGGTGTCGCGAGTGGCTGGTGCGTAGGTGTGGGTGCTTGATTCCCGCACTGTCCTGTGTCGGCTTTGAAAAAGGAGGGGTGGCCTCCCCAGTGGTGCAGCGGGTTAAAGCGCAGCGCTGTGGAGCTGATGGCAGCTGCGAAGCGAGTTCGACGCCCGGCTGTGGAGATTCCCACATGGCGCGGCAGACCTCTCCTGCCTCGCCCGCTGCTCGCCTGTGTTTTTGTTGATCTGCCTGTTCTGCTCCCCACTCCGTCTCTGGTGAACCCTCTCACCGCCCCACGCCTCTGCCCTGCACCCCAGCTTGTATGCGTAATAAATAAATAAAATCTTAAAAACAAAAAAGAAGAAGGAGGGACTTAGAAATCAGATGACAAGATGGCAGCCTCGCTCGGTGGTTTGCAGTCTCCAGCCTCAAACATTTTCATTAGACTTGTCTCAGTTTTTCAGGAATTAAATCTAATAGCTGGGTATGTGTGTGTTCCTCTCCCAAGTAAGATAGCTGTTAAATTCGAGTAGATGAAAACTGCCTGTACTAGGGGGAAAGCTAATAAAAGCTGAAAGAAACAGAGATGATAGACAGGTATTGGTCAACAACCGATACTCTTTATCTGGGGGGATTGTAGATTTGGGGGAACAGCCAGTATTCTCTACCCCACTTTGGCATTAAAAGGCTCCTGAATGCTGGCAGGAGCCACATCTAAAGGTGTGGTGGTTGTAAACCAAGGAGAGGTGGTATTGAGAGTTAACCTTGAGATCTCTGCCGAGAGGCCGGCAAACCACCCTCATTCCCGGCCAGCAGCCCACCCCTGCAGCGCTGGCGCCACGAACAGCTTTTAACAGCTTGAAAACACATCAGGAAGTGCTGAGCCGTTTTTTTCCTAACATGACATCTCGTAAAAAGAGAAATAATAATTAGGGGTGAAAAAGAATCTTGATGAATGTCCCCACAGCTTTCCATTAACGTCTGGAAGCAGCGGCGGAGGCGGCAGACACAGCGGGAGCGCGGGCACAGCCTAGCGGAGGCTCTAGCCCGCGTTCTTGCTCGCAGGTCACTTGGTATCTTGCGGCCCTCTGCTTGCGCTCTGGCAGCAGGAAGGAGAGGCTTGTCTGCAGTCTGTAGCTTCTGCTGGGCTCGTGGAGACATTCCACGGGGTCAGCGCAGAATCCCATGGGATTGTGAATCCTGGTCTGCCACTCGTGTGCCTGCCGTGATGGCAAACACTTACCGTTCGTGCTTATTCTGTCAGGTTAATGTGCCTCCAGGTTGTTGGGAGGACTAAGCGATAAGGCGCATGAAAGTAGTAAGCACTTGATATTGTTAAAGTAAAAGCAAGTTCTGATACTGTGGGCACAGTTGGTGGAGCCCGCTTACTCAGTACCACTCCTGGCACGAGCTGCACGCCTGTGTCAGCACTGCCTGTGTTCCCTCGCTGGGCCGACACATTGTCCAGTTGCCAGCGCCGAGCTGTGACGGGCGCAATTCCCTTGGATTCAGGAATTTCCTGTTGAGGTGAATATGTCTTAGGTAACCGAGCTCTGGGTTGTTCCGTCCTTCGGGCAGGGATCATCCCTGTGCTCACAGGCAAGCTCACAGGCAGGGACGCTGACTCTCGGGGCTGTGGACTCCGTTATGTGTGGTCCTCCTCACCCCTCTTTTCTCTGCCACGCACGAGCTGGGAGAGATACCGTGGAAGAGGTAGGCTGCGAGGTTGAACTTGAAGCTCTAGGAGACAGGATGAAAGAAGAGGCCGCCTGACCATGACTCCTGAAGTGCACCAAGGGAGAGGGACCCAGCAAGCTGAGTCCAGCTGGGAGCGCCGGCCAGCAGGCAGTTGACTTCATTGGCAGTTCTTTTTTTTTGTTTGTTATTTAAAGATTGATTCATTTATGCATATAAGCATATAAGCTGGGGTGTAGGCCGGAGGTGTGGAGTGGTGAGAGGATTCCCCAGAGACCCAGTGGGGAGCAGAACAGGCGGATATACTGAAATACTCTGCTGAGGGAAGCAGCGGGCGAGGCAGGAGAGGTCTGCTGCGCCATGTGGGAAGCTCCCTGGCCGGGGATCGAACTCCTGCTACAGTGACTGCAGATAGCTTCATAGGGCTGAGACTTAACCTGTTGCGCCACCAGAGAGGCCCTTCATTGGCAGTTCTTATGTAAGAGTGAGATGCTCTCTCGGTACATATGGATTGAATTGATGGAGGGACAGTCTGGAGGCAGGGCGATCAGTTTAGGAACCTGTTTCGAAGGTCTCAGTGTGAAGTTAAAAGGGCCAGCAGCGAGGGAATCGATAGTGGGCGTCGGTGGGAAAGGATTTGACTCTGAGGTGGACGTAACACCGGGGGAAGATCCGTGGAGCACCAGTCTTGCAAGATGCTTTTCCCAAAAAGTGCTCCTGTGTGGAAACGAACCACGTGTGTGGGAATACTCCACCTCCTCAAGAATCAAGGTGAATATTGGCATATTAGAGGCCCTAAGTGCTCTGCGGGAGAGCTGTTGGCATGTCAGCCAGCTGCCGAGTGCCTTCTGAGATGTCCGAACATGGGGGCCGCACTGCTCTAGGGCACTTTCATTGAATCCAAGTGCACAAGAACTCTCGAGAGCCTTTGTTCTATGAGCTCCAGTCTAGTCCCAAGCCCGGGGACGCCTCCGGCCTGTCTTCTCAGCAGCCTGCCCCACCCACTCTGGTTCTTGGGGCCTTGCCATACCACGGCAAGTGTGACTTTGGATTCAGATGAACTCAGGTTTGAATGCTAGTTCTGTCACTTGGAAGGTAAGGATCTTGGCAAGTCATTTTAAATCACTGAACTTCAGTTTTTTAAACCTAGATGCTGGGAATAATTACAAGACTTACAGGTTTTTTTCGTGAGAATTAAATGAAATCAGAGACATTTTTTATTTTTTTTTAAAGATTTATTTATTTATACATACAAGCTGGGGTACAGGCCAGAGATGTGGGGCGGCTCTGTTCACCAGAGACAGAGTGGGGAGCAAAACAGGCAGATCAGAAATACACTGCTGAGGGGAGCAGCGGGCGAGGCAGGAGAGGTCTGCCGCACCTCGTGGGATTCTCCCCGGCCGGGCATCGAACTCGCATCACGCGCTGCCGACATCTCCACAGCGCAGCGCTCAACCGCTGCGCCACCAGGGAGGCCCTGAGTTTTTTTTTAAGATGTATTTATTGCATACAAGCTGGGGTGTAGGTCAGAGGTGTGAGGTGGTGAGAGGATTCACCAGGGACAAGAGTGGGGAGCAGAACAGGCAGGTCTACTGAAATACACTGCAAGGGGAGCAGCGGGCGAGGCAGGCGAGGTCTGCTGTGTGTGCCATGTGGAAAGCTCCCAGGCCGGGTATCAAACTCATGTTGTGGTGGCTCTGGGCAGCTTCATAGTGCTGAGACTTAACCCGTTGTGCCACCAGGGAGGCCTGAAGTCAAAGAAGTTCTTACTTGGTGTGGTGGTAATTCGGGTAAAATACGGGTTAGTTGCAGAGTGGTGTTGGGTGTCCCGGATCCTCTTCCTTTGCTACCTCTCAGACAGGCATGTAAGCTCTTCTCATTTTAAGGGTCCACTAATATTTACAGATAAAGAGGGGATGACAGTATAAACAGAACATTTCAACAAACACCTCTTTGTGTTCTAGCGAAGTGTCCTCGCGAGGATAGAGGCCCCAGCTGTCTCTAGGGTGGAAAACAGACGACAGTGAGGTGAGCTGTAATTCAGTTAAAGCAGGTGAACATACCGGCACACGTCAGGTCGAATGGCCAAAAAAGGCCTGAAAGGCAGTAGTAGTCGAGTCCCAGATGCTGAGAAGCGAACCAAGAGCAGGTGCAGGGAAAGAGCATTCCGGACAGGAAGCCGTGCGCAGGCCTCGCGTGGGGAAGTGTTCTCCTGGCCACGTAGCAGAGACAGTCTGTGCAGTACAGGGCAGGGGTGGGGTGGGCAGGGCCTTGCAGGCCAGAGGAAGTCGTTGGGATTGTGTTTAAGTGCTTTGGGAACCATTGGTGGGTCCAGGCAGTAGTAGCAGTGTTTCGTGTTGGAAGGATACCCTGCAGTTGCCGCGCGGAGATTTCTCAGGTCTTTACAGTTGACATCCTTGCCTGGAGTCTTGATTCTCTCTTGGAGGTGGCCTTTAGCAACCTCCGCACCTCTGCTCCTGCTTTTATTCCTGAGGGGCTACGTTTCCCTTCCCTCCTTCACGCGAAGTGTGCTGCGCGAGCCTGGCCAGCGGGGACGCTGAACACTGGGCCCGAAGTGCCCCCAGAGCTGACCTTGGCTTGGGGGCCGTGGCCGGGAGGTCTGGCCAGAGTAGCCCCCGGCTCCTTGGGCAGAACTGGCAGTGCAGTTGCTGTTTATTTCTGGGGCACAATTTTTTCCAATTGATTCTCTGTGTGTGCGTTAATTTAAAAAATGGATGTTCAAGTATTTTACAGATATAAATATCTGGAGTGCGTTTAGGTGAGTCATGCATTCTAGCTTTATGTGAGCTTCACTACTTTTTATGGGCTTACATCTGGCCCCAGTTCATCCATTCACATGGCCCGGCTGGGCCGCCGTCCGCCTTCGCCTGTTCAGTGATTAATGATTACCTACTGTGCGGGCCAAGGGGAAAGCACTTAAACTGTTAAAAAAAAAAAAAAAAAGAGCACTAACAAATACTACCCATGCAAACATAAATACCAAATGCTTTGTTCCAGTGTTTCAAAAAAGACTTAGTATAAAGGCAGGAAGAAAACAACGGCGTGAGCCACTGGGGGGGTCATTGAGACGCCATGAAACGTTCTTTGCACCCACTGACTCCCCTGGGCCGCTTCTGAGTGCAGCGGGTAAGCCGGGCCGCCAGCCATCACTGCGTTGCTGGGGAAGGTGGCACTGGGGCACCAGGAGCCCAGGCTGAGGTTGGTCTGCTCACGCTGGTTAAGTTTGGCTTGAGTGGCGAGAAACAGGACGGGGCAGTGGTGTACGGTGCCCTCCTGTCCCTGGCAGTGCCCCACGCCTCAGCTGTCCTCTCTGACGCTTGTAGGCTGTCTCCAAACACCATGGTGACGCCCCACAAGAAGAGCATGCTGGGAAATGGAAACTACGATGTGAACGTCATCATGGCGGCCCTCCAGACCAGAGGCTATGAGGCTGTGTGGTGGGACAAGCGCAGGTAACCTGGCCCGGCTTGGCAGACGAGAGCGGGCGCTCGGGCACAGGTGCCCGGATGATGGGCTTCTCGTCCCGGCAGGACTCGGGGGTGGCCGCCGGCGCCTGACCCGTCTTTCCTGTGCAGGGATGTGGGTGCCATTGCGCTCACGAACGTCATGGGCTTCATCATGAACCTGCCCTCCAGCTTGTGCTGGGGCCCGCTGAAGCTGCCCCTCAAGCGGCAGCACTGGATTTGCGTGCGAGAGGTGGGCGGGGCCTACTACAACCTCGACTCCAAGCTGAAGACGCCCGAGTGGATTGGCGGGGAGAGTGAGCTCAGGTACCCCGGGGCTGTGCCGCCTGCCTTGGTGGGCTGGGCGCGGTGCGCTTGTCCCTCGTGATTTGACAAAGGAAAGGAGATGCCTGTCTCCTGGGATTCTCACCCTGCCGTGGGCTCATCAGGTCCCAGGTGTGAAGGACCTGAGTCGTCGATGGCCCGTGAGGACTTGATGTCCCTTTGGTAGAGGCCCTCCCGCAGCTGGGGCGCTGGCCGTTGGTCTGCAGCGTTGTCTCCCCCTAGACAACTGTGACAGCAGACTGCCAGGTCAGAGGGAGGGCGACAGTCATTCAGGCCAGAGACTGCATTTCCCTGGGTAAAGAAGAAATTTTATTTTTAAAACAATTAGAAGTCCTTTCTTCTTTTTTTTTAAGATTTACTTATTTTTGCATACAAGCTGGGGTGTAGGCCAGAGGCGTTGGGGGGTGAGAGGGTTCCCCAGAGACAGAGCGGGGAGCGGAACAGGCAGATCTGAAGTACACTGCTGAGGGGAGCAGCGGGCGAGGCAAGAGAGGTCTGCTGTGCCATGTGGGAAGCTCCCTGGCCGGGGATCTACCTCGTGCTCAATGGTTCTGGATAGCTTCATAGTGCTGAGGCTTAACCTGTTGTGCCACTAGGGAGGCCCCTAGAAGTCTTTTTTTTTTTTTTTTAAAGATTTATTTATTTATGCATACAAGCTGGGGTACAGGCCAGAGGCGTGGGGTGGCGAGAGGGTTCACCAGAGATGGAGTGGGGAGCAGAACAGGCAGATCGATGGAAATACACTGCTGAGGGGAGCAGCGGGCGAGGCAGGAGAGGTCTGCTGCGCCATGTGGGAATCTCCCCGGCCGGGCGTCGAACTTGCGTCGCCACTGCTAACAGCTCTGCAGCGCAGTGCTTAAACGCTGTGCCACCAGGGAGGCCCTAGAAGTCCTTTCTTGAAGGCACTTTGGCCTTTGGCCCTCACAGAACCAGCTGCTGTTGACTGTGACGTGAGGATGAATAGAAACTCAGGTTGGAAATCTAACTGGACTGACTGAGGGGTCACCAAACTGGACACCTCCAGGAATAGATCACTACCAGGGTGTTTCTGGGAGCGCCAGGGGTGTAGATGACAAGTGACTGGTAAATGTGGCCCCCAGACTGCAGTTTGCAACTTCACCAGCATTTCAGTTTCTCTTTCATCTCCTTTTCTCCATAGGAAATTTCTAAAACAACATCTGCGAGGAAAGAACTGTGAACTCCTGCTGGTGGTTCCAGAAGAGGTGGAGGCCCGTCAGAGCTGGAGGGCTGATGTGTAATAAGGCTCCACCCAGCCTCCCTCCCTCGCCGTCTCAGTCCTCCGTGATGTGCCGGGGCCTGCACAGCGGGCCTGCCCCTGCCACTTCCCCAGACATCTCACCGGGCTCCCCCAGACTTGACAGTACAATAGGCAGAGGTGTGGATTGTCACAAGAAGCAACCAGCATTACTCGTTCCTGGGAAAGGGAGGCAGGAGCTCTGCGCACATAGGGTGAGCCGTGGAAGGCCCTGGTTTTAGTTCAGAGAGAAGGGAAGGTGGGCCCAGCTTGCTTCCCCTTTTCCTGAGAGGGCTGGACAGGCTCTGCTGGAGTTCACTGCGGCTGACTCACCGGAGCTGCTGCCTCCACTTCCCCTTTTCTGGCACCCAGTGGGTCTGATGACAGTACATGCAAAGCCCATGTGACCCAGCGCTTAAGGGCCTCTCAGGAAACCATCTCCAAGCCCCCACAGTGGTACGGCATGTCATCTCCAGCCCTAACGCCAACCCTGACCCCCATTTTTAAGGGTGGTTTACGGCCATCCTTGGAGTTTTACAATGACAAGTTCTCCAGTGGTCCACGAGAGGTGGTCGGAGCCTGCCGTACTCGCCTGACACAGCGGGCGAGGTCCCTAAGAGGACGTGGCGAAAGCCAGCTAGACAGGGCCGGCTCATCTGCCCTGCTCTGGCCGTGCCTGCCTCTTCACTACACAGGGAAGGAGGTTCGGGGACATGAGCCAGGCCAAAGGGCAGTCCCCAGCTGACGCCTTCTGGCAAGATCAGGAAAAGTCTACCTTCAACAGCAAATTCCACTAGTTTGAGATAGGTTGGGTGAGGCGGGCAACAGCCTCAAGAGACGCCGAGCGAGTATGGCAGAGTTTGGGCTGGGCGTCACCGCGGGGACAAGCAGCAGGCCCCGGGTTGGGTGTCAAGCGCGTTATTTAGGGCCCGGGAGTGTGGATTTGCCACCTTTTGTAGTTGCCAAGTCGGCTGAGAATCGGCCCAGCCCAACGTCTCTGAATAGATGTCGGCCACTTTTCTCGTGGATTTTGAAATGAGACGGGCATGTCCTATGCTCCATGTGTCACCAAGGCAGGTGGGCAGATGGGAGTGGCCCGTCTGTTCCTTCAGGTCAGTGGTCTCGGCCGGTCTGAGGGCCGCCCCGCGGGCCAGACTTCTCTCCAGCCGCGGAGCCAGCCCGGGGCTCGCACGTTGAGCCTGAGCAAGCTTCAGGGACAGAGCCGGCCCCCCGCCGTGGCTGGAGCGCATGTTTACACCAGCACTTTCTCTGCACATGTATCTTTCATCCAACAAGGCCGTTTTTTATGCTAAGTAATAGGCCCCCGGCGGCTGCCGCGCTCCCCCCAGCAGCGGGCTGCAGTCCGCCTCGGCGCCGTCTGCACCAGACCTGCTTGGCGCCACTCGGCGCGCTCGCCCTGCACAGCGACATTCCAGTCACCACCAGCCGGAAGTCACGGTCAACCTGCTGCTTGTGGCACGCAGGCCCTCGGGTCACTGGCACTGTCGGAGTAAGCCATTTCCCGGGAGGAGGAAACTTCTCCGCCACTCTGCCTGGGCACTTCAGAGGCGTCCCCGTGCCCCTGGGGCCCACGAGCATGGGGTGTGCCAGGCCGCTTTGTTTCAGGGCTGGTTTCTCTGTTCACATCCGATTCTGGTGCTTAGGAACAGGGACCCAGGCGGATACCCAAGGGCAAAACGCCCCACTTGAAGAAAGGGGACAGGCCTGGTCCTGACGCCCAGTGTGGGGTAACCCTAGGCTTTTTGTTTCTCTTGCTTTTATTCCTTTATGTTGGCCTTGTGCTGGGTTTGTTTACAAAAGATGTATTTTGTTTAACCAAATATTAAAAACGGAAAACTGTACATAAACCTTGACTGCCTTAATCATGCGCTTATGCCCGGAAAGGGGAGAAAAGTATTGAGTACGCTGCTGCCTCCGGGAGTTCCCTCCTGGAAGCGTCTTTCAGGAATCCTGGGCCTCTGCCTCGAAAAATCAGATGAAATACTCAGTCGAGTTTGGTTTAAAAGAAACAAGGTGCTTTTCAATTTAGCTTAGAAAATCTAGACTTGGTGATCTGGAGAAGCTTAACCCTAATCTCAGCACGAGGGTTCACCAGCACCGCCGGCAACTGGGAGCTCCCAAGTAGATCACGGGCCCGGGAGGCGTCGAGAGCACGGTAGTCTGAGCACGGGCTGTGTGGAGCCGAGTCCAGATCTGGCGTTTCCTACGCGGCCCTGTAGGGATGGCTGTTCCCGTGGCTGTCTCCTCTGCAAAGGAGACTGCACACGTGCCCTGGACTTAAGGCTAAGTTCTGTCCCAACAAACCCATGTAAAGCTGCAAATAGTGAAAAATGCATCGAATAACCTGGCCAAGCAAGCAGAGGTGAGCCTGCCTTGCGCATGCCCAGGGCGCTTTGTTAGCCTGGAGCTGGGCAAAGACAATGTCCTCTAACAAACCCTATGTTAAAATGGGATCGAATAGCTCACATAACCTCGCTTATTTACCTTTGCCTGGGGGGTGGGGGGCTCTAGGCTGTGCCCCTGCCCAGCATTACTGTGGGACCCACACCATACAGGGAAAGAACAGGAAAGTTTAGTGTACGGTCTCGACTGAAGGTGCTTGTCCCCATCAAAAAACATGAATCAGGGACCATCTGTACTACCTGAACTGTATTGTCCCCTTCACCCAGAAGCTTCACTAGCACATGACCGAAAATTTAAATGGGCAACTATTTAAGCCCAAGACAGCGCTGCAGCTGGAGTCCTCATCAGTGGTTCATCTCAGAAATTAAAAAAGCTAAAACAGTCGTATTTGCAACCTTCTCTTCCCCAGACTAGACACCAGTTCTCACTCCCTGTAAATCCTTTCTCGTTTGTCACTGTAGATGGTAAGAGAACACGGATCAAATTCTCTTGGTGAACCTGAAAGCAACTGTCCGCATTCAAGGCCAGGGCTGCTAGTAGGGGTTCTTGGCGGAAAATGAATTTTCTTTTTCACTTTTGGAACTGGTGACGAAGGGATCAGCGAAAAGACGGTGGTTCTAACTCAGGTAAAAGGCAACGTGAGGGGTGGTGGCTCTGCTATTCTAGAATGGTCCAAGTCATTTCACAGCGTGTATCACAAGCACAAGGACAATACTTTCAGTTGGAATCATTTTTAATATTTAAATACAAAAAGTGAGCACTGATTCCCCTAGACACACACACACGTCTCACTGCCAGAACGTGCAGAGGATGCACTGCGCTCTGGCCTCACTGCCCCCCGTCTTGTGGCCGAAGCCGTTTGTTGGTTCTCCCTCCTTTCCAAATAGAGAATTCACAGTGGCTGCTTTACACTAAGCTGTAGTGCCTTTTTGTATTTCGTATGGCGTGCGCATCCCTCCCCAGCACCCCCACTCTTAAAACAGTCGTTAATGGTCAGGGGTCCGTCCCAACGGCATCAGTTCCTACCCCACAATGGGAGGGTGAGATCTTCCCATGAGGAGTAATTTAGTGCAAGGGGCGGGGTGATCGGAGCTGGAGTAACCGTGTGCATTGCTGTACTCTGCTGTCAGAGCGAGGACAGAAGAAATGAGTCAGGACAGTGTAGAGGGCACGCCTGCAAGTGGGGAGTCTCTCCAGGAGACAATGTGGGGACAGTTCTCCCCACTATGCTTAGATAGCTCAATGTGCGGAGTTTAAAAAAAAAATCCAAAGAATCAGTTCAAACACTTGACTTCAGACTTTTCCCAACAAGACAGGTCAAAATCAGCAGTAATGATCTAGATCTTTCCAGGAAGTGAAGGTAGAGCCCCTGGCATTCCTCCTGACAGCCCTGTGTTAGGCCCTAGAAGTATCTGGAAAAGAAAAGGGTGGGTGTAAGGCATTGTACACGCCTTACTGTATCTTGATCTTCTCATACCTCCTGGGGTAGGCAAGGTCTACAAAAGCAATGCTGAGAACAGACAAGTCTCAAAAATAGCTGGATTCCAACCCCTGCCCGCAGTCACTGCTGGTCCACCGACGTGCAGTAGAACCAAACCCCTCCGGCTCGGGCTCCCCCTGGGTGTGGGCTCACCTGCCGCTGTTGCAGCTGCTGCTGTTGCTCCATTTGCAACTTCTCCGTCTCAAACACGACAGGAAGGACAAGGATCATGAAGGAAGTCGTCCCGATCCACAAGGCTGCCCGGGAAAACCTGCACAGTGTAAACATGGCAGCGAGACAGGAAAAGACAGAGTGCTCCCTCAGAAGGAAACAGTGACCTAACCTCTCTGGCCACAAACTCCAGAGCTGCTGCTCAGTGTGTTCTAGCCGCCCTTGCACCATTATTTCTACCAGAAACAGGAGGAGCACTTCTGGGAGCTATGGATCTCCTAAGAGCAAATTTAACATTCTCCTGAGTTCTTACAGAAGCCACCGATCCACCAAGGGTCTGCGAAATGAGCTTCACAGCTTCACCTGCCCCATCCCCCCCACCCTCGGTCTTGGCGACCGAGACCAAGGCAGACTCAAGCGCCGCCCCTCCAAGGTCACGCAATCATCTAGGAGACAGGTTCCCGCGTTCGTTCACGGCACGACAGTCACCCCAGATACACCCCCAGTGTCTCCGCCCGTGCTCCTTACCTGTACATTTTTTGAGCCACAAAAACGGAGAGATCGAAAGTGGCTCCAGCCGCGGACCGGACCCTCTCGGGGAACATCTCCGTCAGACCCCACAGTCTCTCCGACAGAGTCTCGTCCAGCTGCGGTGGAGGCGGCGCGGGTGTTGGACGAAGCTGCGGCAGCCCCCGCCTCCCGACGCTGGATCACGCCGAGCCCGGCCGGGCTAGGGCGCCCCGGCCCTGCGGGGCCCCCGACCCTGCCTCTGGAGAACCCGCCTCCGCTCCGACCTCCCGGGCTCCGCGACGCACCTTCGCCCCGACCCGGCAGCACGCGGAGCCCGCATCCCCCGGCGGGCCGCTCCCCACGCGCACGCTCGCTCCTCGCCCCGCACCGCGGAGCCTAGTACCTCCTCGTCGTCCTCTTCTTCCAGCTCCTCCTCAGTCTTCTCGGCATCGCCTTTGGGAACCAACTCGTCTGGGGACAGCGGCGCCCCAGGCCCGGCGGCGGCGGCGGCGGCAGCCATGACTGTAGGTGGGGACACCGGAAGCGGAAAGGGGGAGGCGAGAGACGCGCCGGCGCCGAGCAGAGCGGCCCTTCCGGAGCGGGGCCGGCGGGCTGGGCGAGAGCGCCGCCTTCTGGGCTGGAGGTCTTCCACCCTCCTTTAGCCGGGTAGGGAGGTGGAAGACGGATGAGAACCGTTCAGGAATATCAGTCCTAGGTATTTACCCGAAGAACACGAAAACTCTGCTAGGAAAAGAGCTGTGCACGCGTATTTTACAGCAGCACTGTTCACAATAGCCAAGTCATGGAACCAACCTAGGTGCCTGTTGCGTGGGGCAACACCACGCTGATACACGGGAGTCGTGGAGCAGGCTGCCCAGTGCAGAAGGCCGCTGGAGAGCAAGGTCCTGGCCTTTTGATTGACAGAGAAGGGTTTTGAGCACTGGGTTTTGGCTTTAGGGAGGGTGAGTCCAATGATACACACCTGACTCCCATCAGTGGCTCCAATCTTATTAACAAGGTCCTGATCAGTCCCTGGGGGCAAAGCACATCAGTCACAGCCCCTCGGGCGTTCCTGGTCATACCCCATGTATACCATTGCCCCAGGGCGATCAAGCGTCCAGCTCTTGTCTAACCTGAAAGGAGCCTTGTAGGCCCCACTCACAAGTGCCCACTGCAGGTGACCTGATAGAGCATGGCATAGGTGCTTGGTGGAACACTACTCGGCTCTTTAGAAAGATGATGTGGTGCCTTTGGGGATCAGATGGGTGGATCTGGAGGTGA
Source organism: Scalopus aquaticus (assembly GCA_004024925.1). Taxonomy (NCBI): domain Eukaryota; kingdom Metazoa; phylum Chordata; class Mammalia; order Eulipotyphla; family Talpidae; genus Scalopus; species Scalopus aquaticus. Next base: position 132,487 of record PVIJ01001000.1, on the reverse strand, counting down.
TTGCAGGACGTGAAGAAAGTCAGGAAGTGAAAGAAAGAAACCGGATGGCTTCCTCCACTCATCACAGAAAACTGGTGAATCACAGCAAAAATAATTCTTAAACTGAAAAATATACCGGTTACCAAAGGGGAGGGGGTGTTGGGGAGGAGCTAGAGGTTAAGAAAGGGGATCAGAGGAGGGCCTGGAGTTTTAGAGTGGAGGGTGCCTAAAGCATGTGCTTGGAGATGTGAAACGTATCCCTAAAATTGTGTCAACAACTGACAATACAATCTGAGGAAGAAACAAAAACACTTGGGAAACTTGTTAAAGGACCGAGTCGGGGTGCTTCTGCAGAGATTCTGTGCAGTGGGCTTCATTCAGGTGGGCCCAGAAACCTGCATCTTAACAAGTGTCCCAGGGTCACATAGAGACACGAATCCAGTGTCATTGCCCCGATCGGTGAGTTATTTGGTGGGAGTGAATCAGAGATCTGGAGGCTTATCAGTCTTTGGGGGAAAATGGCCGGTGGGGTCCCAATGTGCTACAACCAAGGCAAGAGTTAGCACCCGGAACTGAAGTGACCAGGTGTGGTTTGTGTGCGGGGGGTGGACTCAATTAATCTTCACAACGACCCATGGAGGTAGTTACTATCCTCCCACTTAGGAAATGAAGTTGAGCCCCAGGACAGGGCTGCTGCAAGTCTTTCTGGGAGGTAGATTTCTAGATGTGGCAAGTTTGCTGGCCAAAAAGTCTGAACATCTTTAAAGTTTTGCTAAGTGCTAGCTAATTACCACTGGCATTCTATAATTACCACTGAGATTCTATCACGTACCTTCAGGTAGCAAAGGGAAGTGTTTTCCCCCGTACCGTCCCCAGCATTAGGTAGGATTTTTTAACATTTTTATTTATTTATGCATATAAGAACTGTGGTGTAGGCCAGAGGTGCAGGGTGTCTGTGTGAGAGAGAATTCATCAGAGACAGAGCGGTGGGGTGGGCGGGGCGGGGGGGGGGGGCAGAACAGGCCGATCCACTGAAATACGCTGCTGACCTGGAGTGGGTTTGCCGCCACCGAGCCTTGTGCTTAAACGTGGTTATGGATGCACGTGGTACGTGGCATGTGCTCTGCCACACATGGAAAAAATGTTTTCAATTTAAAACAACCAAAATATCAGAACAACTATCAAAAAATAATTTTAAAAATGGTCAGGGGAAAAAGGAGTTCCCACACCCCACTCCAAGAGGCACAAAGAGGGAGCAGCAACCGAAGAGGGGGGGACCCCCGCAGAAATGCAGCTTCCGGGCTGTGGCAGCAAGGAAGACACTAGTCAGTTGACATGTGGCCAGGATTTGCCGTCGAAAGAGGACACGGGGACAAATCAGGGTACCACTGAGTGAGTGGGGATACCATAGTGGACACAAAGGTGAGTCTGCCATGTGCATGGAGGAAGGGTGTTCTAGAACCTTCTTCAAGCCTCTTGGTTCTTCTCATCCCTCAAGCCCTGGATTACCACCTTTCTGTCTGTCCTGTTGGAATTTGAAACTGATAATCAGGCAGTTTTTAATTTGCATTAGTGGGGGTTATGGATCCCTTTGGGGATCTTAGAAACACCCTAAGCCCCTCCCAGGAGAAAGGCTGCCTTCCCCCAGCTGTGTGCGTGTAGCCGCTGCTCGGCCTGCGCTGTAACAGGGCCCGATTGTCGCCTGCAATCCTGCCCTCCCCCCTCGGCCCTCACAACTTTCTACCTCAGCTCTCTGGTGACGGTTCTTTCCTAAGCTGACACTTGGTGCAGAAATTCACAAAACTGCGGTTGCGCCTTCAAGAGATGCTGGGAGACAGCGCTGTTTACTTGGGGCCCCCAGGAGAAGGCTCAGTTAATGAGGGCTTTCGGGGAGCATTTTAGCCAGCACCTGAAGCTGCACAGAAGCTTCTTGCTTAACATCATTTTGTTCCCAGTTAATCATGGCCAGTGTCCACAGCACCCTGTTCGAGGGCCTGGTTTCGTTTTACCTTGTTTCCGTTAAGCCAGTTTCCAAGAACCTGTGGCGGGTGTTAAGTGAAGCCTTAATGTGACTGAAAAGATCTTTGGCTGGGCCAGTTTCTTCATCCAAAAGCAGCAGTGGATGATACCCAAACCTGAAGATTTGTGTGAGAATTACCAACAGCTGCTGGCATCCAGGCCGCTGGCACAGGCCACTCAGGCCGCTGGAGCAGGAGAAAGCCAAATGGCTTCTCTGGTTACCTGGCCCTGAGCCCCACCCCCGGCGTCTGTTGTCTTTCCCCGTTTCCTTCTGTGTTGCTCGCTCCTGTATCGGGAGGGTATGGGCTGGAGCCGCAGGTAACGCTGGCGCTCTCCGGCCTTCAGGGCTGGCTGCGAGGATGAACCACACACAGCTGCCTCCGCTCCTTCGCTAAGGCCGGGAAACCCACAGGTCCGTTCCGAGCCGCCTGGAGTTTGCAGTCGACACGCTGAGGTCCTGCGTCACGGGGTCGCGTGTCAGCTCCCACACCCGCGCCCCGGCAGGTAAGTGCCGACCCCCGTGGCCGTGCCAGTCTGTAGGCCTGTGGCCCCCGTCCCGGCTCCTGCGCCCGCGCCCTTGACTTTGGGAGGCCTCTGGCTGTCCTTGGATCACGCCCTCCTGCAGCTGCCACTGACTGGAGCACAAACTGTGCCTCCCTCCCCACCTGCATCCTGCCAGGTCCAGGCTGGGCCCCGTCCTCTGGCGGGCGACAGGGGAACTTGGGCTGAGGCCGTGGCTGCTCTGGGGGGGCCTCTGCCAGCGCCCGAGGCGGGTGCTCCCTCATGCTGATTCTTCCCGCCATGGAAAACTTGTGTCTTTGGAAGGAGCCACACTAGGCCAGACCCCAGGCTCCATTATCCACTTCTCCAAGAACTGGTCATTCTTTTTTTCAGTTACTTGGACCACAGGGAGAGTATATAATGCCATTTAATTAAAAAAATAGTGTAAGTAGGAAAGCAGCACAAAAGGAGTGTGCTGTGCAAGGTGGGCGCTTGCGGCTGGGAGGTGGCAGCCAGCGAGGCTGAGGGCCTGCAGGGCCAGAGCTGGGTGGAGGAGGGAGGGAGTGGCCTGAGGCTGAGAACCGGCGGGGCCTTCATCTGGGATTCCCCCAGTCCAGGGCTCAGGAGACACGGGATGGCGCCCTCCAGACACCAGCATGAGGGCTGAGCTGATGAGCCCCGGCTGCTCCTCCTGGCCAGGGAGCCTGATGGGGGTGAGAGTTCCCCAGGAGGCCCGCCCCGCTGCCCCCGCCCCCACTCCCCAGTGAGCAGCCCGGGCACTTTCCTACCCACGTCCGGGCCTGGCCCCTGGTTTCCTCCATCACGACGCCGTCTGCCTACTGCCAGCCCAGGTGCTCTGATGCGCTCTCCCAGGACCCCACAAGCCCCGCGGTCATTCCTGCTCCTCTGATCAGGGCGTCTCCCTAGTCTAACAGATGCCTTGGGTCTTCACTTCCTTCGCCGGCTGACGCTCTTCAGCTCATCGAGTTCCTTCTCCATGAGGTGGGATTCGGCAGTGGTCTCGGAGAGCTGGAAGGAGAGCAGCAGACCGTGGTCACAAAGCTTTCTGGGCTGTTCCAGGTTTGCTGGGCCAGCCCGGTGGGCCGAGGGGAGGCCGCTGGCCTTTTCCCCGACAGAAGCCCTTTGCAGGAGCAGGAGCAATGTGGGCTGGAGCCTCAGATAGCCCAGGGCCCACGGACTTGAACACTCCCGAGCCGCCCTGCCAGTCTGACCCCTGGGCCTGCGGAGCACCGAGACGGGAATGCAAAGCAGCTCTCGGTGGTCCTGGGGCGACAGGGCAGCGCCCGGGCCGCGGAAAATGCGCTTGAAAAGGAACAGCACTTCCCTCATCGGGCGCATTCGGTGGACTTTTGAGCAGAAGACACTCAAGGCGGGTACAGAGACCTGAACCCGCAGTCCAGGTCGTGGCTCTGCGGGACAGGAGCGCCCCTGAGCAGGGAGCTCTCCGCCGGCTCTGCTCTACCTCAGGCCCCTAGCTGAGGAAACTGCCACCCACAGAGCAGTTAAAGAGAGTGTCTCATCGCCAGTGGTGGGGCCGGGCCAGGGACTCAGGCAGGGCTACTCCCGTGTGGCCACCCAGGGGTGCTCTCTGCTCCCATCCAGCTCCTGTGCACCTTTAGGTCTGACGGGTGCTGGGCTTTGAACAGGCTCAAGACTCAGCACAGTGGAATGTGTTCCCAGCAGGGGCCCTGCCCCTGGCACTAAGGCCGCTTGGCCAGGGCACTGGAACTGGCGCGCTCCAAGGCCGTTTCCTGCCTCTGCTTATCTTGCAGGAGCAGGGGAGGGGCAGGGAGGGGGCTCGCCACAGTGGGCCAAAGCAGCCCTGCCCTTTCTGAGCAAGGGGAGAACCCCGATTTTTGGTAAGTTGACAAGCTGTGTTTGTCAGGCCCAGAAAGGTGTTTGCTGTCCAAGGGGTGACATCGCATCACTTGAACCAAAAATGGCTGTGGGAGGGCAGGAGGGCGTGGGCTCGGGGCGTGGGCCACATCCGGGGCAGGTGGCGGGCTCTGGAGCCCTGTGGGTCTGGCCCCCTTGGTGGAAAGGCAGCCATCAGACCCCACCACCCTGTGCTTTCTGCTGCTCCGCCCACAGAGGGCCTGAGGCCCACCCTCAGGGAGACCGACAGAAGGGCCTCCAGGCTGAGCCCCAATAAGCTGGTTCTTTTTTCAAAAGCCGAAGGCAGGGATTTCCCGCTTCTGTGCCGTCACAGCCCCCTTCACTCCGGCCTCCATTCCTGCTTTTAAGCTTCCACGGTGGCCCAGGGCCCTCCTGACAGGGCAGAGCGGAGCTCCCGCCCCCTCCCGCGCTGACGCGGGGCCCTGAGCCCGGGCCGTTTACTGCCCGTCTTCGGGGCTGGGAGGCCCTGGGGCTGGCACTGTAGCTTTGGGGTCAAGGCAGCCAGCCTGGGCCAAGGCACTAAGGCAGCCCCCTACCCTCACCATGTCCAGCAGGAGGTCCACTTTGAGGCGCAAGAGGTTGTTCTCTTCCTCCAGCTGCTGGTTGCGCTGGCGCAGGCGCTGGGCCTCCCTGGCGTCCACACCGGCACTGATCCCAGCCTCTGGGGAGAGCAAGGCCGCCATTACGAGACACGCCCCCCCACAACGGCGTCTGGAGAATGGCAGAGCTGCTGCCCACCTGCTATCCACTGGCCATTTTCAAACTTCAGGCTTTGCCCCGCGAGGTTCATAGTGGGGGTTCCATAGTCAAGGCCCAGCTCCACCTCTCGCGTAGACCGATCCAACTGTGGGGAGACAGGGCTCGGGGACTCAGGGGGCACCATGGTGCCCCCAGTCCTAGCGCCTCTCCCAAGAACGAGGTGACCCTAACGACGTGGCTCTTTTCTCTGATCATCTAATACTTCTTTAAAAAGCCACCCAATCAGACACGGCGCAACAAAATCTTACACTGTAGGAGAGAAGAAACATACCGCTTTATACAACAGATGTTCCAAAAATGCTAGGTATGCTGAAACTTGGAAATTATTTTACATCTACTGGAAATGCAGCAGTTTAAGAAATCCTACAGCAAACGTTTAAGAAAGTGAAAAATCCTTTTAAAACCTAACCAGCCCCTCAGTTATTTGCCGACTTGGAGCAGAAAAGGCCCAAGACCCCGAGGTCGGTTAGCAGGAGCAGCTGTGTCCCCGCCTCTCAGGGTCCGCAGTGCGAGCACAGGACTAGCCCTGGGCCGGGGACGAATGGGCAGGTGCTGCCCTGGGCGCTATCACCAGCCCGGGGCCCTTCAGTCCCTTTCTGGGTGTGGCTGTCGCCGAGTCCCCCCAAGGATGACACCCCCGCCCCCCCGCCAGTGCCCGTCCCTGTCCCAGGCCTGTGCTTCGGCTCCGCAGCGAGTATCACCAGCTGACAGAAATTTCCTTCCTCTCTGGGTCCTCATCGTTGAAAAAAGTGCTGCAGGGACCAGGTTTACTTCCTCTCCTCCACACCGCGGGCCTGGCCGCGCACCGCACCCAGAAGCCCTCACCTATTGCACCTGAATGAACGCCTCGGGGAGAGCCTGAGCAGAGGGCTCAGCCTCACGTGCAGCTCGTGTGGCGGAAGCACAGGTGTGGGGGCACGGGCAGGAATGGGCGCCCAGCGTGGCCGTGAGGGGCCTGGTCCAACCACCCGGCACAGCACGAGCGCCGGCGAGGTTTTCTCCGCCACAGCTCACCACTGCGGAGGACCTGGCGGGCAAGACCAACTGCCAGTCAGTCCGCGTCAGAAACGAGCGCTCCTGGGTGCTCAGGACCTGGGGGACATCGCCTCTGTGACATGAGGCGGGGGGGGGGGCGCCTCCAGCCCCGCAGGCACAGGAACTGGGACACCACCCCCCACCCCAGGATCTTACCTGGGGACAGGGAACAAGTGACTCAAAAGCTCTGAAAGTCTGGGCTAACCCGCAGCTAAGGCTCAGCGCTGACACCTTGCTGCCCTGGCCCCCTCCTGTGAAGGGCTGGCTAACAGAGGAGCAGAATCCCTGAGGCCCTGTGAGTGCCAGCAATGCGGACAGGACTGCCCTGGGCAGGGGTGAAGAACACAGCACCAGGCCACAGAGGCCCAGAGACCCGCAGAGAAGCAGAGCGTGGCTGTGACTACAGCCCATGTGTGTCTGTGCGCCCAGGGGGCGGGGGTGGGGGAGGGGGTGCTGGGCACAGAAGTTATTTCCACGCGGTCTCACTTTTGGTGACAGGGTTTTTTAAGCTCACAGCGCTGCAACATCCCCATGGGTAGTGATTTGCTTTGGAGAGCTAGTCTTTATTCCCTCGCCATTGCAAACATTTTTGGAACATCTTTCGACAAAGCCTTGGAGCGGTGACACCGCTTTTCAGTGCCGGCCAAGGTGATGAGGCCTCAGCCTTGGACGATGAATCTGAAGCGCGCGTGACTGAGCCGGATCTCTGGCCAAGCCTTGGGAATACACAGAAGTCAAACTAGATAGTCTGTTTGGAGCCAAAAATTCTAGGCAATTGACTGTCTTACTGGGCTCTTGAACAAGCTCTGACAATAGCTCCCAAACTGGGGTTCAGACTGATTTTTAGCAACAGCAATAATATGGATTAAAAGAAACCCTCCTGTAAGCGAGCCTCTGGAGGACCACACCGTGCCCCGGGGCCATGCCTGGCGCGCCTCACGAGCCGAGCCAGCGACACTCACGTTATGCAGGTTGGAGAGAGAAGCAGACTTCCGAGGAGGCGTCTTCTTTGGACTGAACGTGTTCCCAAAGAGGGGCATCTTTGACCTGATGATGGAAAGGTCAATGTTTCCTTCTCCTCCGGTCAGAAAACAACAAACAGTTGGGTCAGTGACGTTATGCCACTGTCCTCAAACATGAAAACCTCTAGTTGACAGTGGCTGGGAACAGTCCTGGAACAGCTCCCAGGGGCCGAGTGCGCACTCCCCGCCGGGACACAGGCCTGGACCTTCGCGAGTGCAGCTCTTAACCCTCCCAGCAGCCCTGACAGCTCCCTTGACTATCCCCATTTGACAGATGAGGTTTACAAAGACTCAGGTCTTGCGTGAGAGCCTGTGTCAGAGGCAGAGTTGCTGTGCCACAGGGAAGCGCTGACTTGCCTGTCTTCAGTTCTGCCACAAGTTGGCACCAAGAGATACCCAGCTTCCAACAAGGAATGTAATCCTTACTCCTTCCTGGGTAGGGAGCCCAGCTGGGGCACTAGTCTCTGCAGACTCCACTCATAAGAAAGGAAGCGACACTTAGATTTCATGTTGAACAGTGTCCCTCCCTGAGCTCGCGGGCCTGTGTGGCAAATGAGGTCTGTGTGGCAAATGAGGTCCCCTGTCTGTGTGGCAAATGAGGTCTCTGGAGGAAGGGGGCAGCCCAGCATGGCAGAGCTGGCAATGGCAGCCGGCGCGCGCTCTTGGCATATTGCAACCTGCTGCAGTCCCCTGGCCCCGGCGGAGCAGATTTACTGACATCACCTAATGCAGTGCAGAAGGGGGAAGAGCTGCTTTAAGGGTAACGTAGATACAGGAAAGTGTATGGCTGCACGCACATCTCCTCCATGTGCCTGGGCGTCAGGTCAGGACAGAGAACACCTCAGTGCTCCCACAAGCCTCGCTCAGTAACTTTCCAACCATGGGCACGTGTCACAAGTCCTCTCTTGTGTCTGACTCCTTCTACTCAAGGTCATGTTTATGAGATTTACCCATGTGGTTGGATGTGCGTGCAGCTTGCTTGTTCACGGTGCAATATTCTAGTCTACCGCAGAAGAGGGTGTTTGGACTGTTTCTAGTTTGGGGCTGTTAAGAATAATGATGCTAAGAACGTGGTGTTTGGACGTGCATTTCAATGTAGGGTATGCTGCTGTCTCTACACCCATGGCGGGACGTGTCCAATCAGATCATTGATACAGTCAGCTTTTGTAGACATTGCCAAATGGTTTCCCATACGGTTGTACCAACCTGTACTCCTACCAACAGTGTATAAGAGACAGTTGGGAACATTTGGCATTATCTGTTGGCTTCATTTTATCCATTCTGGTAGGTATATGGTGGTACTGAATCGTCTGTTGAATTTGCTTTTCCCCAAAACCGAATTAAATTGAGCACCTTTTCATATACTCACTGGGCATTTGGATACCCTCTTTTATGCTTGTTCAAGTCTTTTGTCATTTTCCCATTGATCTTATTTCCTTACTGATTTGTGAGTGTTCTTTACATATGCTGGATACAAATCCTTTGTAGTACATACTGAAAATATCCTCTCCCAATCTCAGACTTGTCTTTTTGCTTTTTTTTTAAATTACAGAAGTTCTTAATTTTAATGAAATCTAATTTATCATTTTTATGATAAATTACGATTAGTGTATGATAATTATGATTAGTGTTTTGTGTCCTACTTAAGAAATTTTTGTCTCGGTCATGGTATTTTCATATATTAGCTTCTGGAAAGTTTACTGCTTTAGCTTTCATGGGAATAAACTTTCCTAGGTGGTGTGAGATAGGAATTAGGGTTCATTTCTTCCCATACATTATATTATCCAAGTTAAACTGGTAATGCAAAAACAAATAAAAAACTCAGCAGAAGTAGCTTAAAAGGATTGCTTCTCAGAAGCTGTAGACTGAAAGAGAATAATGAAAGCACAAGTGAGCAAAAAGAAAGTAGTTAAGTAGTTCACTTTTCCTATCTGCAGGTATAAAATCATCCTCCACTATTATGAACTAGATCTGAAAAAAAGCTGGCCGAAAAAAAAAGGGGGGAACTTTTCAAGACTATTGGAAACAAGATGATAAATCAACTAACAAAGATAACTCACCATATGAACCCACACCATTTAGTAAGACAAATATTCACTGAGTACATAAGAAAAACACCTGGTGCTCACTTCAGTGATGTGGAAATTAGCATCACTAAAACAAATGATAAATGTTTGGGAAGTGTATGTATATATGACAAATGATAAATGTTTGGGAAGTGTATGTATATATGACTTATAAGTAAAGTAAGTAAAGCTAACTGGGAGTGTGTGCTCCTGAGAGTTTCACTGGTAGGTGTGTGTTTGCAATTAAAAACAGCAGAAAACCAACAACCCAGGGGATGGCATTTGGGTCTGGGTACAACTTTAGGCTTTGGACGAACCAGAATGTTTCCAACTTGGTGGTGGACGGGACAGAGGCAAAGACCAAGATGCTCAGGGCGTCTGAAGCTGAGCTACCATGTCATCCAAAGCACACGGGAAGGTCCTGGCATTTGTTTCTGCTGGAGAAGAGAAAGAGGGTGGAAGAAGGAAGACAATTACTCTTTTGTCTATAGAGGGAAGAGCCTGAATGAAATAGGAATATGCAGGAAGAAAGATTTTAACTCAAATAAATGGGCACAGTAAAAAAATTAATGCCACTTCCTGCATACCCACTGCGGGTCACGCCCAAGGTCATGGAATACTCCATATGTTCCTTTTACTTCTTGCAGCATGCCCATAAGGTAGGTATTTTCCTATCCCTATCAGAACTAAGAAAACCAGGACTCAGAGAAGTTAACCTGTTTAACCTGTTTTCCCAAGGCCCTGGCCATAGTCAGTTGGCTAAAAGAAAATAGAAATGGCATTAAGGGAAAAAAAGAAAATAAATATTGCAGTGCACAGTGCAATGCAGTCAAGTGCTCTACCCCGAGCTACACCCCGTCCTTGCAAGGTGCAATGATAGATGAGGAAGGGTCTGGAATAGCTGCCTTTTAAGTCAGATTCCAATAATCCACAAGCAACTCTAGCTGAGCTCTTGGGGTCCTGGGACATTGGTGTGGTCCTGGAGGTCCCCCGCCCCCTTGGCCCAAGGAAGCATTCATTCCAGTGTTGGCGGGGAGGGGTTCGGCACAAAAGAAGTGAAGGGAGAACATCTTGGTCCCTATGGCTCACTCCCAGTCGGTGTCCAGCACTTTCCTTCCCTGAGCCTCAGGCTTCTTTATTGATAATCGGGGTTAAGAACAGTACCCAGCTCTCTGCCGTTTGAGTATTTTAGTGTTTATAGAAAGGTGGGCATTTAAGCTCACAACCACCGCTGAAAGTAGAGCAAGTAAGTATGTCCCACATCTACAGATCAGAAGATTGAGGCTTAGAGATGTTCAGTAATTTGGCCCCACTCACACCGTGGGAAGATGGTGGAACTCAGCTTCCCGTAAAGTCTACTCCTCTGCGCTGTTAATAATCCTCAAATCACTGTGCAATGATGGTTCCTAGAAGGCAATAGGCTCTAACATCCACGATCTGACGTTAATCTAACAAGGTGAAGGAGGAGCCTTTGGCTTGCATCAGATTCTCAAAGGGATACGCATCCCCCAGAGTCAAGGGCCGGCCAGGTGCACGTCGCGCAGGGCCACGGCCACGGGAGGCTGTTGGACTCACATAACGGCTGCGAACAAACGCTCACTCGCAAGGCCTAATTTAAACCCCTCCACTGCGGACGCCCGAGGAGGAATTAACACCCCGATTCACATGCCGGGAGACACCGTGGGAGAAGGGCGGTAACGGGCCTCGCGGGGGCCGGGCCTCCAGCCCCGCGCCCACCGGCCACTCCCGTGGCTGGGTGCCCTGGGGAACGCCCGGGGGTCCCATCCCTCCTCCGGCCCTCGGGCGACCTTGGGCTCGGAGACGTACCTGACTTGTGTCAGAAGCCAGAATCCAGGGTTACCCCGAGTCCACCCGCCAGCCTGGGCGCACCACCGCGTCACCCGCGGCGACAGCAGCGCCACTCTGCCCTCTGCCCGGTGTGCGCTTGCGCAGCATCGCCTCGGACTGTACCACCGAGGGCGGTGGGGGTGCCCTGCGCGGCGGGGTCGCAAAACGCGAGACTACGCGGAGCCCCAAGAACTCTGAAGGATTCCCATGGACATGTGAAATATATTTCATAAAGAAAATGCCTTCTGTAGTGATTTTAGTGCCTCGAGCTATAGGTTAGGACGAGGGACTATACCCACTCTCCCACAAGCGCATTGGGCTGGTCTCCCGACCTTTCCGGGGTCGTTACCGTGGTAACCGCGTCGCGCGGACGTCAGGGTTACTCGCGACCATTGCTTTGTTGTGGGAAAGTTGAAAGCGGTGGCTGCCCCCAGCGTTGCCTGGAGAACAGCAAGACTCACAGTAGCAAAATGTGCCTCTCCCCGACGTCCCTCCTCCCCGACCACATAGCACAGGGCACCCCTTCCTGGTGGATGTGGGGACAACGGCTGTCCCATCCGAAGCTTTTGGGGTCCCCTGAGGGACCCGTGGCATAGCTGCCCAGATTTCATCGGATTCCGCAGTCGCCTTCAGGTAAGACAGACAGACGGACGGTGACCCGCCCGGTTGCGTCCCCACGCCTGGTCCCTCCCCACGCCCAGACTCATCGACTTCCACAAGCAGGGGAAACTGAGACCCGGGAACTCTCTTCAAGGTCGCACAGAGAGCACGGGGTAGAGAACAAGTATCAACCCCCTTCTCCTAAAGTCCGAACACTGTGTGATTGGTGCTGATAAAGAAATTGAGGGTCATTCGAGATATGTTTATTGGGTGCCCGTGGGTGCACCAGGTCATCCATTCAGTGAGGACCAGGACGCGGGTTCTCTGACTCCAAGCACATTTTTCTTTTGACTACACCTCATGGCATCGAAAAGGAGAGAATTCCATGTCCTAGAACCAAAATCTGCACTGTCTAGTCCAGTATGGTGCAACAGAAGCATAATGCAGGCCACACAGAAAATTTGAAATTTTCTGGTGGCCATATTTTCAAAAGTAAACAAAGGTAGGTGATATAAATTTGAGCAGAATTTTATTTAACTGACTTTATTTGATGTCCCAAATATTATTGCTTCAATATAATCAATATTTTAAAATTTATGCTGCTTCATTTAAAATTTTTTTATTTTTAAAAAAGATTTATTTATCTATGCATACAAGAGCTAGGATGTAGGTCAGAGATGCGGGTGGTGAGAGAAGTCACCAGAGACAGAGTGGGGAGCAGAACAGGCGGGTCTACTGAAATATACTGCTGAGGGGAGCAGTGGGCAAGACAGGAGAGGTCAGCTGCGCCCTTGGGTCAGTCCCTGGCCAGAGATTGAACTCATGCAGTGGCTGGTGGTAGCTTGATAGCACTGAGGCTATGCCACCAGGGAGACCCATTTTAAAAATGTAAATAAATTAAAAGCAAACAGTGCTTGCTAGCCAAATAGCCGGGGCTCAGTTGTTACTTGTGGCTAGTGGTCACTGAGATGTGAGGGTCTAGCCTCTTCCTGCTTGCATCAGATTCTACTCTTGTTTGCGTGGCATTTCCTCTCCCATCTTTATCTAATTAACTCCTTCCTTTCCTACAAACCCTGACCACCCTGACTAGGTCAAAACCTCCTAATAGGGGCCTCCCTGGTGGCGCAGCTGTTAAGCGCTGCACTGTGGAGCTCTCGGCAGTGGCAATGCGAGTTCGATGCCCGGCCGGGGAGACTCCCATATGGCGCAGCAGACCTCTCCTGCCTCGCCTGCTGCTCCCCTCAGCAGTGTATTTCCGTTGATCTGACTGTACTGTCCCCCACTCTGGCTCTGGTGAACCCTTTCACCAACTCCAGCCTCTGGCCTGTACTCCAGCTTGTATGCATGAATAAATAGATCTTTAAAAAAAACACCTGCTAATAGGCCATTTCATTGTGCTATGTACCTCCCTTTGAAGCATGTTCACTGTTACAGTTGATAATCTTTTTTTACATTTTGAAAGGACAGGTTTATTACGAAAATGGAGAAAGGAGGGCAGAGAACTGTTGTTGCTTTTCAAAGGAAAAGTTTTGTGAAAAGAAACGCCTGCATAGACATAAGCCTTAGGGGGGCGTAAGTCTTAGGGGGAGAGCTGCCTCTAATTTATAATTTATAGTCAGTCATTTATGCAATTATTTGATTACTACATGTCTCCCTAATAGGAAAAAAGCCCCAGTAGGGCAGGAACCAAATCTGGTTTAGCTCACCATCCTGTCCCTAGTAGGAGCACGCTGCTTGGCTTGTGTTAGGCACTCAGTAAATCAGTCATTGAGTGAATGTTGAGCTGAACCGAAGTCTGTGAGCCTAACTCAGCATTGTGTTAAGCAATACGTGGCACTTTATTTCAAATCTCAGCTGCCAGAATGGATGTTCCACGAGGGCAGAACACTTCTCATTTTCCAATCCTCTGCCCCAGTGCTGGGCAGCAGGGTAGCTGTTCAATTAAGTCAGTTTACTCCCATCCTGTCGTCCTCCCCAAATAGTGACAGTAAACTCTCACCATGTTTCAGAGAACACTTATCCTAAAATGGCAGAAGAAAAATTCAGAAGGGAAGAAAGTGTGTATTTTCAACATTTCTCTTAAAAAGCATAATATTCAGTTCTCCCCTTGGGCATGAGTTGAACCAAAGCAAGAGGCTTCTTGACTGGGTTGCCTGAAGCCTAGGTTTTCAGAGAACGTGCTGGGGTTTTCCAGTCAGGCTGGGGAGTGGGTGGGAGGAAAGTGAGAAGCCCTGAAATATAGCATCTTCTCTTCACCTTCTGCCCTTTGCCTGTGTGGCCTGTGCAGAGGAGCAGGAGGGGGGAAACAGTGCTGGCCTGGGCCTGGTCAGCCTTCCCTATATGACATCTGACTTGGACAGTCCTGAATGGATCTCCTCCTTGGACTAGAAAGAAGGGTGGTGAGTGAGTCTAACATGGAATTAAATATTGAGAAAACCTAACCCCTCAGGAGTCATTTGCCTGATGGAGAAAGACGCAGACGCATGTAATTCCAGTTCTGTGCAGTTGGGGCTTCCCACAGGAGGGGTCATTCCAGTGGCCTGGAGGAACTGGAGAAGGTTCTCCAAAAGTGGTATCACCCCGACTGAGTGCTGAATAAGGGAACAGTGTGTGCAAAGGCACAGAGACCCCGTGCACAGTGTGGTCAGGGCCCAGGATGAAGTTCATGGGATCAGGCACGAAGGACTCATGACAAGAGTGGACGGGGCGGGGGCCGGGGGGGAGCAGAAGGTGAGACCCCACAGGAGGTGAGGAAAGAGGACTCTGGTTCATTATTTCATTATTTCCACCAACCTGGACCTTTTTCTCTCCTTCCATGACATAGGAGCTTTTTGAGGGCACATCTAAGTCTTTTGCTTCATTATAACCAGGCCTACATGCCCAGGCTCTGGACATGGGGGAGCAGCAAATGGTAGTGGGGGGCTGCTGGCCAAGAAGCAAGGACTGGCCTGTTCCTCTTTTATTTTTTATTTTTTTTTTTAAAAGATTTATTTTTTATTTTTATACATACAAGCTGGGGTACAGGCCAGAGGCGTGGGGCGGCGAGAGGGTTCACCAGAGACAGAGCGGGGAGCAGAACAGGCAGATCAGAAATACACTGCTGAGGGGAGCAGCGGGCGAGGCAGGAGAGGTCTGCCGCACCATGTGGGATTCTCCCTGGCCGGGCATTGAACTCGCGTCGCCGCAGCCGACAGCTCCACAGCGCAGCGCTTAACCGCTGCGCCACCGGGGAGGCCCTCCTCTTTTATTTTTTAAAGATTTATTTATATATGCATACAAGTGGGGGTACAGGCCAAAGGCATGGGGCGGCGAGAGCAATCACCAGAGACAGAGTGGGGAGCAGAACAGGAAGACAGATGAAAATACAGCGGGCGAGGCAGGAGAGGTCTGCCTCACGCCATGTGGGAATCTCCCCGGCCGGGCGTTGAACTCACGTCGCTGCTGCCGACAGGGAGCCTGGACTGGTCTGTTTTAACCCCAGGAGGAAGACTAGCACAGGGGCCAGTTTTCTGAGAGGCAGTGGAAGTCCTCACGCTGAGGCGATGGACCCCATAACAGTCATAGTGTTACAGGGTAACCCCGATATAAATGGGGTGCCTGCCTGGGTTCTCACCTGTGCTTCAATGATACTTAAAAGGCTCAACTGGAGACACACACAATAAAATTAATAAAAGGGTTTATTTACAAAAAGGGAAAGAAAAAAGATAAAGAATAAATTGGTGAATGCGTCCTACCAGTTCCGCTGAGATAGAATCTTATCGCCTACTCAGGAAAAACTGGCAAATCCACACCATGGGCAACAGGGGCTCTCCAATCCCCCCAGGTCTGGTTTTTAAGTCCCCAAACCCCTCCTTAACTCCTCCCTCAGTCCTCAGTATCCTTTCTTCGGTGATGATGGCATTCTGGGATTCATAGTCCTAGGTGTCTTGGATCTCTCTGGCTTGAGGTGGGGGTGGGGTTCTGGGACACTCCCCTTTCCTGAGGACCTCCCTCTTGCAATAGCACCGGAGAGGCAAGAAGGCGCTTAGGGACCTAAGCCACACCTGTGACTTTGTGGGAGAGGCTCAGCAAGACCAAGACTTGCCTTCATTTCTAATTTGGAAACTGACTCCCTGGGTGGTCTGGAACCTTCCCCTTCCAACACTCTTATTTTTAAAATTAGGGCCTTAGCAGGTAGAAAGAAAAAGGACAGATACCTTGAAATCCTCAGTTAAGAGCGGGCTTCTCCTACCCTCCCCCACCCCCACTCCCACCCCCTCCAAAGGCAAGCAGCAGGAGGCTGGCCAGACGCCCTGCTTAGCAATGGGTGGGTGTGTTTTCTGAGATGGTTCTTTGCGCTCTGTGATTCCCAGGAGGCTGGTTGAGCCGAACAAGATCCAAGCGGGAAATGAGAAGCTCCTGAAGGTGGAAGCTCGCTGTGTTCCCCGGAAACTGGTTGATGGAATGCGTCAGGAAGATGGAGTGCATCAATCTCAACGCCTTGCCGCTGGTGGCCGTGGAGGAGTGCCTGGGCGTCTCGCCCACGAGTGCCGTGAGGAAGATTCTGGAAGACAATCCACCGTGTATCCTTGTGGGGGGTCGTCTACAGTCAAGAGCAAACTGCAAACTGCCGCAGGCTGCACTGGGTCCCTGCGAATTACTCATTGGCACCTTCTGCATATGTGTGTTCTCTTGTGTCCAGTGACTTGACCTTATGTAGCCTCTAAGAGGAGATGGGAGAGGATCACTTGACTTAAGCTTATTTCACTAAGATGCATAGAAATAACCCCAAAGAAAGAAATACTGGACATATTTGTGGAAAGAAGAGGGCAAGAAACTATTTTTTTCATGCTTGCCTTCTTTCCCACCTGCCTTCCAAAGAATTATGGCTCAAGAGAGCAAAGGAGAGGTCAGCCCGCTGCCCTCAGACAAGTGAGCTCAAGACTCGGCTTTCTTTTTTTTTTTTAATTTTTTTTCTTTTTTTTTAATATACAAGCTGGGGTACAGGCCAGAGGCGTGGGGCGGCGAGAGGGTTCACCAGAGACAGAGCGGGGAGCAGAACAGGCAGATCAGAAATACACTGCTGAGGGGAGCAGCGGGCAAGGCAGGAGAGGTCTGCCGCACCATGTGGGATTCTCCCCGGCCGGGCGTCGAACTCATGTCGCCACTGCCAACAGCTCCACAGCGCAGCGCCCAACCGCTGCGCCACCGGAGAGGCCCAAGACTCGGCTTTCTTAAAACTCGTGTTTAACTCCTTGGCCTGGTTGCGTCTCTCCTGCCAGCGCTTCCGCCTAGGGCAGCTGTTGGCCGCTCTGGCACGGTGGAGGCTCTCCAGCGTCTCACTCCGAGCTGGCTTCGTTGGTCCTTGCCTGAGAGGTGTCCAGGAGCTCTCCGCGTCCGTCTCTGGATCTAACCCTCTTCTGCGATAGTAGCCCAGGCTGTTCCATCTCTTCTCAAGCTCATTTACCTTCAAGTCAGGAGCTGGAAACCCTTGCCAAGAGGCGCGCTCTTCCCCCGGCCCTTTCTGGTAATCCCACACTTGGGGCAGCCAACGTCCTCTCCCCTTCACTGGCTTCTCGCATGTGTCCTTGGCACCTTCATTTGTCCACCCTCCTCCATTTCTCAAAACACTTGAGGGTCCTGGAAGAGGGGTGGACAGCGAGCTGTGATGGCTTAGAGGGCCTTTATGAAGGCTGTCTCCGAGCCCAAAGGAGGCCAGACGGAAAAGCCCACGTAGAGAGGGTGATAAGAGGAGTGTCATGAGCAGAAATGTCAACAGCAATAAACGAGGTGGAGGCCTCCTTTACCCCGTCACCCCTCATCTGAACTTGTCTTCAGGGAACAACAATCCAAAACGTGAGAGCAGTTCTGTGCGAACTTGTGCGCCACACGATGATTTGTAATTGGCAAAAATTGCCAACACCTGAAACACTGTCAAGTGTTTTAAACTGCATCCTCTGAGTGGCTTAGTAGAATGTCATTTAAAATAGCATAGAGACTGTTGAGCCATATGGAAACGAGCATAAAAATGAATGGAACAGAAGTCAGTAGTAAAATAGGCACACACTGAGATTGCAATGATGTCAAAAAGTATCGCGTAGAAAATCCTAGAAGGAAATCTCCGCAAATCTTGACAGAAGTTGTTAGGGTGGTAGGGTAGTAGATGATTCTGTTCTGTTTATGTTTTCCGTATTGTTTAGAGTAAGATTCATTTTCATTATAATTTATAAGTCAACTTGTTTAAAGCAAGACAAAAGAAGGGTGGGTGTTTGCGAGGAAAATAACCAAGTGGCTTGAGAGGAAGTGAGCGCCCTCCTGGCTGGCCCGCTGGGTCCTGTTGTGTGACCCGAGTTTCCTCAGCTGCCTTACCTCCCAGCATGCCTCATCGGCCCCATACACCTGGTGAATCAAAAGATTGCGGAAGTAGATCTGCGCCCCAACCGACTGATGGACAGCCTGGTGAGTTCTGGGTGCGGGAGGCTGGGGTTCCCAGGGAAGAAGGCCTCTGGTTGACCCTCCATTTATTTGAAAGCGAATTTGCACGGGAGAGGGCTCAAATATTTTTTTAGAAGAAACTTTCCTTTTTAGTAAACCTTAGCTGAAAGGACAGCATTCCTACATAACCCTGCTCCTTCCACCCCCTCCCTGCTGGTCACCACAGTGTACATTGGTGACAGCTGGTGATCCTCTGTGAATACGTCATTATTGCCCATCAGGGTTCACCCTGATGGATTCATTTTGTGGCTCTGAACCAAGGTGTAGTGATGTGCACCCATCTCTGTGGCATCGTAGTTTCACTGCCCCCAAAGCCCTCTGCACACCTCCTGTTCCTCCCTCCTCCTAACTCTTGGCCACCCCTGGTCTTGGTCTCCGCAGTTTTGCCTTTTCCAGAGTGTCATGTAGCTGGAAACATACATTATGCAGCCTTTTCAGATTTTTTTTTTAAAGATTTATTTTTATTTATGCACGCAAGCTGGGGTACAGGCCAGAGGCGTGGGGCGGTGAGAGGGTTCACCAGAGACAGAGTGGGGAGCAGAAGAGGAGATACATTGCTGAGGGGAGCAGCGAGAGCGGGAGAGGCAGGAGAGGTCTGCAGTGCCATGTGGGAATCTCCCTGGCCAGGCACCGAACTCGCTGCGCTGCCAACAGCTCCGCAAGTGCAGAGCTTAACTGTTGCGCCACCAGGGAGTCTCTGGTTTTTGTTTTTTTTTTTTTGCTTGATTATGCTGATGAGGATTTACTCTTTGGGGTTTCTGTGTGCAATGGCCAGTTCTGTCTCTAACCTGCAGGTTTTTCATCTACACCAGAGCTGCTAATGGGCACTGGGTGGCCATGTCCGGGTCCCTTATGTTTTGTCTGTATGCACTCGTGGCCTGAGCTGTTTTTGGGCTGGGACCTGCATTTCCACATGGCAGGTATCAGGGGGGCCAGGAGGGGTGCTCCCTTTATCAGAGCATGATCTCCCCAGTTTGCGGCAGGTCCACAGCTCCCTGTTGCTTTCCAGTACCTCGGGCCAAGCGTTGGTGCCTTCTGATCTCACGGTGGCCTGTTTCGCTCATTTATGTACCATCCCTGTCTGCAGACACAATAAGGGAGGCTCCAGGCCAGAGGAGAACCCAGGCCATTTGTTGGCGGTGCAGTTCTGTAGATTGGGGAGGCCTCCGTAAGCCCTTGTGTGGCCTGATCTTCATTCCACTGTGCTCTCCTCCCCCCTCCCCTCTTCTGCCCCTCTCCCTCCTCCTCCTCCTCCTCCTCTTTCCCTTCCCTCTCCTCCCCGTCCTTCCTTCCACTCTATCACTTCCCTGTGCTTCTTTATCTGTCGCAACCCTGCTTCTTTACACCTGCCAGTTCACTCTCAGACCTAAACTTCCTCACCCCTCCCCACCTGGCATCCTTCTTTCTTTTTTTTTTTTTTAAAGATTTATTTATTTATACACACAAGCTGGGGTACAGACCAGAGGTGTGGGGCGGCGAGAGGGTTCACCAGAGACAGAGCGGGGAGCAGAACAGGCAGATCAGAAACACACTGCTGAGGGGAGCAGCGGGCGAGGCAGGAGAGGTCTGCCGCACCATGTGGGATTCTCCCCGGCCGGGCGTCGAACTCGTGTCGCCGCTGCCGACAGCTCCACAGCGCAGCGTTCAACCGCTGCGCCACCGGGGAGGCCCTGGCATCCTTCTTTCTACCAAGTTCCTCTGCCCATAGGGTCCTGACCTGCAGTCACATTTTTTAGCTTTTCCAGTACTGATGATTGGGGTCAATTCAGCTCTTGAGTTAATCTTTTTTATTTTTGGCTCCCCTCCCCACCGCCCCTCTTGAGTTAATCTTTTTAGATACAGAGGTAATGCTTAGACCTGCACACACATTCATTACTGATAGCTCATGCAGGCTGTGGGCCGGGGTGTTGATTCGGGGGGAGAAGCCTGGGAAGGCACTTCAGTTTGCCAAGCTAAGAGACAGATACCTCATCATTTCCCCTAACAGGCATGTCCCGCCTCTTGGACCAGTCCCCTTCGACTGCGCCAGCGCTTATAACCTCGCTTATTTGAATCCTAAACGTTAGTTGAGGACGTCATTGTTCCACTTGTATTGGTTTGACTCTCCAAAGAGACGGTTAGTTCTCTGAGGGCAAGAGCACAGAACATACTTCCTTGTTAGCTCCTTTATCCAAGCACAGTGCTGGGCTCATGGTTAACAATCAAGACAACTTGTTGAGTCTCTGACATTCATTTTTCTTCCCCTCTTTTTGAGGGGTCGGGTAGGCAGGGCTGGGGGCAGTCAGATCAAGAGAAGTCTCAAGGGTAATTGATCAATAAGAATAATAGTTACCCTTTATTGAGTAGTTCCTCTCTGATAGCCTTTTTACTTGTGTTTAAAAATTCATTAAACACTTGCTATTTGATTCTTCTAGGAATCCCAGAAGGGAGGTGTCGCTGCTTCCTTCCACAGAGAGACCAAACATGGCTCGTAACCAGTGGAGCCGTGGTTTGGGCCTCGGCCCAGCCCTTTTCTCCTCAGAGCCGCGGCCACGTGGAGGAGCCACGTGAGAGTAGGCGGGTGGAGGCACGTTGGTGGTGACAGCAGGGACGAGTGATGCCAACAGCCACCAAGACCCTCCCCCCCGGGGGGATGACAGCCGCTGCCCCAAACTTTCCTCTAGGTTTCCCAGAGGCCCACGGGGGAATGGCCTGGTCCCTGCCCCCGCCCCCCTCCACAATTGCTTTATTCCCTAACGTCCCATTTCTTTTTGGTTTTTGAAGGCAATTGAGAAAGATGAACTGGAGAAGAAGGCTTTAAAAAGAGAGAGAAGTCGCATCGGCTTGGGAGACAGAGGCAAAAATCCTTTCTCACAGTCTTGATGGTGTTTTCGTGGGGTTCAGTTTTTTTTTTTTTCCTTTTTGGTATCTCGACTGCAATTGGATAGGAATCCAGAGTTTCAAGTGAGCTTTTTTTTTTTTTTTTGGTCCTCGCCTGAAGGAGCCTTAAGTCAGACTTCTTGACATGGGGCAATGAGAGGGTAGGACAGTGCGACTTAGAGACTACCTGCCTGTGGCACTGTACTAGGTGCCCTCATACGTGTTCCCTGTTAAGCCTTCCCAGTCCCCACCTGTGAGGTAGGTGTCTCTGACTGTATTTTAGGCATGAGGAACAGACTTGGGGGACAGGAGCAGCTTGTCCAAAATCACGCAGCTGGCAGTAGCAGGTCCTGGGCTCACCCTGATCGGATTTCGAAGCCCAGGCTTTGCTTCTCCTGGCTGCTGCCCTGGCACAAGCAGTCTCGTGGGGTAAGAGGCATCTAGTGAGACTCAGTGTTAGTGTCGGCTGGCAATCTGGGGAATGAGAGTCACTAATTACCTTGGCCTGGCATGGACAGCCCCCGTGGTCGCCCTCGTCCAACTTTTCTCCTCCCATTCATCTGCAGACAAGAGTCAGAGGGAAAATGAGTCCATCTGCAGAAGCTCCGAGTTCAGGATTGTCAGATCCACCATGCCTAAGAGGGTAAGGGACCTTCCGCTGGGTCCGCTTCTGACCACTTCCTGCTGGGCATGAAATAGATTCTGTTCCCCGGGGAGAGCAGACCTGATGTCTGGGTGGTGGTTGTACAGGAGAGTTCCAGAGTTCCTCTGTCAGAGGATCTTACGTATTTTAATAATGCTAAAGTTTCTCTTAACACCCTCGAAAGGGTGGAATGATGAATATCCCTGAGGTTATTTATTTATTTTTAAAGATTTATTTATGCATGCAAGAGCTGTGGTGCAGGCAGAGGTGTGAGGTGGTGAGAGGGTTCACCAGAGACAGAGTGGGGAGCAGAACAGGCGGATCTACTGAAATACACCACTGAGGGGAGCGGTGGGGAGACAGGAGAGGTCTGCTGCGCCCTGTGGGAATCTCTCTGGCCGAGGATTGAACTTGTGCCGCAGTGGCTGTGGATAGCTTCATAGGCTGAGACTTAACCCGTTGAGCCACTAAGGAGGCCCAGACTCCAGATTATTAATGACAACAGTAATAATTGAAAGTAACTGGTGAATAGTTAAATGATGGCACATGTTAATGAGATAGTTTATTATTTTGTAAATGAAATAACATTGTTTTTATCATGGATCTATTCTTTTAGGTGATAAATTTGAAGACAGTGTAGCAACATGAATGATCTGAAGTTAAGTGGATAAAGCAAAACAAAAAAGTGTGTGTGTTTACAGTTATCATGAAAAGGTTGCAGTTATATAGACATATTTGCATAGTTGTGTTTAAAGCCTGAAAGGGAAGTAGAAATCATAGAAATAGGTGTTTTGTAAGGGGTCCTGGGACCCTGAACACCCTCCTTTGTTCCCACATTCTATCAAGTGGTTGTACTGTCTGTGATTAAAAAGGACAAGGGCCTATTGTTTTAAGTGGTCAGAAAGGACCCCATTTTAATATTCTGCTTTTTTGCTTCAGAAAATAACAGATAAAAATCTGCTGGCAGAGCTGTACCAGTTTCCACAATTTAACAGCGCCGGGCCAAACCCGCTCCCTAACGGGGTGGACTTCTGCGACATGGTGGGCAACTTAATCCTGGCTGAGAGGAACCCCATGAGTGGCGTGGTAAGGAGGCCGTGACACGCAGCTCTGGGCCCAGCTGCACCTCAGCTGTGTTATTATTATTATTATTATTATTATTTTAAATTTTGTTGAGGGAACATTGGTTTACACAGCCATATGTGATTCGGAGGTAGACAATCCCACCTGTTTAGATGCCTGTCACCACACCACACCACACCACACCACACCCACCAAGGCGCCACAATCTCCACCACAGCCCACTGGGCCCCTGCACACTTTCTCCCTTCCTTCTCCCTCCCCTTCTGGTAGCCTTAATTCCAAAGACAAATTTTCAATGTCCCCCAACTTTAAAACACATCAGGACATTGAGTCAGAGCAGTGGTGTAACCCCCCACTGGCAAGTGACCGAACCGGGCCTGCAACCGAGCTTTAGAGACCGGCCCACACTCACTCCCAGCCTCTGTTCCTTCCGCACATTCCTGGGGCTCTGGGTCTTCTGCTCCCCCGGCTGAACACGCGCCCTGGTGATACATGTTTATGTATAAATGACACACGTGTCCTCTTGTCAATTGCTGCATTGTATGTCAGCAAACTTAACTTTTTTTTCTTAATTAGAATACTTTCTTCCCTGTTTGCCCGTGACACACACCCCAATGACTGGACAGGGTACAAATGGGGAGCCCCTCGGGGAGTTGCCCACTCGGGCAGCAGTGCACTAGAGTGCCCTGGGGGCGCGAGGGGGCAGGGAGGCAGGCCGAGAAGACCCTGTGTGTGTGTGTGAGATGACACAGGGACCCTTGTGAGGAGGCTGCGGGCGGCCAGCAAGCCTGGGATTGGTCTCGGCCGTCCTGCAGCTGTGCCTCCCCGCCCCTCGGAGCACTCGGTACCCCCAAAGCTGCTCTGTCATTGTCCCTCAGCTCCTAGCCAGGCCCCCGCCCCCACTCCTAGGATCTGCTTCTCAGTCTCTTGGACTTGTACGTCTCCCTGACGCCTTCTCTGTGGCTGGCTCTGTCTCTGTTGAGCAGACTTCCTAAGAGCAGTGACCAGTTGGGGCCTGTCACTGCCTGGATGACAATGGTGTGTACCCGAGTGGCAGAGCCAGGCCCCAGCATGGACCACGGCCACTGAGGCCCCCGTGTCTGGGCCAGGCAGGGGCCCCAAATTGGGTGCCAATCTCCTGCTTGCCGAGGCCCAGAGGAGCGCCATGTGACGGCAGACAATGTGAAAGGCTGGTCACCACGCGGTCGTTGGTGACAGCGAGGAGTTGAAGGAGGCCGCCCCTGGTGGTCACAGAGCTCTCGCCACTGTAGATTTTCTCCTGTACCTGAGGGATAAATAACAGTCTGCCTGGAAGCGTTAGTGTAAAATTAAATCTGACAATGTGCATGAAAGCGCTTAGCACAGGGCTTCAGGAATATGATGGTTTCCTTGATCGCTGTTATCAGAAACAGTTTAATGTCCAGTCATTGGCGGGGAGGGGGGGTGTCATGGACAAACGAATGTTTATAGGGTGCTTTTTGTCATGCTCTGCCGTGATGGTAAATGACAGACATCAACACGTGAAACTCCCTGGGGACACGGCAGGTAAAAGCTCACACACTGCTAGCTCAGCACAGCCGTGCAAAGATGTCACCAACGTCCTCTCTGCGCTGAGGTGCTGTTGTTCTCTCCCTGTTATTTCCCTGTGTCAAATCATCATCAGATCCAAATATGTAGACTCCAAGGATGACTGGCTGGGGTTGGTGAGGTCACACGAGTCGTGGGACAGGGAGGAAGGCGGAAGGGCAGGTTTGGAGGGGTGACAAGCAGGAATCTGGCTCCGGATGAATTTCCCCAAAAAACTGAACAACAGCAATAACGATGTGACTTTTGTTTCTTTTCAGTCTTTCTGTTCCGAGAGAGAATTAGAGAAGTTTCTCTCCTCTCCTTCTCCGAAAGCCATATGGCTGGACAGCTTCTGGTGGATCTTTCATGAAAGGTACCAGGTAATGCAAATCTGCTGGCTTCTTTTGCTCACGTTATTCTTCTGTGGAACAAATCCCAACCTTTAACATGGACTGTCAGACCCAATGATTCCATAGAATGCCCCTGAGGCCTTGCCTGTCACCCCGCCCTGTCCCACCCATTGCTCCTCCACACGTGCCCTTCCCCCACCCAAGCTTTAGCTGTCACACCATGTCCTGGCGCTCCCTGAGCTTTCCAGGTTGACCCTATTCACGTGGAGGGTCAAGGGCCACACCAAGAGTAAAGTCAGGGTTTCCTGGCCCAGAGTTAGGGTGCTTTCTTCAGTCCTCTGCCTCTCTGTAGATGTATTATCAACGCTATAAAACAAATCAGTGTGTTACCTTAAATAATGAGGTGCAATGTCTTAAGATTCCGAAACAGGAGAGAAGGCCTTATTTAAGAATCTCAGCCCTTGGCTGCTTCGACAGGGCCTCTAGTCATTCCTTCTCCATTTTTCTTCCTGCTAGCCAAACACGGAAGTTCAGAATAAATTGTTTGACCGGATAGCACAACACTACGCCTCTCTTTTGTCTTGTGACTCGAGGTCCAAGTATGAAGAGGCAATCTTAAAAGTAAGCATCAACCACTGCTCAGGGGAAAAAAAAAGTCCCTTTAGTTATCTCTTCACACCTAAAACCAGTACAGTGCCCTTGACATTCTTTCCATCAGGGAGTAATTAGTGAGTTGTGACATAGTTACACATCAGTAACTATCATCAGGAAAGTCGAGATGATTTTTTTTGTTTTTTTGTTTTTAAGATTTATTTTATACATACATACAAGAGCTGAGGTATAGGTCAGAGGTGTGGGGGGGAATGGGAGGATTCACCAGAGACAGAGTGGGGAGCAGAACAGGCGGATCTGATGAGAACACTGCTGAGGGGAGCAGCAGAGAGACAGAAGTCTGCTGCGCCATGTGGGTTAGCTTCCTGGCCAGAGATCGAACTCGTGCTGCAGTGGCTGGCGATAGTTTGATAGTGCTGAGACTTAACCTCTTGCACCACCAGGGAGGCCCAAAAGTACACTCTTAACAATAATCATAAATACAGATTAAAACAATCATCATTTGATACTCCTTTTTAACTGTTCGATTGCATAGATTAGAAAGCATAATTCCCAGGGTCTAAGTGGGAGATGAACAGATAGAATTGTGCTTAGGAAATCACTTAGGTTGTCTGTGCCTCAGTTTCATCCTCCACAAAATGGGCATAATAATGCCTCTCTTACTGAGTTGCCCATAGGATTAAATGAGATGGTGTTTGCAAGGTGCCTGACGTACCACCCAGATGATGGAAAGTCACGGGCTTAGCATAGCTCCATCTTTTGGGCAACATAATCTAACAGGAAATGTAGTTTTCATTCGTGGGTGCATTCATTGGTTCAATAAATCTTCACTGCCTCCTAGGTGTACAGCTTAGTAAATAAGGTAATTTCCCAGCATGTTTTGTAAAGCAAAGTCTTGAGAACAAGGTGATGTCCACCAATGGGGGCTGCTGAGTAAACTTCAGTACACACATGAAGTCTGTAATGGCCTGGGGGAGCCCTTGTATGATGATGGCAGACAGACTGAGTCCGTGTCATCCGAGCTGACCAGATTAAGAAGCCACGGCAGCACCAAGGCAGACTTACTATTAGTCTGGAGACAGCAGGTCAAATGTCTCTTGCCATCTTCTGGGCTGTTCTCTGACCAGGCTGCAGAGGGGCTGAGCCACATTCCTGGTTAAGGGGAGGTTGCTGGCCAAGCACAGCTGAGCTTTGAGGTAGGGTGAGGAGCCCCACGGAGATAGGGTGGCAGCACGCAGAAACTGCCCTAGGGCACAGAAAGGCATGCAGGCAGAGGACCAGATCCGGGTCCTTTCTGGAGTGAGGCCCCTTTTCTGAGCATGCAGATGTCCAGAGGTTCCCCGAGTTCTGCTTGCCCCCCCAGAGGTTGTCGTCACTTCTGAGCAAAGCCCTGTACACCAGCTTCTGCTGCTGCTTCCCGCAGTCCTGGTTCAACTCGCACGAATTCAAGTCTGCCATCTGCAACACCATGAGCCTGTGGTTCTCAGGTGAGGCCCAGCCGCTTCCTCTTAGGGAAGGCGGCTCCAGAAAAGCTTTGTCCACTTGAGCCTAGACAGGTGATCGTTTAGCCTGATGCCCTTTCCGTGAGGCGGTTTTCCCTTTTGCTCCACAACATTAAAGCAAGTGAAGTCAGAGCCCTCGGTTCTCCCAATGTCCCGCTTCCATGAAAGTTCAAGGCCTTCCTAGTCCCCTGCAGGGCCAGCTGCATCTGGGGGGCGTGTTTCTGCACAGCCTGCTTAGCTAGCCCCGCTGTGGGTGGAGGGACGCAGACCTCAGGAGTCCCTGAAAGCAGTAGACCCCTTGGATAATCCTACTCTTCCACCCTCTGTGACCCTCGGTGGCCTGACGGGGCCCCCTCTCCCACAGCATCCACAACCCCAGTTTGCTTTTCCACTTCTTTCTAGTCCCCTTCCTCAGGCTCTGTCCCAGGTTAGATTTGCTGGAACTCAGCCTAGGGGGCCTATGCATTCCCGCCAGAGCCTGAGGGAAAGCTTCATTTCAGGTGAGGAGATGGTTACCAGCCACGTCCCGAGGCCAGCTGAGAGCCAGTCTTCGAGCAGGCCTTTCCAAAGGATGGCTGTCTTAGGCCTGCCTGACAACTCTTTCTGCACACCCCCATAATTCTCTTAACGTGGCAGGCTTGAAGACGAGGGACCTCGGTTATTTCACTACAGTGCTAAGTCTTGGACCTTTTTGCCATCCTGCCTCCCATCCTTGGACACTTTTCTTTCTGCTCCTCCTTCTTGTTCCCCTTTTGGTCCAGGATCGTGCCTCCATCCCCCAACACATCCGCAGTAACACACTCCTCTCCCCCTGCTTTGTCCAATGGAGACAGCTGCTTTGTCTCGCGAATCAACTGTCTCAGTAAACCTGGGTCTCTCCCCTCCTAAATGAAAGAACTGAGGGAGAAAATGGGATCTCTGGAACGGCTGATGGGCCAGGTTCTAAGAGGCCAGGACTCTGAAACATGCTTCCCTTAAAGGAAAAGCATTAGCCTCATAAATATCAGCATCAACTCTTTTTTTTTTAAAGATTTATTTATTTATGCATACAAGCTGGGGTACAGGCCAGAGGCGTGGGGCGGTGAGAGGGTTCACCAGAGACAGAGTGGGGAGCAGAACAGGCAGATCATCGGAAATATACTCCTGAGGGATGCAGTGGGCGAGGCAGGAGAGGTCTCCGGCGCCATGTGGGAATCTCCCCGGCCGGGCGTCGAACTCGCGTCGCCGCTGCCAATAGGTCCACAGCGCAGCGCTTGACCGCTGCGCCACCTGGGAGGCCCCAGCATCAACTCTTTAGGGAAAACCCGTTTCCGTACTTAGCTAACTTCTAGCTACGATAATCACTTTGACCACGTTTGCCAGGTGCCTGTGGTGGCCAGGCCCAGTACTAAGCCCTGGAGGTACAAAGATGAATGAGACCCGATTCCTGCCCTCAGGGAGCTCACAGCCCACCCAGAGCAGGGCAGATAGATGGGAGAGCAAATGGTGATTTGTTTTCCCATCTGTATAGCATGTCCCTGGGCCCCAGGTCTGCCATGGGATGGGACCCTCACTCCCGTGCACCCAGAGGCAGGCACCATCACCTCCACTCTCTAGAGGAAGAAGCCGAAGGCTCTTAGAGAGGAAGGGACTCACCCAAGGCCACAAGGCCAGCGTCACGTGGGGCTCAAGCTGGAGGCCAGCCTCCCCAGGACCAGCAGGTGGCATGGGGGGGGTCTGTCTTCCCTTCTCTTTTGCGGAAGTTCATTACCATTCTTTTTTTTAAAGATTTATTTATTTATGCATACAAGACCTGGGGTGTAGGCCAGTGGTGGGGGTGTGGGTGAGAGGATTCACTAGAGACAGAGTGGGGAGCAGAACAGGAGGATGCACTGAAATACCCTACTGAGGGGAGCAGTGGGCGAGGCAGGAGAGGTCTGCTGCGCCTTGTGGGAAGCTCCCTGGCCGGGGATCGAACTCGTGCTGCAGGGGCTGCGATAGCTTCATAGTGCTGAGACTTAGCTCCTTGTCCCACCAGGGAGGCCCTCATTACCTTTCTTGACTCCCCCTTAGGTATATATCCTCGCCCGCAGAGCTATGACAAGTGGGACTACTCGAAACTGGATCCAGAGAGATTCCGGAGGGAGGAATTAATATCGCAGAGAAGAAGAGTGATGAAGGGTGAAGCACCAGGCAGGACTTCCGTCCCCTGAAACACCCAGTCACCATCTAGTCAGGGCAGGGAAGTCCTCTGGCCAGGTTCTTTCCCAAATACCCACAAACCAGCCACCAAGATGCCCAGAATGTCCCTCCTTAGGAGTGGCATAACTGTTGGGACGTTGTGCCAACATAGGTGCCAGGTACTGGATGTCTACTGTGTACCAGGTACCGTGCCAGCTTGTTAGCCCTTTTATGCAATCCTCCAAACAACTGGCTGAAGTCCATACTAATCCACCCCGCAGCTGAGGAAACTAGAGTTCAGAGAAGAATCTCGCTTGTCCAGGGCAGACCTTACCACACCAACAGCGAGTAAAGCAAAGCCGTGAGCAGCCGCGGGGAAGTTCCTGGCTAGGAACAAACAGCCTGAGCTTTACTTGGCCACTTTCAACACGGACACTTGGTGACGAGACTGACCCACTGAATAGGTTTGCTTTCCCAGCAGTCAGCATAGACGTACAGAATTTCAAAGTGAAAGAAATCTGACCTGTCAGCTGTCCTCAAATTCAATGACATTTCTGTGAATACTCCACGTACACCTCTGGAGTGTTGCCTTACAGCGGACTGTGACTTTAAGTGGCTAATCCAACACTAATTCATTTCAGTTCTGCAGGGTTCTGAGTTTGTTTTTTCTCTTGAAGTTTTTTTTCATGGGGGTTGAGTGCATTTCATTGGCTCATCAGCCTGCAAGGTAGGTAGCATTCACCCCCTATCACAGGATCAGAGAGGTTACCTTACTCGCCCCAAGTCAGCCAGCAGGTAACGTGACAGATGCTCTGCTTTGCCTAGGGTCCCTCCTCCCCGTGGCTGTTGTTCCCAAAAGGACCCATCACAAAGCTTCCAACTGGCAGGTCACCCCTGGCAAAAAGGCGCTGAAGAACATTGTCCTTTTCCTCTCTAGGAAAAGAACTTTCTCTCTTCTCTTTCAAGAGAATCTCCTCCCAGAAGTCGGCCTGGAATGGGAAAGCCCAGTTCCCTCAGGTGAGTGGGGGGGCAGGCTTCCTGCGGACAGGGGGTCCCACATCCTGCGCTTCCGGCCCCATCATCTCGGGGAGGCCCTGTCTTCCTCCGCACTACCTGGGCCAGAGCTCCCCAGGGCCACCTCGGAAATGACTGATGGGGGTTGGAATGGCGCCCTTGCTGGGCCCAGGCTGCAGCAAGGCTATCGTGGCTTTTCTCCCCGTTAATGCTCATCTCAAACCTGCTGGCCAACCTCCCCATACCCGCTCTCTCTCCCACTCCTGACCCCCCCACTTAGAGAACAGTGGGCTCCTGGCTCCCCCACCTCCCCCTTGGCCCCTACAATCAATCTCTACAAAATGCTAATCTATCCCCTGGCCCTACCCTGCTCCCCCCATGCAGCCCAAACCCCAAGGCTTCGCCACCTAAACCACAAGGCTTCCTCTTGCCTTTGGGGCAGACCGACCTGCCCTGTCTGACCCGGCCCCACCTCTTCCCCCGGCTCCCGAACCCCTGCCTAGGGTGGTCTTCAGCCCCTGCCCACGTTCCCGCCACCCCGGCCTCTGTGCCTAGGGCTCTCCTTCCCTGGGGTGAGATTGCTGGGTTGGACACTCTTTCCATTTTTAGCTTTTTTTTTTTTTTCCATTTCTAAGGGACAGGTTTTTTAGGAAAAGGAGAAAAAGGCACCTCTATCGTCGGAGGGCTGCCTCAATTTTAGTTTTGTTTTTTTTTTAGATTTATTTTATTTATGCATACAAGCTGGGGTGCAGGGCAGAGGCGTGGGGGAGGGTGAAGTGATTCACCAGTGACAGAGTAGAACAGGCGGATTAACTGAAGTACACTGCTGAGGGGAGCAGCAGGGAGACAGGAGAGGTCTGCTGCGCCCTGTGTGAAGCTCCCTGGCTGGGGATCGAACTCATGCTGCAGTGGCTGCAGATAGCTTCATAGACTGAGATTCAACCTGTTGCGCCACCAGGGAGGTCCCAATTTTAGTTTTTCAAAGTAAATCTATATAATTTTCCAAATTGGCTGCACCAATTGACATTCAATCTTTGATAGACTCAGAGGTGAATCACTCGCCAGGGGCCACACAACTGGCTTCTGCTGACGTTAGAACCCTGCCGTTCTGAGCTCTCAGTAAAGAGGGCCTCATGCCCTGAGCTCAGGCCCACTCCGGACATTTACTCCCTGCTCTGCTACAGCTCTCTCTGTGGCCTGTTAAGAATGTGCTTCCTTGAGCCCTGGGAGTGTTTTGCAACAAGTTCCAGCAACCACTTCAACACTGTAAAATCAGGAGCTGTTGGACAGCCAGCCCCACGACGCATGGAGAGTCCTTTGGGCTTTCTCCTTCTCATTCAAATACTATATTTGTCTAACAGCAAAGCAGTTATTGTTGGGGCTGGTGGACTGCTTGTCTGCCGCTTGGTGGGCCATCTGTTTAACGTTGCCAAACTCCTACTCGTCCTTAAAGACAGAATGAAAGTGTCTTCTCTCCTTGGAAGCCCTCCAGCTCTCCCCCAGACAGAATCAAACATTCCTCATTCTGGCTTCCTCTGATACACCACTCGTACTGCTGGTTGCAACTATTAGTTTCCCCCAATATCTGTTGTTCTCTTCTCTGGAAGACCACTTCTGACTTTTATCTGGGCACATACATGACCAGAATATATATTGCCTATCCTAGCCTCCCTGACATCTGTAAGTAGCTATGTGACTAAGTTCCAGTTAATGAAATATAAGTGGATGTACATGTGGCAGTTTCCAGGAATCTCCTCTAAAAAACAGTTCAGGGAAACTCTTTGTCTCTTTGTCCTTTTCTCCATTCTGCTGCCTGGAACGTGAATATGATGGCTGGAGCTCTAGCTGCCATCTTGTACCCTGAGAACAAGAATTCTAACTTAGGAAAGGTGCAACCATGTGATGGAAGAAGTCCGAGTCCCTAAGGACTTATCACAGCAAAATGCCATTTAAGCCCTAAATTGCATCTGTCAGGCTGTTGTGTGGGAGAGAAATTTCTACCTAGTTTGAACTACTGTCATTTTGACTCTGTCACTCATATACAAACCTAATCCCAATTTACACAACCTCTCTAATAAAATGTGATTTTTACACATCTTAGTGTAATTATCTATTCACTGTTGTCTCCTCTGCTAGACTGGGAGCTCCTCTGGGCAAGGACTGGATTTTAGGGTCTGCCCAGTGCCAGGCACATTATAGATGCTCAGTGAAATAGTGTGTGGGTACATCAGCAATGGGAGCAGCGCTCATGCATGTTGCGTGCATCAGCTGACTTAGTGCTCACAAGAACCCTTTGAGGTCTGGTGACTTACCCAAGGTCAGGGCTGGGGCTGGAACCCCGGTTAGCTTCAGTCCCCAGCTGTGAGTTTTCTACATCAGTTGCCTTCCCACCATGTGCCCCCTGGCTGACCCGGCCCCATCTCCTCCCCCGGCTCCCAAACCCCTGCCTAGGGTGGTCTTTAGTCCCTGCCCACGTTCCCGCCACCCCGGCCTCTGTGCCTGCAACTTGTGCCTGCAAGGCTGCCCTCTGTGTGTTCCTTTGCCAGGAACAATGAGAAACAGCTGGGAAAGTGCATGTCTACTTTTTGGACTCCTCTCACTCTCAGTTTTACCAAGTGTGTTCTTTTTTCTTTCCTGGAGACTTCTAGTCTCAATTCAACCAATGAGAGTGTCGGTTCTGCCAAGAAGACGTTAGAAGATCGCTCCCAGAATGCTCCCAAAGGTACAAGTACTGCCAAAAAAGGAAATGTGGGCTTTTGACTCAGTTATTAACTGAAACACCTACCTCCTTGGGTTTGTCTGCACCTAATTCACCAGGCTAGTTTGCATCTGTGGTTCTAGCCTGGGTTTTGGCATCAAGCAAAATCTTAGGAGAGGATGTAATTGTCTTTAGTTCAGCCAGCACTGATGAAGTTCCACTTCTGTGATGCTGAGTTTGGGACAGAGCTAATAGCTATGGGGAAGAGAGGTTGTTGGTCCTGCAAGAAAATAATTTTAGACAGGATTACTCCTCTTTCCCATCAGAAACCAGCAGTTACTGTGGTAGGGTGTTCTTAATTTAACTCTAAACCCTAACTGATCTGGGTGTTCATGTATAAAGGTGACCAAAGGACCCCACAGAGAGAGGTCAGAGCCAGTGGAAGAAAAGGTTGATGTTACAGGGACATAGGAGGCAGGAAGGAGGGAGAGAAAGTCTAGGTCAAGGCCTTTATAGGGCTCCCCTTGGGAAAGCACTGAGATTAAGAAACCCTTGGGCCTCCTGGTGGCGCAACAGGTTAAGTTGCAGCCTATGAAGCTATCCCAAGCCACTGCAGCACGAGTTCGATCCCCAGCCAGGGAGCTGCCCATATGGCTCAGCAGACCTCTCCTGCCTCGCCTGCTGCTCCCCTTAGCAGTGTACTTCAGTGGATCTGCCTTTTCTGCTCCCTACTCAGTCTCTGGTGAATCCTCTCACCACCACCACCCCCATACCTCCTGCCTACATCCCAGCTTGTATGCATAAATAAATCTTAAAAAAAAAGAGAAAGAAAAAGAAACCCTAGGGGCCTCCCTGGTGGCACAGCAGTTAAGCGCTGAGCTGTGGAGCTGTCAGCAGCAGTGATGCGAGTTCGACGCCCAGCCGGGGAGAATCCCACATGGTGGGGCAGACCTCTCCTGCCTTGCCCGCTGCTCCCCTCAGCAGTGTGTTTTTGTTGATCTGCCTGTTCTGCTCCCCACTCTGTCTCTGGTGAAGCCTCTCGCCACTCCACACCTCTGGCCTGTACCCCAGCTTGTATGTATAAATAAATATTTAAAAAGAAAAAAGAAAAAGAAATCCTGCCTTATTGTTTGCCTTTGAAATTCCATCATGCATATTTAGTTTCAATATCTTAACTCACTCCCTTTCCTGACCAAGACAAGGACATAACTCTTTCTCAATTTAACTCTAAGCCCCAATTTAACTGATTTATTTATTTTTTAAAAAGATTTATTTATTTATGCATACAAGCTGGGGTACAGGCCAGAGGCGTGGGGCGGCGGAGAGGGTTCACCAGAGCCAGAGCGGGGAGCAGAACAGGCAGATCAACGGAAACACATTGCTGAGAGGAGCAGTGGGCGAGGCAGAAGAGGTCTGACACACTATGTGGGAATCTCCCAGGCCGGGTGTCGAACTCGCGTCACTGCTGCCGACAGCTCCATAGCATGGCGCCTAACCGCTGCGCCACTGGGAGGCCCCAATTTAACTGA
This sequence comes from Scalopus aquaticus, assembly GCA_004024925.1. NCBI lineage: Eukaryota > Metazoa > Chordata > Mammalia > Eulipotyphla > Talpidae > Scalopus > Scalopus aquaticus. Next base: position 98,251 of record PVIJ01001000.1, on the reverse strand, counting down.
TTTAAAGATTAGGTATTTGTTTAAGATTTAGCAATTCCTTTATTGCTTGTTGGTGCTGTTCCTTTACAACTCATTGGTAAGTTCCTTTAGTTTCTGTTTATCTATACGTGTCTTGATTATCTGAAGGATAGTATTGCTGGGTTCCCAAAGTTGACCTGAAGGCTGTGGTGATTTTATTCCACACTCTCCTAACTTCCATTGTAACTGTTGGAAAGTCTGCAGTCACACTGATGTTTGTCCTTAGGCTGATGATCTGTTGTTTCCCTCTCCCCACTTCTCTGTTAACCTTCTCTTAGAGAAAAACTGCAGTTTTGTGCAACTGTTGGGTCTTTTTTTCTCTTTTAATCACAATACAATTCCTTATTTTGGTTATTATTTATTTTAAAAACCTTTGGGCTTCTCCTTCTTTATTCTATGCCACACTGTATCCCATGGAGAATTCTATCACGGCACTGAGTTAGGGCTACAATTATTACTTACGTCTTTTTTTCCCCTCACTAATCTGTTAGTTCTTTGAAGATAATCTACTTCTTCCACCTAGCCTGTCCCTAGAAGTGCACGCTCAGTAAATGTTAACCGGGTGGAGAGAAGGATGGATGGATAAATAAGCAGATGGACAGATGCATGTCTACAGGTGTATATATGGCTAAAATGCAAGTGAAATTGTATGAATTTACTTGAGCCCCTTCCCCAGCATCTCTCAATGACCTGATACTATCCGGATATTTTCGTACTAATAGACAGCCGAGGTTTATCACCTGCTCCCTCTCTTCTTGGTGGCCCAGCTCCAGTGATCATTTCTTGTTGCTAATATTGCCTTCACAGACTATCAAAATCAGACTCTGGTCTTGAGGAAAGCCACACAGCAAGTCAAGAAAATAACAGAAGCAAGACTGAATGAGAACCTGTTTCATAAGCAGGTGAGCACATCATTGGAAATTCAGGAGTAGTGATTTAAGTTCCTTGCTTGAAACTCATGCGCCTGGATGCAATGAAGAGAGCCCTGTGCCTCAGTTTCCTATTCTATAAAATGGGACCCACCCTTTCTAAGTTGTGTGCTCTTATGTAGGTTAGTTGAGGAGGCGATGATAATGAGCATGTAATAAACATGTACTACCTGTCAGGCACCCTGCTAAACCCATGCACGTGGTACATTTTACTTTACTGGCTCAGTGGTAATTACTCCTGTTATTCAGTTTATTAGTGAGGAAAGTGATGTTCAAGCAGGTAATTGATTTCTCCAGGTTCACAAAGTATGTAAGTTATGAAGCCAAGATTTGTGTCCATATCTGTGTGACCAAGATGGAGGCCCTGGGTTAATGTGTCTTCTCTCTTCTGCCCCTCCCCATTCGCTCCCCTCACAAATCTCAGTGGATGGTAGTTCACACTGACAATACCTGTCGTCTCGTGTAGCACAGAGGCCCTTCGGACCTGAGCAGAGTGAGAGGTTTGGGGGCCTCCCCCCACAGGAAGCCAGCTAGCAAGGGATCAGGCCATAGAATCTGGGCCAAATGCAGCGAATACTGTAGAAGATTTCTTGAACCTTCTGCATATCTCCATATTTATTGCCGCTACTCATTTCCCCACGGCATTTACTTACTTTTTTAATTTTTTTTTAAGATTTATTTTTTATTTATACATACAAGTTGGGGTACAGGCCAGAGGCGTGGGGCGGCGAGAGGGTTCACCAGAGACAGAGCGGGGAGCAGAACAGGCAGATCAGAAATACACTGCTGAGGGGAGCAGCGGGCAAGGCAGGAGAGGTCTGCCGCGCCATGTGGGATTCTCCCCGGCCAGGCGTCGAACTCGCGTCGCCGCTGCCAACAGCTCCACAGCACAGCGCTTAACCGCTGCGCCACCGGGGAGGCCCTACTTTTTTAATTTTTTAAAAAGATTTATTTATTTATGCATATAAGAACTGGGGTGTAGGCCAGAGGTGTGGGGGGCGATAAGAGGAATCACCAGAGACAGAGTTGGGAGCAGAACAGGCAGACTGACTGAAATACACTGCCGAGGGGAGCAGCGGGTGAGGCAGGAGAGGTCTGCTGCGCCATGTGGGAAGCTCCCTGGCCGGGGATCGAACTCGTGCTGCAGTGGCTCTGGATAGCTTCATAGTGCTGTGCTTAACCCATTGCTCCACCAGGGAGGCCCTCCCCACAGCATTTAGTAGTGAAACTTTTGAGAAGCAGCAAGGCACAGTGGACAAGACAGACAGACATGGGTTCAGTTCTTGGGGGTACATTTTTTTTCTAGGTTTGGTGTTGTTTTTTTTAAATATATATATTTTATTTATATCTTTTACAATATTGTGCATTCCCTGTGGGTTACCCACCACCAATTCACCCGTGAACTGTCACTATAGTCCCTTGTGCTCTTTTCTCCCCCGTTTTGAATCCTTATCCTCCCCATTCCTTGGTGAATGTCTCATTTACGGTTGCTTGCTAGTTTTTGGTTTAGTTTTGTTGTTGTTATTTTCTCCTCCTGATCTCTTATTTGGTTCACCTATATTCCTCCTATAAGTAAACCACTTGATATTTTTCTTTTTCCTTCTGGCTTATTTCTCTGAGCATGATCCCTTCTAGTTCCATCCATGTTGATGTAAATTGCATTGGTTTATCTTTTTTGATTGCTGAATAGTATTCCATTTTGTATATGTATCACATCTTCTTGATCCAGTCATCTATTTTGGGCATCTGGGTGGTTTCCATATCTTAGCTATTGTAAACAATGCTGCAATAAACGCAGGGGTGCATTTTTGGATTAATGTTTTTGTGTCTTTTGGGTAGATTCCTAGAAGTGGTATTGCTGGGTTGGATGGAAGCTCCATTTTTAGCAGTTTGAGGAACCGCCATACAGCTTTCCATAGTGGTTGGACCAGTTTGCATTCTAGGGGGTACGTTTTTTATGGCAGAATATTCCACTGTGTTTATCCACTCACTAGTCAGACATTTGGACTGTTTCCACCTTTTGGCAATTATGAATGATACTGTTCTGTGAACATTCACAAACAGACTTTCACATACACACGTTTTCTCTTGGGTATACACCGAGGAGTGGAATTTTGGGTCATATGGTCACTCTATGGCTAACTTTTTGAGGAGCCACCAAATTGTTTACTACAGCAATGGCCCCATTTTTCATTCCCACCAGTGATGTCTGGGGGTTCCACATTCTTCTCAACACTTATTCTCCATTCTTTTTATTAGTTATCCTATTTGGCATGAAGGAGTATCTCGTCATAGTTTGATTTGTATTTTCCTAACGATTGATGGTATCAAGCATCTGGTCATGTGCTTGTTAGCCAGTTATATATTTCTTAGGATAAAGGACTACTTAAGTCTGTTTTTTTAAAAAAATCACCAATTTATTTAGTTTTTTTTATATAGTTCATTTTTTATTGAGGTAGTATTGCATTATAACATAATTTCAGGTGTACACTATTAACCATCATCATGTGTATACATTCCTTTGCCCATTTTTAGATTGAGTCATTTGTCCCTTTGAATGTATCTTTACCCCCTAGAATGTATCTTTATTGTTGAGTTGCGAGAGTAGAGTCAGGGTTTGTTTTTTTTTAAGATTTATTCATTTATGCATATAAGAACTGTGGTGTAGGCCAGAGGTGCAGGGGGTGAGAGGATTCACTAGAGACAGAGTGGGGAGCAGAACAGGCAGACCTGCTGAAATACACTGCTGAGGGGAGTAGTGGGCAAGACAGCAAAGGTCTGCTGCGCCATGTGGGTCAGCTCCCTGGCCGGGGTTCGAACTCATGTTGCAGTGGCTGCCAATAGCTTGACAATGCTGTGTCTTTTACCCCTTACCACCAAGGAGGCCCCTAGAGTCAGGATATATATATTTTTAAGATTTATTTATTTATGCATACAAGCTGAGGTACAGACCAGAGGCATGAGGCGGCGAGAGGGTCCACCAGAGACAGTGTGGGGAGCAGAACAGGCAGATTGAGGGAAACACATTGCTGAGGGGAGCAATGGGCGAGGCAGGAGAGGTCTGCTGTGCCATGTGGGAATCTCCCCCGGCCGGGTGTCGAACTCGGGTGTCAAACTCGTGTCGCAACTCGTGTCGCCACTGCCGACAGCTCCAGAGCGCAGCGCTTCACCACTGCACCACCAGGGAGGCCCCTAGAGTCAGGATTTTAACACAAACAGTGGCTCCAGATCACAGGCTCTCAGACTCTGCGCCGACTTCACTGTATCTCAGAGAACATTCCATGTGAGAGCAGAGAGGCCTGTCACATTCGGTTTCTATGGCTGCGCCTGTGTCCCATAATCCACAAGTCCCGTTCCTGTTGGAAATGTGGGTGTTCCCAGTCCTTATTGTCATGAACACTGATGCCTTGAACTCCTTGAGTGTATGTACTTCTTGGCTCATGTGTATAAGTATATATGTAGGAAAAATCCCCAGAGGTAGGATTGCTAAATCAAAGTGTGCACATCGTAAATTCCTACCCAAGCCTGCACTAGCCTTTAGCCCCATGGGTGCCCAGTGGCCTTCTGTGTTCCTTAGCCAATGCCATCAAATAATCATCAAGTTCATTGCTGCCATTCTGATGAGGGAAACAGGGTACTTTATTATTGTTCCAGTGTTAACATTTGAATTACAAGTGAAGTTAAACCTATTTTTCTATATTTGTAATTCTTTGAAATTTCTACTTCTGTGAAATGCCTCTTCATGTTCTCTGTTTTGTTTTTCTATTCTTACAAATAGAAATTCTTCTATAGCTTAAGTTCTATTTTTAAGGGTCTGGTATTTTAAGTATTAATGATTTGTAGAAGCTCAATTCTCTATCCTGCTTGGCATGTTTTTTGTTTTTGTCCTAACTGAGCTCATTGAAACAGAGCGACATCTGCCATCACCATCATTTCATAAAAGGAAGTCACTGATAAAAAAAGTAGAAAAGACAACCTCAGAGTAAAGGAGTGTCCTTAAGCTAAATAGACTAGCTTTATTACAAGGTATTTTCCCTCATTTCCTGGAGACCAACGGACACAGACTGGGCCTTATCTGGAGATGGGGCTTTAGGAACTCAAAATGGACTAAACCATCTCCAAGTTCCCCACTAACCCCAGGTTTCTGTGATTCTAGGGGGCATTGTGGTAGAAAAATAGTTCTTACCCGGGGGCAATTTTGTTCCCTGCAAGGCATTTGGCCAGGTCTGGAGATATTTCTGCTGGTCTCAACTGGGGGGGCGGGAAGCAGGACTACTACTCCACCCGCTACAATGCACAGACAGCCACTTACAACACAGAATTATCTGACCCAAAAGGTCAATGTGCCCAGGGTGAGAGACCCTGCTCTAGGTGGAAGAAACCTCCTTAAGCGATAAAAGTGAGTCAGAGTAGTGTGATCAGGTGGGTTGGTTTGTTTTTTGGTTAGATTATAACCACTTCTTCAAAACATTATATAGTTTTAAAATACAAAAACAACACATAATCATTATTAATGACACTTTTAGGAAAAGGCAGAGAAAATAAGGAAGGAAAACAAACCACTCCCGCCCAGCCTGCCCACCACCCTGCCCTTCCTTTCCGTTGTCTGGAAGCATATCAGACCCAGCATGTCACACGCACTCGAACTTCCCACCCTGCTGGGTCCCAGGGTCCCCACCTGAGCAACTGGCACCTAAATCTTTGCAGTCATCCCTGACTCCCCTCCTTTTCACACCCACATCTAGTCCAAACGCAGGTCCTTCTGCCTTCATAATATATCGCAAAGCCCCTCACTCTGGCCCCTCTCCCAACTCTGCAGGCCCGGTCCTCTCTGCCCCCACTCTCTGCCGGGGCCCCCACCCTCTGCAGGGACCCCTCACTGCTCTTCTCACGCTCTCTCTCTACCATCATTTGTCCACACATTAGCCAAAGGGATCTTTAGTAAAAGGAATCCGATTATGCTGTATCCTGGCTCAAAACTTCCAGTGGCTTCCAGCACACTTAGAAAAGAGCCTCAGTCCTTACTGTGGCCCAGAGCTGCTAACTCCCCTCCCGCTTCCTTCAGCCCCACTGTTTACTCTCCAGCTAAGCCACATCAAGCTCTTGTCTGCCCGAGGGTCTCTCACATTTGCTGGCCCCTCTGCCTGGAACACCTCGGCACTGATCTCATCACACCATTCAGGGGCTGCAGACCAGCTCCTCCTTCAGGCTGTCTTTCCTGATCACCCCATGGAAAACATTCTGATCCTCCCCAGCCTCCCCCGCACCCGCACCTCCCTTCACCCCTTGCCCTGCTCAATTCTTACCTGTAGCACTTACTCCACAACCTCATGTTATTCTTTAATTTGTTGCTGTTTTATGGTTTTTCTCTCAACTATTGATATAATGCCAGCTCCACGAAGACTGGAATTTATCTTATTCTTGGCAGAATCTCCAGTAACTAGAACAGCATGTACATGGTCGTCAACCAATAAATATCTGCTGAAGGAATCATTAGCATTTTGGTAACTGTGCTTCTAGTTTTCACATCAAAGTTGATTCATTTTATATAATTTTATTCATATAAAGTACAGAGTGCTATCTACCCAATTTTGCATCTCAATTTTTTTTTATCTACTATTATATCTAAACATTTTTTTTAGACCAACTCTTCATTAACATTTTAACGATGGTATGCTCTTCCTTTGGGTACAGATAGCAATATCTTCTTGAATTTTCAGGTGAATTCTAATCATCTATTTCTGTAGCAAACGTCTTAGCACCTAAATCTTTTTTCTTTATCTTGGGTAATTTCCCTAGGATCACATCCTACAACTGGAATTCCAGGATCCAAAGGACGTGAGTGCCTTTCCATTTCTTCCTACAGGCTAGCAAATGAGAACACCCCTCTTTCCCTCCTTCTCTCCTGCTCAGTCTCACCCTATCTGCAAAAGCCCTGCCATGAACTCTAACCTCTTCAACATCTACGGGAAGAGCCCTCTGATCGTGTACTTCCTGCAGAACTATGCCAGCCTGCAGCACCGGGGCCAAGACGTGCTGATTCGCAGACTGGAGAAGGCCAATACTACGCCATATCCTCCCCAGCACCAAGGCCATGCCTCAGTCCGGTCCCCGCTGCCTCTCCCCAAAAGGAAGGGGCATCCAGCCTACCGCATGGTCCCTAGCACACAGTGGGCACCATCGAGGGTGTCCACTGACCTGTGCATAAGAGTCACAGTCTTGCTCATTTTAGTTCTAAATCAGCCTTGTGGCGAGTGCGAGGTTCTTGTGTGCAAAATCTCATTTCCCACCTGCCAGAATGGACAGGCTAACTAGGTCCTCTGGTTACTCTGTTTCACCAGGGACTCATGGTCCAAAGTGTGTGCTGACCAGGACTTTAGGTGTCCAGGCTTCATCCAACCCCCTCACACACATCCCCAGACTCATCAGAAATTGCTGGCCCTGCTGGCAGTTACCCTAAAGATCTGGGTATAAAAAAAAAAAAAAAGCGTCCTGAGTCTTAGCAGCTGGTTGTGGTGGGCAGACATAGAAGCAAGTAAACCAGGACTCTGGTGCCAGCTCAGCAGCTGGCGAGCTGCGTGACCCTAGGCAAGTTCCAGCTTCTCTCTGAGCCTCATTTTTTTCATCTATGAAATGGGGATAACAGTGCCTGCCTTGCAGGCACTGTTCAAGGATGGGGATGTTCAAGGATGGGGATGCTTCCTATCTGCACACAGTGCCCAGCCTAGGTTGGGGATACACAGCCTAGATTTGAGTCCCAGTTCAGCAACCCACTGGCCTTAAGATCTCAGGGGCACAGCTCACCTCTGAATGCAACAGCTTTATCAACTCATTCCTTTTTAAAATAAATTAATATTTCCACACCACTCTCCCTTTTATCCCTTTGACCCTTTCTCCCTCCCGGCTCTTAACCTCAGTAACCTCAGTTCAGCTACCAGTGTCCCCTGGTTTATAGTTATTTTGCTTTGTCAGCTAATCTGCCTTGTTTCCTTATCTTACTCAAATATGTGAAATCATCCAATACTGGTCTTTATCTTTCTAATGTTTGCTTCACATAACCCCCTTGGGTTCTACTCTTTGGCCATATAGGTAACATCCATCTCACCTTAGGGCTGACTAGTGTTCTGGGGTGTGGATAGAATGCCCCTTCTTGATCCAGGCCTCTTATTAGTGGGTGCTTAGGCTGCTTCCAAATCCTAGTTATTGGAAAGAGTCAACTCATCCCCCAAATAAGGATAGTTTTACTAAGTAGTGACGTGCCCAAGATTAAATGGACTACAGCTGGCAGTAAATAATAACACGGGTCATCATCACTACCATCATCTAAAGTAGGCACTATCATTCCTACTTATAGACAAGGGCACCGAGACAGAGGATGACATGTCTCACCGAGGTCCCACACTGCTACCAGTGCAGCTAAGATCCTGACAATCCTGGGGGGGGCGGGGAGCAGAAGAATTTTTCAAGGTACAGACCTGAGCTAGGGATTGAGTCCTTGTGCCTGGAAGGAGAGGAACGCTCACCTCCGTGATGACATTTAGAATTGTAGACGACAGTCTGAAAAGACATCTCCTACCTCCCACCAGACGGAGGAGAGAAGGGCTTCATCAGGAGAGCAGCGAGGGCTCAACAGCGCAGGGGCTGCGGGTAGGCCGAGACCTCAGGGCGGAAGGACCTCAGGGCGGAAGGCATCATTCCCGTTCAGAACTCAGGGTCTTGTCCAGAAACCTAGGCCTGCCCCTCTGTCCCCTCACCCTCCTCCCCAGGCAGGAGGCTTCTCCCACTGCTGAGTCTCCCATGCTAAGTCAGCATCCAGGACAGACTGGGCTTTCCTTGACCACGGACGGCACCGAGTCTGGGCTGAGGTACACGGACATCATCAACCTGACCCGCGGCAACATGAAGAGGCGGAGCTTGAAACTGCACCAGCTGAACCAGCTTCACTGGCAGGAATGGCGGTATTTCGATCAGTACCTGAAGGAACTGCGGGACAACTTCCACAGGTGCGCGGGCCTAGGGGAGGGGGCCTGCCAGCGCTTGTCTGTTGTCGAGCGTCATGCTGACTCCATTTATGTAATTCAAACAATCTGGATAAATAAAAATCTTTATGGAACATTTAATAAAATTTTATTTATATTACCCCCTAGCATTTACTTCCATTAATATTTATTTATGTATACATTTTATTGGTATTATGGATAACATATTTCTATATAACATTATATTATATAAAAATTACATTTTATATATAACATTTACATTATCAGTTATATATAACACAATGTATATAAATGTTATGTATGTTATATGTAGCATTTATTTACATTATAACGTGTCTTGTATATAAATTGTATTTATATTATACAAATCATTTATTTACATTATATATTATATACAACATATAAATGTTATTTATGTTTTATATAGCATTTATGTACATTACAGATAATGTTTTATGTATAAATATTATATTTTATATATAAACTTTATGTTCTCTATAACATTTATTTACATCATATATTGTATATAACACTTTATATACAAATTTTATCTATATTATATATCTTTTATTTATGTTATTATATTTTACATAAGATCTTAAGCACATCTGGCTTCCTCGTCGTCGGAAAATAAACTCCACAATCACAGAGAACAGATCTTTTTTTAAAAAGATTTTTTTCTAACTACAGCTACACATTTTATGTTCAGTGAAAACGAGGAATCCGAAAAAGCAGCTACCGGTGTCCATTGCCAGCACTTTTCTATAAATTCTTTCCGTCTTGTTTCCTGGGCACTTATTCCCCTATCTTTAAGCAAAAGTAATAGCATAACACTGTCGGTTTGCTTTTTAGACTTTCCCCCCCACTTAGGGTATTATGGACATTTTTCTGTGACTTCTGCCTTTCCCGGTACTTTGATTTTATTTAGAACACTACTGGACCTTTCGGAAATGTTGAAATCATATTGTAGCAAACACCATATGCCTTCACAGTATTTACCCATTATTCACATTTTTTTCTATAATAATTAGGTCAGATTCAAATAATTAGATCCAATCTGCCCAATGGGCTATCTAGATTTTTGGTCTTTACTTGCTGCTCCAGGATCCAATGAAGGATAAGGAATTACATTTTGTTGTTCTCCCTTGGGGGTCTTCATCTATAATCGTGCCTGTCTCCCATCTCCTCCCCCCTTATTAATTTAATGACATGGACTTCTGAGATGCTCAAGCCACATCCTGGATTTTACTGACAATTTCTTTAGGGAACCATCTAACCTGCCTTGAGTTCAGGGATCACAGTTTATTCCTCAGCCTCCAGGACTGAAAATGACCTTGACTCATAGCAGTAGCTCAGTGGTCTAGTGGGTGCTCTGCCATCAGCTCTCAGCTGTGTTCGTTGCTCTTGACAGACATAATGAATGAATTTGTAGATCAATATTTGCCTCTCTTTACATATGAAGGCAGGAGTGAGAAGAGCATATTGACACTTTCAGCTTTTTCCATCTGTGTCTTTGTGATTTCTCTACAGGGAGGTGAAGAATATTGATCAAAGGGACGCAAACAAGAAAAAGGCAAACCAAATGTTCATCCCGTCTTTGCGACCCTCCAAGGAATCCCCTGAAAAGAAACCTAAAAGAAACTTCTTTGAGGGACCCCTTGGCAAGAAAGCTAAAGGAAACTATCAGAGAGAAGTTGACTTTCTTTCAAGGTATGTTTGAACAAAGTTCATGGGAAAAGCAGACATGTAAGAATTCTTGATTTATAAGGATTCTTATGTATTACACATAAAAGTTGGCTCACTTTTATGTGTTATCCATTCAACTCTCATTTTTATTAATGATATTAATGGTATTAATTTTTATTGATAGTAATGGTAAGAGCTACCAATTTTCTTCCTGTGTACCAAGCACATTTTATGAACTGTGTGGATCAGGCTCTTTGAACTCTGCTATGTCTGCACCAAATATTAAACTAAACTTGTTACAAACATGACCTTCTTAACAGTCCTATGAGGGAGAAAAGACCCACTCGGTATTTCTTACAGAGACAAATCAGGTCTAGAGAGGTCTTCAAAGCTCCCCACAATTGATGCTGGGTAAGTAGCAGTAACACAGTCCATAAAGATACTATCATTTTAAAATTCTGGCCCTGGTCCCTGGTGGCCTCGGGGTTAAGTCTCAGCACTATCACCACCACAGTCTGAGTTCAATCCCCAGCCAGGGAGCTGACACACATGGCGCAGCAGACTTCTGTGCCCGCTGCTCCCCTCAGCAGTGTATCTCAGTAGATCTGCCTATTCTGTTCCCCACTCTGTCTCTGGTGAATCTTCTACCCCCTCCCCTCACCTCTGGCCTACACTTCAGTTCTTGGCTGCATAAATAAATCTTTTAAAAAAATTAATAACGCTATAGGGTTTAAAAACAAACAAAAAAACAATTTAGAACTTTGTCTCTCTATACTCATGATATTAGGAATAAATCTTCTGAAAAGATGGTTGAGTTTAATTTTTTTTCAATTTTTTTTAAAGATTTTTTTTTTTTATTTTACATACAAGCTGGGGTACAGGCCAGAGGCATGGGGCGGCGAGAGGGTTCACCAGAGACAGAGCGGGGAGCAGAACAGGCAGATCAGAAATACACTGCTGAGGGGAGCAGCGGGCAAGGCAGGAGAGGTCTGCCTCATGTGGGATTCTCCCTGGCCGGGCGTCGAACTCGCGTCGTCGCTGCTGACAGCCCCACAGCGCAGCGCCTAACCGCTGCGCCACCAGGGAGGCCCAAGTAGTGCATATCCTTTAAGAGAAGCACATCAACTGGGTTTTAAGTCCAGCCCCACAACCCACTTAGCTGCGTGACCTCAACCATTACTTCACTTCTCTGCATCTCACTTTATTTGTAAAATGGGGGTGATACATTTGTAAAACACTTAGAACAGTGCCTGATGCAAAGTAAGCATAATATAAGGGCTTATTAACTTAACTAATGAATAATTTGACAAAGCTTGTTTTAAAAAAATACTCTCCTGACCCCCTCCTCATTCCCCAGCAAGAACACTGTCCTCCTCCTTCAGGGATTCTTAGTACTTGTTTTCCTGCTCAGGTCTAAACTCCCCCCACCCCCTCCGCTGCTCTGCTTCCTGATTTTTATAATATTTATTTTGCAGAAGAACTGGGGTATAGGCCAGAGGTGTGGGGTGTGAGAGGATTCACCAGAGACAGAGCAGGGAGCAGAACAGGCGGACTGACTGAAATACACTGCTGAGGGGAGCAGCGGGCCAGGCAGGAGAGGTCTGCTGCACCATGTGGGTCCTCTCCCTGGTGGGGATAGAATTCAGGCCATGGTGGTGATAGCGCTGAACTTAACCCCTAGGCCACTGGGGAGGCCCTGCTTGACCTATGGAGTTCTCACGGGAGAGGCAAGCCCAGCTCCTCACACACTTCCCATCGCCCACCCTCCCAATGTGACTGATGTGACCCTGCTATGATTTCGGTTGGACCAGTACTCAGCATTGCTAAGTCATCCTCAACCCTGCCACCTGCCATGAAGTGCACTGTGGCTATTTTAATTTCTTTACAAAATCTTTTGCTATCCCTGGAACTAAGTTTCTCTCAGTTTGCCTCTCTGCTCACTTTTTTTTCTTATGTACTTATCACTGTGTATCTCCAAATTCTCCCTGGGTTGTAGAAATCTCCTGCCAGGACCTTTAGACCCTTTCATCGCTCCCACACTTCCCCTCTCCCTCCCAGTCCTCCACTCGCTTCCCTCTGGGTGCTAGGTTTGTGGGCTGTGTGTATGCTGTTGGGCGTTCTATTCTTCATTCTTTTGATCACACTGGTTGTTTTAAGCTGTTTCTGTTTGTGTCTTTAGGGTTCATCCACAGCGACATCAGCAAGAAGTAGTCGGCATTACTATCTCAACTTCAGACTCCCGTGGCTGAATTCTTGTCCAAGAACTGGGAGCTCTTTCACAATGAAGCCTGCACACATTGTGATGGAAACAACAAAACAAGCCAACCCCAAAAGTTACTTGTTCCTAGCCCACAAGATAGATAATAATAGATGCATGACCTTAGACCTTTGACCTACCCTGGGTCAAAGTTGCCACTTAAATTTAAGTCACCTCACATATTCATTTACTTACTAATCCCTTCATTCATCATTTTACTAGTAAGGATACTATGGAGTAGGTAAGTTTTTTGTGTAACCTGTCATCCTAGGAGACTTCATTTAGTACCATGTGCTGAGTATTCTGTTAAGGTTTTTTTAAACATTATCTCATTAACCCTCCTGAGGGCCCCTGCTGGGGATGGGTGTTGCTACCTCAGAGGAAGGGGTGGGGGGACTGAGTGACATTTGCCAGGTGCCTGTTCTGAACCAAGTTTGCACCCAGCCCTGTGGATACAGAGATGAATGAAGATGCCAGATGCCATCGCTGACCTCCAGGGAAACCACTCAGGGCATTCATATTTTACTAGAACATGAAAATCCAAGTAAAAAATCAAGTCAGGGGAGACTTCACTGAGGCTCCCAGATGCAAGAGACTGTGGGTGCTTTGCAGCTGGGGTAAGGGCTGGGCATTTGGCGTTGGGACCTCAGAATACAGGGAGTGACCTGATCTATGTCTGCCCGCCCAGCCAAGAGGAAAGAAACCGTGTAGGTAGAGATCGCCTGACCCAGAAGCAAGTAAGTGCCTGCTTGGGACCTCCGGTGTGGCCCAGCCACGTGCTCATGGGAGCCCCGAGCGTCACTCCAGGCCACCCTTGCAGACTGACCCAGGGAAAGGGCTGGAGGAGGGTGATGTGGGCGTGGCCTACAAGGCTCCTTTCAGGTTAGACAAGAGCTGGATGATTGATCGCCCTGGGGCAATGGTATACATCCTGAGATAAGACCAGGAACGCCCGAGGGGCTGTGACTGATGTGCTTTGCCCCCAGGGACTGGTCAGTGGGACACCTTGTTAATAAGATTGGAGCCACCGGTGGGAGTTGGGTGTGTATCATTGGATTCACCCTCCCTAAAGTCAAAATCCAGTGCTTAGTTTGAGTCACCTTTCTCTGTCAATCGAAAGGCCAGGACCTTGCTCTCCAGCGGCCTCCTGCACTGCGCAGCCTGCTCCACGACTCCCGTGTAGAGTGATAGGGAAGTAGCTCAAACTTTGGCCCTAGAAATCCCTGTCCTGTTTCATAATGGATGTATGACCTTAGACCTTGTAATTGGGAGACCAGATCTTTCTAGATTTGTTTTCTTTTTTTTTCTTTTTTTTCCTTTTTTTGCATACAAGCTGGGGTACAGGCCAGAGGCGTGGGGCGGCGAGAGGGTTCACCAGAGACAGAGTGGGGAGCAGAACAGGCAGAGCAGAAGTACACTGCTGAGGGGAGCAGTGGGCAAGGCAGGAGAGGTCTGCCGCGCCATGTGGGATTCTCCCCGGCTGGGCGTCGAACTCGCCTTGCCGCTGCCAACAGCTCCACAGCGCAGCGCTCAACCGCTGAGCCACCGGAGAGGCCCTAGATTTGTTTTCTTGAATGAGGAAGAGAGTACTGTCAGGAGCGGTGTTTCTGTGATGGTTAAATGAGATCATGTGAAGTCCTGGCACGGCATGTTTTACCTGGGAATGGCCCCAAGCTGCCGTTGTTATAGTTACTATCCTGAAACTAGAACTTGCTGACGTCTGCCATGGACAAGGCAGCCTGTGGCTCAGGCAACGGGCGCTCACACCTTCCTTCACTGCACAGGTCATGGTCAACTGGATTTGGAGCGTTCAGGCCTATTTCTGGGCCTTTTGCGGGCGGTTTTGTGCCAGAGGCAGATGTTTTTCAAATTTGAAATAAACAAGAAAGCCCCAGCTGACTGATGTGTTTGTGTGTGTGAGTATGTATACATGTGTACACTACTCAATTGCCTCTATTCTCATCTATAAAAACCCCACTAGGATTTGTATCTTATTTGTTATCGAATCCCTAGACCCTACCAGTGTTTGATAAATAGTAGGGATTTAATTCAGTTTTTGAGTGAATTAACTGTTTGAGGGATTATCTACTCAATAAAGTTCTCTTTTTCTGATGGTGCTTCCTTCTTTAGTTCTAGTTCTCTACAAAAGCATTTCTCAAATATGACTCTTGAAACCCTAAGATTATCACAGGCACCAGTTTGAGGAAACCCAAGTACACAGTGGAATCTGGGCTTCGTTTGATTATAAGGTGGTTGTCCACAGAGGGGCAGTAAAGTATAATGGTTTAAAATCCAGGCCTTGACTAATCCCATGTCCTGTTTAAAAACATTTTTAAACTATCTTAACATTGACACAAACTTTTAAAATTTCTTAGAGCCCTTGTGGTCTTGCAGAAGAACTTGAGAACTTGGGAAAGCTTAATTGACATAATTGCTATTGATTACTAACTGACACAAGCTCTGACTTTGCCCTGCTCCGTATCTAGGAAAGGAAAGTAGTACTTTTCCATGCAGGATTTCTTTAAAAATGGGGTTTTGAGAAGTCTTATGACTTCTGAGATTCGTGCTTGCTTTAAAAGATTTTACTTATTCTGAGATAATAAAAAAATGGTCTCATGTTTTCTTCTAGCTCTTTTGTTATTTTATTGTTCAGATTTAATTTCTTGATCCATCTGGAATTTATTTTGGTAGTAGGTGTGAAGTATGGTTCCAATTTTATTTTTCTTCCAGATGGCTACCTAGTTGTTCCAACACCATTCATTGAATTCATCATCTCCCTGCTGATTTGAAATGCCACTTTCATCATATTCAAAATTTTTGTATGATATGAAAGATTAGTTGGGTTTTCGTTGTCCTGATTTGAGTGAATATTCATCACGTGAACTTTTTAATCAACCCAGGGGTTGGGGTTTTAAAAATTCACTTGAAAATTATGTATAACTATCAATTTCATATCCAAACAAGGTTTGTATCCTCACTTCATGAATTTGTCATTACCAAGCTCATTTCTGTTTCTTTAAGTGTACTGCACACAACCTTCAAATATTATGAACATTTCTCTCGCCCAGCTGTCACTACACCAAACTACATATGTTATATTTCCCAAAATCATCTTGCTGTGCTCTTTGCAGCTCTTCTGTACAGCTGATGTCTCCATCCAACGACTTGTTCTGAAGGTATTATAATTATTTTAGATGAGGCCTCAAGTGAAAGCCTATCAATCCCTCCCCAGTTTGTCCAAACAAATGGGCATTCACTTCCATTAAACACAAAGGGCAGGCTGTGTTTCTGGAAAATAACAGATTCTGAAGAGCTATGGCAGCTATTTTTCAGGTCTTTAAACACTCCACCTGGGTGAGGGAGAGGTATCCTACAAAATGCCAACAGCTATTGGGGGATTTTTTTTTCTTACTATTTATTCCAGCAAAATAAGAATCTGAAGCAAAAGGGTCACCCTGTACTTGGTCTTTAACCCAAAGAACTGTTTGCACAGATACTCATCCGAGATACATCCAGCCTCCACCTCAACAGATGCTCTCTCAAATGTTTCATGACTCTCCTCAGCAATCAATCTCCATTTAAGGGGAGGAGGAGGATGCTGCCAGAGACAGGCTCTGCTGGCATGAAGACTAGCCTCACATTTCTATTTCAAAGCTAGACCAAAATATATTTGGCTTCTGTGGTCTATTTAAAATTTCAAGTTAAGGCGAAGAAAAATTACTCTTCATCCTGAATGGGCCTTGGGTGCCTCACTCACAGACACCAGTGTGGCAAATGGTAAGAGCCTCACAGAGAATAGAGAAAAAAGGAACCCTGAGCAATGAGGTTCACACTATGAAGCCAAGTATGAAGAACTTAGAGTGAAAAGAGAAGCCTTGAGCAAGTGAAAAAGACCCCCCCCCCATTTGACCTCCTAATCCCGGGGTCCTGTTCCAGGTAAGCTTTCTGTGCATCATCTGTCACCAGGTCAGTCACTTAGCCCTAGCATACCTCCCCACATGAAGACCTTCCCCCTCATAACTCCTTCTCTGTGACCTCGCTTCATCTCAGAACATCCCCCATCCTAGGGCCTTTTTTCTCACAGCAGCCTGCCTTCACCTCAGGGCCCACCTCAGCCCCCTAATTTCAGACTCCACCTCAAGAGTCCTCTCCCTGACCTAACCATCTCCCTTAGCTCAGGGGAGGGCCCAGCTTCCCCTCCCATCAAAGTCTCTCTTCTCAGCACTCTCCCTCCACCTCGGCACCCTCCCTAACAGCACACCACCCCCAGAAGCTCCTTTCAAGGCTCCAGATAGGTATCCTACCCCTCGCTCCCTGTCCAAGACAAGCCTACTTTAGGACCGCCCTCGCCCCGCCTCTCGCCCCACCCACACAAGACCACGCCCACTCCAGCCCCGCCCACTCCGGGCGCTCGCTCCTACCCTCGCGTTTTGGCGCCAAAGGTCGCGGTCCGCGACGCATGAGCTACCGGTCTCCGAGTTCGGGTTCCGAGTCAGAATCCCTGAGGACTTGCAAGCCTGGGCGGGGGGGCCGGAAGGGATTCACTTTAGAAATCTCGGGGAGATTCCGGGTACGAGGTGGGTTCGTGGCAAAAAGGGAAAGCGAGTGAAGAATCCGAGGGGCGGCCCCAGGCTCCCTTTCTTGGGTGATACTTGGGGGGCGTTGCTCGGCCCGGGGCTCGTGGCTTTGGGTGCCCCTTCTCAGCCCCGCAGCCGCGAGGAAACTGGGGTCTCCGGGGATTCCCAGCATCCTTCTTTTAAATCAAATCCTAAGACTCAGGAGGCCTCCTCGGCCTCCTTATGAGGGAAGGGCGCCTCAGGAACTTGTCTGGGCAGGCTCTGAGCCGGCCTCCCGCTGAGGAAGGTGATGAGGATGACCCGGACCCCCTTTCCCGCCTTGGAGCCCCACTGTAGGGCCAACTGTTCAGTCCATCAGTTGCTACTTTAGAAAGTGGAGAATAATCCTCGCTTTGGCTAGAGAAGCAGTGAATGTTAGCTAGTTGGATATCTGAGGGGCAGTATTCCAGAAGATTCTGGTTACAGTCTATTTGCCTCGGGTGCTATGCTGTTTTAGAAATATTAGTGGGTGAGGAACATCCTTCTACCATAGTGATTTGTTCCTCTTCTGCTGGGCTATAACCCCTCACTTGAGTGTTCAGTGAGGCCATGGAATAGACCGAGAAAACTTGGACCACATTTTATTCTAATGAATAAAACAGCAGCTGGCGTGAAAGACTTACCAGCTTATTGACCCTGGTATTATTGCACTAATATTGGCTATCCACCATCATTTTTAATCTTAAAAAAATCATGAAGCCAATCATAACTAAAAAGCAAAAAGATAAATATTACAAGACAGCCTGGTCATAATTTGCAAGAAGGAAAGCATTCATCATACAGGAGAAAAATGAAATTATTAAGGACAGATGAAGCTCTAGGTTCGAGGAAGGATACAGAAAGAATAACACAAAAGTTCTTAGATGTGTGAGCATAAACATGAAAGGTTAAATCGCAATAGGCAATTCTAAATAACATTCCAAGGCAACAGTGAAGATGTCATTAGACAGCTGTGACTATGATAGCAAATCTAAAGATAAAAAGCGGTTTTGAGGAAAGAAAGCCCTTCCCCTCCCCATATACACTAGCAAAAAAAATGCCACATGCTCATCAGAAAAGATTGGTCAACCAAATCTTTCCAGACCAAGTGTTTCTCTTAATGTCCTTCTGGTTCTTGGTGACTTTGAAATAAAATCAAGATCTCTGGGCAAAGGATTTGACACTATTATGATGTCTGCTACTTCTTAAAATTTATTTTCCCAGAATAGATTATTTTTCTGCTGCTCACCTTGCATTATGAAGGAAGATCAAGTTGTACTGGAAGAACCAGGTTTCCAAGATGAAGAGGTATGATTAGAATGTTGAAAGATGTAGACATTCAGTCATTCCACAAAAATGAAGTTTCTTCTCTCTTATGTGCTATTTTTAGAAACTGCAAGTAGAAATAAAGCATAGTTCTGGAGAGAGGCAGTATCACAAATATGTAACAACTTGATCTGCGAGGGCTGCTAAGATTAGCTGCCTAGCAACTAGCATGAAGTATTTTAATAACTTAACAACTGGTATGGGCATACTGGCACCTATGCCTACTGGTACCAAATAGCAGAGGTCTGGTGGTGAAGAAAGTTGAGAAAACATAAAAGCAGGTTAAATGTTGTTTAATTACTTGGGCTGAGGTTTTAAAAAAGTAGAGAGGCCATCCTAAAAGTAATGGCCTCCCCAGACCTTGCAGTACTAATACTCCATCAAAGTAAGTAACACTCTCATGGCAAAAACATTTTTGATTGTACCTCAGGAAAGTGGAATTTGAGGCATTTCAGAGTGACTCATAATGAGTTGATTCTTTAAAAAATGTAGACAGTTGGATACGAAGAATCAAGATTCGTTTTTTTTTCTGTTCGATATCTTTCAGGAATCTTTGTTTCAAGACATTGACCTGTTACAAAAACATGGAATTGTAAGTATTTTTTTTCTGTGCTCTGTGAAATTGTCCCATTCAGGGTTTCTCAGCTTTGACGCTACTGAGATTTAGAACTGGGTGATCCTTAGTTTTTGGAGATTGTCTCTTGCATTTTAGAATGTTTAGTAACATCCCTGTCTCCTCACCCCTCACTTCATGACAGTAGCACCCTCTAGTTGTGACAACCAAGAATTTCTCCAGACATTGTTCAAGGTCACCAGGGGGCAAAATTGCTCCTTCCTGGTTGAAAACCACTGGCTCCACTAGAGGAGTTCAGAGCTATCTACATCCACTGCCTTCATCAGTAGAAAATTCAGTTCTATGTCAGGTGATGGCATAATGATGCTTGCAGAAATCCAGACTTTGAATAACAAGCTAGCTGAATTTCAACAGCAATCAGCTGATAGTAAAACTTCTCTTTTGAAGCCCTCACATTCAGTCTTCCAGTTGGATTTAGAAAATTGGAGCAATAGAAAATCCTGGTCCTTTAGTGATGTAGTTATTTGCATTCTCCAAGAACAGCAGGAAAAAAAATTTAAAGAACATATTGGTAGTGAAGTTCTGTAGAAGAAAGGAGCTGAACTGAGGGGGTGAATGTGTGATAAAATTGTTGGTTTTTCTAACAACAGATTTTTCTTTTTGAATTCTCGTTACATTGCCTTGGTCTCGCTAACATTCTTGGGAAATCAGGGCACAGCCAGAACATTTGGCAGCGTGCTGGATATGTTCTACTCAGATATTTCCAGAACATTTGGCTACATGGTGGGTGGGTTCCACCTGGCTGCTTGTATAAAATTGGCATCGTGGTGGAAGGAGATGGACACAAAAGTACAAGACATAGTATTGGAGCCTTTCAGGCTGGCGTTTTATCAATCTGCTACACTCATTCTTTTATTTACAGAATGTGGCTGACATTAAGAAACTAAAGTCAGTAGGCATCTGTACCATCAAAGGGATACAGATGACGACAAGAAGAGCCCTGTGCAATGTCAAAGGTCTTTCAGAAGCAAAAGTGGACAAGATTAAAGAGGCCGCCAACAAACTTATTGTGAGCAAATGCATTCTTTGTTTTAATTTAGAAGGGCTCATCAGTGCCTCGCTGACCTTTCTCATTCTGAACACTAGAACTTGGGGGTGGGGGGGATGGACTCTGAGTTCCTGTAGATCAAAATATATTATATTCCCCACATTAATCTTTTTTTTAAAGATTTATTTATTTATACATACAAGCTGGGGTACAGGCCAGAGGTGTGGGGCGGCGAGAGGGTTCACCAGAGACAGAGCGGGGAGCAGAACAGGCAGATCAGAAATACACTCTTGAGGGGAGCAGCGGGCAAGGCAGGAGAGGTCTGCCGCGCCATGTGGGAATCTCCGGGGCCGGGTGTCGAACTCGCATCGCAGCTGCCGACAGCTCCACAGCACAGCACTTAACCACTGCGCCACCAGGGAGGCCCACATTAATCTTTTTTTAAAGATTTATTTATGCATACAAGAACTGGGGTGCAGGCCAGAGGTTTGGGGTGGTGAGAGGATTCACCAGAGACAGCAAGGAGCAGAACAGGAGGATCCACCGAAGCGCACTGCTGAGGGGAGCAGCAGGTGAGGCAGGAGAGGTCTGCTGTGCCATGTGGGAAGCTCCCTGGCCGGGGATCAAATTCGTACTCGTGCTGCTGTGGCTGTTGATTGCTTCATAGGCTGAAGTGCAACCCCTTGAGCCACCAGGGAGGCCCCATATTAATCTCGTATTCAGTTTCAAAACAGCAGCTATTGAGGCAGGGTTTAAGAGACCTGTAACAGGAGGAAGTTAGTTAATTTTACCAATACTTTTGTCCCCCTTTACCTTACCTCCCCTCTTTTTTTGTTTCTCTGCCTTTCCTTCTCATTTTGTCTTGTTTCCTCATATGTTATGTCTATGGCTGTTGCAAAGCCCTCAGTACCAAAGAAGTTGGTCTCTCCTGGTATAGGCCATTTGATAAGAGACAGTTGGGTTAGAAAAAGACTAAATATTGGATCTACATGCTATTGATATGAGCAAGAATATGCTTACTGAAGCAGCTCAGCTAAAGTGATGCATATGTTGTAATGTAACTAGGCCCCCCAGACTGTAAGAGGCCCATGCAGCTGAGAGGCTCCAGGTGAAACATATGCCTAAAATGAAGCAGTTCAAGCTTTGTGTAGAGCTTTCTGGGACTACTAGAAGCGCCAGCTCTGGGAATAGAAATGGGCTGAAAGGTAATCACCAAGTCTCCTTTGCAGAAGAACAAGCTTCTCCATTTCTACACCTGTTTGCTAGGGGCTCATTCTAGCAAGTCCTAGAAGTTATCTTCACCAACAGCCATTTAGTTTCCTTCCCCAGAGGCAGTGAGAGTGATGCAAGCGGTGGTGTGGTTCTGAGCTTGGAAAGGAACCAATTGAACTGTTCTGAAACCAGCTCGGTTGCTGTAGCTTCAGAGTAAATTCAGGCAGTATATCCCACAAGTCAGTTCCACAACCTCTAGGGTATCTTAGGAAGCTTAGAGCAGTGCCCAGGGCCTGGGGAGCTGCTACTTTATTCTTTTCTTTGGAAAGTAATTCCCATTAATAAAGAAAAGAATCCCTCTCCTTCTCAAGCACCTATTCCTACTCCCAGAGTTTATCCTTTCTTAGCTAAAGCTGTGTATTCTTTTTTTAAAAAGATTTATGTATTTATGCATACAAGCTGGGGTGCAGGCCAGAGGTGTGGGGTGGTGAGAGGGTTCACCAGAGACAGAGTGGGGAGCAGAACAGGCAGATGGACTGAAATACACTGCTGAGGGGAGCAGCGGGCAAGGAAGGAAAGGTCTGCTGCGCCATGTGGGAATATCCCCGGCTGGGCATTGAACTGGCAATGCAGCTGCTGACAGCTCCACAGCGCTGCGCTTAATCCATTGTGCCACCAGGGAGGCCCTAAAGCTGTGTATTCTTTTTTTTTTTTAAAGATTTATTTATTTATACATACAAGCTGGGGTACAGGCCAGAGATGTGGGGTGGCTCTGTTCACCAGAGACAGAGTGGGGAGCAGAACAGGCAGATCAGAAATACACTGCTGAGGGGAGCAGCGGGCGAGGCAGGAGAGGTCTGCCGCACCATGTGGGGTTCTCCCTGGCCAGGCGTCGAACTCGCATCGCGAGCTGCCGACGGCTCCAGAGGGCAGTGCTCAACCACTGCGCCACCAGGGAGGCCCATAAAGCTGTGTATTCTTAAAAAGAGATATTGAGAGATGAAGATAGAAGGAGAGAGAGGACGTTAGTATAGTGGTTATAAACATTGGTGTGCCTCAGAATCACCTGGAGTGGCTAGTAAACAATACACAGGTACAGGATCCCTGAAGTGGATGAGGGCCTACTACCCCCACCCCCCTTGGTCCTCCTCAATTCTCCAAATTTTAGGAAACACTTTCATAGTATAAAACAACAAAGAAGAAAATATATGGGATCACATCAGGGCATATTCTCACTACCACATCTTTAGCTCATTATTTAGCAAATAAGTAGTAGGTCTACCACATGAAAACTATTTTCATGAATAGTGAAAATGAATTCCATGCCCCTTGCAATTTTTAGAGCTGGGAAAGTGTGATACTGTTGAATGAAATCATCTGAATTGTTTAGTAAAATGCCATTCTGCTTTATGCCATTAATATATCTCATTTAATCTTTATAATTAGCCTTTGAGAGACACTGTTATTCTTCCCATTTAACCCAAAAGAGGAAGCTGAAGTCCAGCAAAAATAAACAGTTTATCCCACATCATATTACTAATAAATATGATAGACATGTTTTGAACCTCAGTAGGGTGGGTCCAGAACCTGTGCTCTAAACCATGATCTTGTGCTGCCTTCAAAGACAAATGACTGTAACTTATATGTAGTGCTTGATATATACCTTGATAAGTATATCATTTTGAAAACCATCATCTTATACCTTTTTTTGACCTTTCCTTTTGTTCTCTGCAGGAACCAGGATTCTTGACAGCGTTTGAGTATAGTGAGAAGAGGAAGATGGTTTTCCATATCACCACTGGGAGCCAGGAATTTGAGTGTGTATCTCATATTTTTTTTTTAAAGATTTTATTTATTTATGCATACAAGCTGGGGTACAGGCCAGAGGTGTGGGGTGGTGAGAGGGTTCACCAGAGACAGAGTGGGGAGCAGCACAGGCAGATCAAAGGAAATACACTGCTGAGGGGAGCAGCGGGCGGGCGAGGCTGGAGAGGTCTGCCGCACCATGCGGGAATCTCCCTGGCCAGGGGTCGAACTCGCATCGCTGCTGCCGACAGCTCCACAGCACAGCGCTTAACCGCTGCGCCGCCAGGGAGGCCCGTATCTCATATTTTTTATAACCACTTGCTATTCCTAGAACATGCTAGCTACACTCTGCCTCAGGGCCTTTGCACTTACCATCCCCTCTGCCTGGGACATACTTTCCTCATAAAGCTAAAATGTCCACTTTTTTTAAAAAAGATTTATTTATTTTTGCATACAAGCTGGGGTGCAGGCCAGAGGTATGGGGTAGTGAGAGGGTTCACCAGAGACAGAGTGGGGAGCAGAACAGGCAGATCGACCGAAATACACTGCTGAGGGGAGCAGCGGGCGAGGCAGGAGAGGTCTGTCATCAAACTCGTGCAGCAGCTGCCAACAGCTCCACAGCACTGCACTTCACCCATTGCACCACCAGGGAGACCCCTAAAATGTCCACTTCTTAATGAGGACTTCTCTGATTGCTTTACTTGAAAATTTAAACTCCCCACCTCCATCCTCTGCATTCCTTCTTCCTCTTTCTGGATCTAATATTTATCCAAAATATGTGACATGCCATATATCTTACTTACTTATGTTTATTATCTTTTTTCATTAGAGTATAAGCTCCATGAAGGTAAAGGATTTCTGTCTTTCGTTCCCTGCTTTACCCCAAGTACATAGAATATTCTCTAGCGCAGTCTAGGAGTTCAGTAAATATTTGTCAAATGATTAACTAAATGAATAAACAATGAAGTAAGTTGGGGAAATGCAGTCTACTCTACATTCCTCTTGGAGCTACACAGCGCACTACCCTATTAAAAGGATCTAAAATCCTGCAGTAAAACACAATACTGATTTAACTTAGCATTGTCTCAAATTTTAAAAACTGTAGAAACTTTTTTCCAAGTAGCAGCTGAGGAAGAGTCTTTGAGAAATCCTATCCCAAAGCAAATTGGTCAAAATCAGGCTGATCATCCAAACAACTTGATTCAAATAACAACTGTCAATTGATAGTCTCCTCTTCGTGGTTTACCACTTCATGGTTGAAGAATAACTAGGCTAGAGAAATTATCACTGTTGATAACAATACTCATGTCACAATGCTAGACTTACGTTAGATACCTGTCAAGGGAATTATAGTCCTCCAAGCTTTAGCTAGTTTACTTTACCCTAAAAATTAGAACCTGCTAGCCTTCTGAGGAAATTCCCAATTTCCTACTCAGTCATGTCCTGTTTCCACATTGCCCCTTATAGGACTCTTTAAAACTTGTTCTTGCCCCACTTCCCTCAGCACAGTGCTCCACTGAGGCAATGTACTCCCCAGTCTGTCGATTGTTTTCTCTTAAATAAAGGACATCAAACTCATTACTAAATGGTTTTACTTTTGTCACTTGACACTGTCATTTTGAGTTTTCTGGTATCCTTGATGTGTTTGGGGCACAAAAAAGATTACTCAGGATCTTAACTTTTTAAATATTAAAAATTAATATTTGATTTATTAAGATGTTATGTATTTTTTCTTTAAGGAGCAAGTCATTTATAAATCTATCAGATTTTAAGGGGGCTTTTGTAATATGGTTAACTAAATTCTCTTAAACATTCTAAATCATAATTCGAAATTTAATGTCATATTTCCTTTAACAACTCTCAAACTATTAAAGTCTTCTAGTTACCTAAGTGTCTTTTGTAAATCTAATAACTTAAAATTACAAGTATAGTGAGTTTAAGCACTCTTAAATATTCAAATACTGTATAAACTTAGTCATCAATTTAGAAACTTCAGGTCTCTATCATTTAATTAGAGGTTAATTTGTTATTATAAAAAAGGTTAAATTCTCTTCAACTTTAAAAGTTCTGAAATACCAAATACGCATAGATATTCCCAAATTTAATATGAAAATAGTAATCTGTGGGTTTGATTTGTGTCTCTATTTTTAAATCTCCCTGGATTTAAAAACACTATTTCTATATTTAATTCTGAATTTTCTCGAGTTTCACAAAGGGAACAATTTGCCATTCTAAATAACTTGGGGTACCCTGTCAGGCAAATTTTATGGTTACTTTTTTCAGCTGATTAAGATTACATATCAACCAGAAATTTTCTCTGAGATTTTTCCAGCGCTATATAGGCTTTTAGGTGATTTTTGTCAAGATGAGGAAGTAAAGCTCTCTAATAGCTGGTAGGCTTATGGGAGCTCTACATGCATGTTCTCCAAGCGGTGATCTCTTAGCCCATGTCTTTTAGATTCACGTCATGAAGGCCAGTATCTAGATTTGTCTTATCATTAAAGTCCATAATCCTCACTAAATTTGCAGATAATCTCCTACAATTGCTTCCATATATATTTAAATTGCTCTCTTAAGATATGTAAGTGTAGAACTATTTCATCAACCATCTCTTAAAACTTTGTCTAATTTGTGATATATCCAAAAACCCATGCTCATAGAAACAAGAAACTTTTTTTTTGTTTGTTTGTTTGTTTTTTTTTTATATATACAAGCTGGGGTACAGGCCAGAGGCGTGGGGTGGCGAGAGGGTTCACCAGAGACAGAGCGGGGAGCAGAACAGGCAGATCAGAAATACACTGCTGAGGGGAGCAGCGGGCGAGGCAGAAGAGTCTGCTGCACCATGTGGGATTCTCCCCAGCTGGGTGTCGAACTCGCATCACGCGCTGCTGACAGCTCCACAGTGCAGCGCTCAACCGCTGCGCCACCAGGGAGGCCCACAAGAAACTTTTTTAAAGTGCCCCTTCTGGGTCTCCAAGTTAACACAGTTAATATTTGCTGTAAATGAATTTGTTTAAAACGTATGTGTTAAATTTGTTTAAGATGAATGAATGAGATAGTGACTTAATTAGAGGTCTTTTTGCAGCAAGAATATTAAATGCATGATAACACCAATTTACCAGTTAAATGTATGCTGTCAGAATCTGACAATTAATCTGTTTGCATTATTTATAACAACTTTTAGTATTTCCTATTCTGACACGTTCTTCATAGAATTTGGTTTCTGTGAGATAAGCCAAATCATGGTGACAATCACCGGATTCTCCAAACATGTATTTGGACAGTGTTTCTTAGTATATTTTAAAAACTGAGTAGTTAGTTGACTTTTAGAGACTTAGTCCCAGCACAATATGAATAATCCAGTTAGTAACTAAGCCCATTTATTAAAAGTCCATTTCAGTTCTAAAGAATAATGAGACATGGGTCTCCCTGGTGGCACAGCGGTTAAGCACTGCGCTGTGGAGCTCTCGGTGGCAGCTGCGACGTGAGTTCGAAACCCGGCAGGAGAGTTTCCCACATGGCGCGGCAGACCTCTCCTGCCTCGCCCGCTGCTCCCCTCAGCAGTGTATTTCCGTTAATCTGCCTGTTCTGCTCCCCACTCTGTCTCTGGTGACCCCTCTCACTGCCCCAGCCTCTGGCCTATACCCCAGCTTGTATGCATAAATAAATAAATCTTTAAAAAAAAAGAATAATGAGACATAAGGCCTGTTTAGCCCATTTCCCATTGGTAACCAGAAGAACAGCAGGGCTTATATATTGTTTTACTGATCCACCTGCCCATCCACAGTAGAACCTGTGATCTAAACAAATGGAATGCCATTCTTCAGCTGAGAATTCCTTTTCACATTGGATGGATGGATGGATGGATGGAAGGACAGGCAGACATGTTGCTAAAGATATTAATACTTTCTCTTTTCTTGATGTCTCTATTTCTGTTCCTATTGCTAATGCTTACTTTCTATTTCCAGTAAGTTGCTAGGAGGTGGAATTGAAAGCATGGCAATCACAGAAGCTTTTGGAGGTAAGTAGAACCTTAATATTTTGTTATATGAAAAAATTATGTAAACAAACATGCGTACCTTGGAACGGATGAAGAAATCTCAATTATCATAATACAGAATCATTCTGGGCTGCAATTAAAATTTATTCCAGGGCCTCCCTGGTGGTGCAACATGTTAAGTCCCAGCACTATAAAGTTATCCGCAGCCACTACAGCATGAGATCGATCCCTAGCCAGGGAGCTTCCCACATGGTGCAGCAGACCTCTCCTGCCTCACCTGCTGCTCCCCTCAGCAGTGTACTTCAGTCAGTCTGCCTGTTCTGCTCCGCACTCTGTCTCTGGTGACTCCTCTCCCCCTACACATACACCTCTGGCCTGCACCCCAGCTCTTGTATGCATACATAAATAAATCTTTAAAAAAATGTATTCCAACATTAACTGATTACTTTTTTTGAAAAACTTTTAATGAAGTACCATTGTTTTACATCCTTGTTAATTTTTTGACAGTATAGGATTTCTCCCAGCAGGTGTGGTGACTATAGCCCCCCACCATCTGTGTATCCCCCGTAGTCCTGTCACTCCTGCTCCCCTCTCCCTCCTGAATGCCTCAGATCTATGGTCAGTTTTCAAGGGTTGGTTTTAAATTTTGTTTTTGTCTGCCCTCTGTTTGGTTTCTCTGTATTCCGTACATAAGTGAAATGAAAACTGATAGATGTTACTGGCATTTTCCATCTTTTTTTTTTAATTTTTAATTTTTTTATTTTTAAATTTTATTTATTTATTTTTTTATACAAGCTGGGGTACAGGCCAGAGCCATGGGGCGGCGAGAGGCCTCACTAGAGACAGAGTGGGGAGCAGAACAGGCAGATCAGAAACACACTGCTGAGGGGAGCAGCGGGCGCGGCAGGAGAGGTCTGCTGCGCCATGTGGGATTCTCCCCGGCTGGGCGTCGAACCTGCATCGCTTGCGGCCGACAGCTCCACAGCGCAGCGCTCAACCATTGCGCCACCAGGGAGGCCCGACATTTTTCATCTTTTTATCTCAGGCCTATAGAATATAATTTTTTCTCATTCCGTCAAAAGGTAGTTGGATAATGAGATAAATTTTTCTAGGAAATGCATATCCCATGAACATAGAGACTAGATTTTCTTTTTTCTGATTTTATCCTCAATTTTTCTCCAAAACAATTCATGCATAGCTGTATTCTCTCCTGTACCTGGCAATTCCAGTGCTTGCCGTCCTCAGGGAGCAAAATTTGTTGATTTTTTTATGTTGACTTGGCGAAATAAATCTGGTTTTTATTATAGCTGTTGACGCAAAGTTTTAGTGGCTTACCTTCTTGTGAGTTTACTGATATTTGTGATCTTTTTGCTTCATCTGTGGGCATTCAGTGGACCCAAAATTGTGAGTGGGAAGTTTTCCTCTAAAGGGAATTTGCCTATGTAGGTTTCTCAGGCATGTCACTACTGTGAAACTACTTCCGGTCCCCCTTGACCTCGGTTACTGGGACAACCCCAGGCTCTCCTTCTGATGGCAGGTTCTTAAGTCTTTATTTATGTAACTATTACTAAGGAAAACTTAGTTTAATTTAATTTTTATCTCAAGGACAGTTTGTGGGGAAAAAATACCTTTAAGGGCCTCCCTGGTGGCGCAGCAGTTGGGCGCTGTGCTGTGGAGCTGTTGGCCGCGGACGATGCCGGTTCGACGCCCAGCCGGGGAGAATCCCACATGGTGCAGCAGACCTCTCCTGCCTCACCCGCTGCTCCCCTCAGCAGTGTACTTCTGATCTGCCTGTTCTGCTCCCCACTCTGTCTCTGGTGAACCCTCTCGCCACCCCACGCCTCTGGCCTATACCCCAGCTTGTATACATAAATAAATAAAAAAAATTCTTTAAAAAAAATACCTTTAAAAGATAGTTTGTGAGCCTCCCTGGTGGCCTAGGGGTTAAGTCTCAGGGCTATCACCGCTATGGCCTGAGTTCGATTCCCGGCCAGGTTGCTGACCCACATATTGTACTGCAGACCTCTCCTGTCTCACCCGCTGCTCCCCTCAGCAGTGTATTTCAGTAAATCTGCCTGTTCTGCTCCCCACTCTGTCTCTGGTGAATCCTCTCACTACCCCCACACCTCTGGCCTACACCCCAGTTTTTCTATGCAGATGATTAACCTTTAAAAAAATATAAAAGATTCTGTTCCTACATGCAAAATTCATTCATGACACAGCAGTGCTTTCATGTGAGATTTGACAGTTGGAAAAGAAAACTGTACCTGCCACCATATTTTATTCTATATGAAAAATCAATTAACTGTGGGGTTTTTTTCTTTATATTTTACAGAGTTTCGTACTGGAAAAACCCAGCTCTCTCATACCCTCTGTGGTAAGGATACAATAATAACAATAATCTAGCAATCACTTACTAATCTGCTTTGTGTACTTTATATAGTTTCATGTAATCTGAACAAAGCAGCAAGAAGCTCAAACTTTAGGTAAACTGCCCATGGTTATACAACCACCAAACTGGTCTTTGAATATATGGTGCATGAGTGATGTTGTATATGTTAACGCCGTGAACACCTGAATGAACATAGGAATTAAGTGGGTAGGTGAGTGTGTGGTTGGGGAGAGGCACTCACAGTCTCGGTTCTTTCCATTCCATCTTTTTTATATCCTATCTATAATAATGCCACAAAATCTATTGAGGTCAGAATCCCTTATTTTCCATAGAGTAAGGTAGATCCTAAGAAAGACTTACAAATTTTCCAAAGCAAAAGAAACAAAAATGTGTCCTTTTCCACAAAGATGTCATTCTGCATTTCTTTGATCTCAGGAGGTGGAGATTGGCAAAGTGTTAAGAAGGGCATTCTAGAGTTAAAACACCTGCCTCTCGTCTTAGCTCTACCATTAGTAACTATGTGAACTTGGGCAAGTTTCTTCACCTTTCTAATTTTCCCCATCAGTAAAATAAGAATAATGATAGTACCAAAGGTAGGGTTCTTTTGAACATGCATGAACTGAATATAAAATATTCCTTAGTATTAGCTACTGCTACATGTAAAAAATGCATTTAAAAATAATGGCATATTAATTGAAAGGTTACTTAAATTAGTTATATAGCATAAATTATATTTGTGATTATTTCTTATAGGAAGAAAGTGATATTTAAATTCTAATTCTGTTCTTTAAGAGAACTTGCTCCTAATTGTGAGAAGTATTGACAAGCTTTGTTGAATTACCACTATACTGGCAGCCTACATACAGTTTTACCACTGGTTAGTAATATAAAAATACAGCGTGCTATTTAAACTGTGGGATCATAATTCTTTGCTAGATTGATTGATGAATTGTAACCAGCATAAATCCCATGTTAATTTATATATTCATTTGTACAAAGTTTATTTACTCCTATCAATATTGATTTTTTTAAAATTGTTTTTGCTTCCTAGTAACAGCTCAACTTCCAGGAGCAGGTGGCTACCCAGGAGGAAAGATTATCTTCATTGATACAGAAAATACTTTGTAACCCTTGAATTTCAAAAAGTTGCTGACATAATAGTGCCAGATAGTAATGTCTCCATCAAAAACTGTTTGAAATGATTTCATTTTTGTAATCATCCTATAGGCCAGCAATAATGAAGAAAGCCAAAAAGAAAACAATTGCAAGTTGAGTTCTCAAATCACTTTATAATTAAAAAGGTTTAGCTTCTCCACCTGGGTTTGGTGTAAAATTAATAAGATGCCCTGTTACTGACAATTTCTTTGTTAGAGACAGAGACCAGTCTGTTCTAGCCCAATTTTATTGCCTCTAAAACATACTATACTGTTAAAATTTGAAAACATTTGAAATTTGAAAAGGTATTTAGATATAACTAAAAGATTTTCTTTATTCATTATGGTTTCTTACCTGCCCATTTTTTTCCCTTACGTTTGTTTCGCTGGAGTACCTACTCAAGTAATCCTTTCAGAAAAGCCATCTAGGTGGTAAACTTTGAGCCTTTGCATGTCTGAAAATGCCATTATTTTGCTCTCACTCTTGAATGTAATTTGACCAGTCATAGAGAAATTTGCATGGTATATTGTATCCTTTTGGGTATCCGCCCCCTCTACTCCTACCTTGCAGTTTTTCTAAATAATTTATTTACCCAACTTAGAAAACATTTTTCATCTTGATCTATTTTAGAATATACATACTATCTAAAATGTTCAAGTAGAAGGAAAACAATCAGAACTCTTTGCAGCAGACTGGGCATGAGAAAACAATCAAAGAAACTTTAACTCAGGGAAGGTGTATAGGACCAGAGCAAGGGGAACTCAGCTGGAGTTTAGCTAGCTTCAGAAATAATTAATTAAGGATAGTTCTTAGAAAGAGAAGAATTATTCTTGCAGATTAGCAGCCACTGTGTGGGAAATTTTGATTAATTAAGAATGGTGGAGAGAAGTCATGTGCGAGAGGGAGTAGAGAGAACAGTTGGGGAAACTTGGACATGTGAGGTGCACAGAGGAATGTTCTCAATCTTTCAGTGTCTCTTAGACATAATAATTTTATATTTTCCTTTTTAAATTTTTGTATTTTGCCTATTTATATGCTTGCCTGTGACATGGATTATTATCTTATAACTCCTTATATCCTGTGCATTGCATTGCATTGGTAATTAGTTAATATGGTAATTGTTTACATATAGTAATCAGTTAATAAATATTTGTAGGTTGATTTGAATTTTCCTTCACCATAAGTGCAGCTTTTGTACTCCTAATCTCATTGTAACTGTGTTGTGTAAAAACTGACATGGCGAAAAATGTCGTTACTGCCTCTTCCAATTCCTTGCTGCTTTGCTTTGTCCACCAAAAACATCTACAGGGTATATTCAGTAGCAGTGGAAGATACTAGTGGCTAGCCCTGGAGCTCTGAAGAAAAAGATTGTATCACGTGTTAAGATATATCAATAGGTGGTTGAGGAATGCTAAAGACAATTCGGTTGAACATTTATTTAGTGAGTGCAGTGTCCCAAATGAGATGATAAATGGTTCTTGCTTCATAGTTAGTTACAGTATGATCAGAGTTATAGAGACACTGTAAACAAAGTGAAAGGAGACCCTAGACATGCATTTTATTTTACCTCACTTCATTTTAGAAACTTATTATTGGGATCATCAAAGTCCTAAAGTATTACTCCTTTTTAGCTTAGATAATATAAGTGATTATTAGCATCTGCCAGAATACCTTTGCAGGCAGACTGAATTTGCCTCTGTATGAATTTGCTAATTTCAGAAAGCGAACTCCTTAATCCAACTCCTGAAGAAAGTGGATTTTAAAACCTAATGAAGCCCAAAACTCTAGGTTGGAGATTCTAACCCTTGAAGTAACTTTTTGACCCTTGGGTTGATGTAGTCAAATTTATCTTTTGGTGGCAACACATGATTAACAGTATATTAAACGATTTCATATTGAGCAAGAAAGGAGTATGAAGAGAGTTAATTAATTCACTTTGAAGTGACTTGAATTATAATTCAGTGATATTATCTTCCTAGAATAGATCTATTTTTATAGAACTGAGAACAAAAGAGACTCACAAATTTTAGTTTCTCGTTTTTCTCTTCTAGCTGATTTGCTGCATAATCCTGAGTCATTTGCCTAATCTGTTTGTTAGTGTCCTCATTAGTAAAATGTACTATAGGCCATAGCAACTAGCTTCCAAGGTTATTTTAAAGATTAGAAAATTTAGTATTTAAATTCATATCGCCTCATTTCTATGACTGTCATCACTACCTGGGATATTCATAAATTGAGGGACTTAGGAAAAATAAAATTTGGTAGAGATTTTAAGTGACTATTAGCATCCTTCAGATTACCTTTGCAAGTTCATTGTCGTACCTTTGTTAATTTACCTAAGATATTATTGTCTGTGGTTGTCTAAATGCTGTTTGGAATCGACTTATTGGGTCCTTAATGTTGGCATACCCCAGCCGCCCTGATCGCCTTCGGGACATTGCTGATCGCTTCAACGTAGACCATGATGCAGTGCTGGACAACGTACTCTATGCGCGTGCGTATACGAGTAAGAGTCCAGGCATCTGAATGGTGGGGCTGCTTTCCGCTTGGCAGCACTGAGTGCTATTTACAGCATTTTCATACTGCTTTTTTATTTTGCTTTCCTCCAAATTAATTTAGCCCACAAATTTTGTCACCTGGTAAACCTTAGATATTAAAATACCCTCCAATGATTTCTTACTCTGTGTCTTTAAAGAGTAACATTATTTTTACATATGTAGAATTTGGCATGTATGCTGAGACAAAATATAAAATCATACTTAATGAAGTCATCAATAATTAAGAAGATCCTTCCAAGACTCCCTTTGGCCTGCTTCCCCGGGGACGTAGAGGATCCTACTCTCTGCTCAGTCTGGCTCTCACAGCATTTTCTCACTGCATTTCCCACCAGGTGAACATCAGATGGAGCTACTTGATTATGTAGCAGCAAAGTTCCATGAAGAAGCTGGCATCTTCAAGCTGCTGGTACAAGCTCTTAAATAATACTCACTCAGTCAACTTAGCATATTCTTTTTGTTCTGTTGATTCTGTTTCAAATTCACTTCTTCCATTTCCAAATGAATGCTTATTTTTACATTAACTCTGTGCAGATTATTGATTCAATAATGGCACTTTTTCGAGTGGATTTCAGTGGTCGTGGGGAGTTGGCTGAACGGCAGCAAAAATTGGCCCAGATGTTGTCACGACTCCAAAAAATCTCAGAAGGTAGATTTTTAAAAATAAAATGGTGCTATCAGAATAGCATTTGTGACTGTTTGCTGAGAAGGCTTTGCAGAGAACCCCAGAATACTATCAGGAGGTAACACACTTTTAAAAACCAAAATTATCTTCATAGGAATACAAGTCTTAGTAAATCAAAAACATTGATTCTAGCACAATCAATAAGATACCTAAATAATAACAGTAATAACTTTATATTACCAATAAAAAAATAGGAATATGATCTTATTTATAAAATAAATTCATGGCACATTGTTGCTAAACTCTGACATCTAAACAATGAGTTTTTTATATTTACATTACCTTCTCTTACTTTCTTAATTTTATTTCTTAATCCAGAATATAATGTGGCTGTGTTTGTGACCAATCAAATGACTGCTGATCCAGGAGCAACAATGACGTAAGTCCCAATTATTTTGCTTTTGTATTTCACAAAGGTTAATATTAAGAGGCTCAGAGTAAAACAGAAAAGAACTCCAAAGTGATCAGTCTCTTTTTTTTTTTTATTTGAAGATTTATTTACTTATGCACACAAGAGCTGGGGTATAGGCGAGAGGTGAAGGGTGGTGAGAGGGTTCACCAGAGACAGAGTGGGGAGCAGAACAGGCAGATCCACTGAAATACACTGCTGAGGGGAGCAGCAGGTGAGACAGGAGAGACCTGCTGTGCCATGTGGGTCAGCTCCCTGGCTGCAGATAGCTTCGTAGTGCTGAGATTTAACCCCTTGTGCCACCAGGGAGGCCCCAAAGTGACCAGTCTTGATATGGACACAAAAGTATTACAGCTCACTTGTTCACACAGTGCTCATTACTTCAAATGTGCAAATATAACTTTATAATTCTTTGTAGAATAAAGCAATAGTTTAACTATTTTCAGAGAAACTTTGTGCTATAAAGGATTAACAAGATATTAGAGGACAATGAAAAAAACCTAAAAAAAGAAGAAAAGAAGATCCTTGGGATATAAAATCATGTTTTCAGGAACATTAATAGCTTCTATTGCACTGATAAACTGATAACCTAAAAATAAAAATGCAGACTCTCTACAGGATAGACCTGAGGTATATTATTTATTAGAGGTCCTATGAGAGAAATTTCCTGCTTGAAGAAGCAGAATTGCAGTCCACACAGGCATATTCAGAATTTCTTGAAGTAATTGTGTGCATAGCAGATCTATTGATGGCTCTGCTTGAGAGATACAGTGACTGGAAAGACTAGGAGTGCTGAAGGAGAATGATGAAAACAGAAAATTTGAAAAAAGGTTAGTTGTCACCATCAATAGTTTTGAGCATCATATACCTGAATAAGCGATCAAAATAATCCTGAATCGACAATATTGCTTTTTAAAAGATCTTTTAACATTTATTTAGAAAAATTTTGAACTAGAAAGTTAGAAACCTCATATAGTGAATACACACGTATCATTCAAGTGGGCTTGTCAGTTGTTAACATTTTGTCATATTTTTTTCTCTCTTGTGTGTGTATAAAATCTCACTCTCCACACTTACACTCATTTACATATATATACACACATAAATACACATATGCATGCACATGTATGTATATACATGTTTAATTTTGGTGAGCCATTTGAGAGTTTTGCCCCCGAAACACTGAGAATTATTTGCAGACATCATAACACTTCATAATATTTCAGCATTTGTCTTCTAAGAACAAGAACATTCTCCTACATCACTACCATGTAATCACCACACTCAGAATTTTAACATTGGCATCTTAATGTTGTCTAATATACGGTTGTATTCAAGTATCTCCAGTAGTTACAATAATATCTTTTATAATTGTTGGGTTATTTTTTTTCTATTCAGGATCCAATTGAGGATCATGCTTTGCATGTAGTTGTCACATCTCTTTAGTCTTCTTTAATCAGAGTGATTCCTCAACCTTTGATAGACTTTTGTGATACTGACTTTTTTTTAAAGATTTATTTCTTTATGCATACAAGAACTGGGGTGTAGCCAGAGGTGTGGGGTGGTGAGAGGATTCACCAGAGACATAGTAGGGAACAGAACAGGAGGATCCACTGAAATTCACTGCTGAGGGGCGGAGCGGGCAAGGCAGGAGAGGTCTGCTGCGCCACGTGGGAGGCTCCCTGGCAGGATTGAACAAATGCTCTAATGGCTGGTGATAGCTTCATAATGCTGCAACTTAACCCCTTGGACCACCAGGGAACCCTGACACTGACATTTTTGAAGAGTACATGTGAAGTGTTTTTCAGAATATTCCAAAAATTGGATTTGATTTTTTTCCTTATTATTTAAAAAACATTAAACACTTTTGGCAGGAAAAGTGATATTCCGGTCTTCTCAATAGATCATATCAGGGGGCACTTGATGGCAGTTTGTCTCATTATTAGTCATAAGTTTGATCCTGTGATTAAGATGGTCGTAAGAGTTCTCCATTACAAAAGACCTTTTCCCTTTTGTAATTAATAAATAATTTGTGGCTTGATACTTTGAGACTTATGTCAATGTTGTGTTTATATCCTCTGGTTTTAGCATCCATTGAATAGTCTTGCTTAAATCCATTACTACTTTGATGGTTGCGATAGAAAATGACATTACTTTCAAACTGAGCTAATACATCATAGAGTAGCAAATGAACGAGTCGTTGATAGATGTTAGAAGATATTTGCCGTGCTAATGTGAATTCTATAAATGTACTGAAATAAACCTGCCTCTCTTTAGACACTTTCTAAACTGCAACTTCTGCAGTTTGATTTATCTCTCACTTTTCAATACTCTTTGGCGAATGTTTTCTACTTAATCTTAGAAGATCTCAATGTGAGAATATTAACTACATAAATGGTATTAAGAAAATTAAAGAGGTTAAGGAGAGGGAAATGAATAATTTAACTCATTCAATAAATTATTTATGAAAATACTAATATGTATCAGGATTCTGGGAATTTACTAGTGAACAAAAGAGACAGTGTGCCTTGACTCCACAAAGAAGAACAATAACGGGTGTCCATTTAATTGAGAATTTTAAAGTCTTAGTAGGTCATGCATAGTCTATAGTCCTTGAGTGGTTAAGGCAGTCTTCTCAGTTTTAAAAGGTGTCTTTCATACACAGGACAAGAAGTACTTCACAAAGAGAATAATTTTAAACTGAAGCGAAATGGAAGATTTTTAAGACTTTCTTTAAAAAGAGAAAATGACTCATTGGCTCAGAGGGAGGAAGTGGGTTGCATTCAAATAAAAGAGTACAAGTTAAAGAGCAATGTTCTTTCTTCAGGTGTGGGGAGGGAACATTGAAGAGGCCAAAACTGTCGATCTAGAGTTGGAAGGCAAAGGGAATCGGTGGAAATTAGGTCATATAGGGGTTCTGTTTCTTATATTTGTAGAAAGTTTCAAAAACAGTAAAACCGTTTTGAATTGA
The DNA here is from genome assembly GCA_004024925.1 of Scalopus aquaticus. Taxonomy (NCBI): domain Eukaryota; kingdom Metazoa; phylum Chordata; class Mammalia; order Eulipotyphla; family Talpidae; genus Scalopus; species Scalopus aquaticus. The sequence continues at coordinate 60,633 of PVIJ01001000.1, read as the reverse complement.
CTCCAATAAGACAATGAAAGGAAAAATAGAGAGGTGACAGAAAGGAAATAATTGAAGGATTTGGAGAGGGAGTAGATTTATAATGAAGGGAGCTAAGTAAGAGCCAGAGAAGGCAACAAAGGCTAGTGTTTTTGCTGGGTAAGTGAGCTTTGAAGCATCTTGTCCTCCACCAAACCTGACTGTAAGGCTGTAAGCCTGACTGTAAGAAAACAGGATTCACTATAATTAGTAGAGTCTAAAGTATATTAAATTATAATAATGCAAATTAAATGCATGTCTTCATATAAAGCACATGAATTATCACAACTAAATGAAAAAAACTAGGACAGTTTGAAACTAAATGATTTCAAATGCTATTAGAAAACCTCCCATAAAGAAAATATCTGTTTTTCAGTGTTGAGGAACTCCAAGTTGCAGCTTGCCTGGGGCCTGTCAGAGAAATATCACTATAATTGGTATGAGTCCGCAAGTACAGACAATAATTGAGGCTTATATCCCATGCATTATACTTGATGGCGCATCGTATTAAAAAGGAACAAAATTATAGAGGCAAGGAGCTGCTGTATGATCCAACAGAGCAGTAGCTCCTAGATGAGACTTATAGATACAGATTTTAGAGCTAGAATATCCAGTTGATGCAGGCCTGGAGATGCAGAGTCAAAGTTTCAGCCTGTGAACCCCACACCAGCCAACAACAAGCTGGGCAATGGCTAAGACCCTGATGTTGCCACTTTCTTCATTTGTGTGTTTGTTTTGCTAAAACAAAAAGTCATCTTGGAACATTTTTATTTAGGCTTTTAAATGGGCTGTCAGTCTATTCTCTTTTAAGATGTCACCTAGGGATTCAACATCATTAACGTAAATTAAGAGGCAGTATGGCTAGAGAAAAAATGTTGAACTAGAGGCACTAGCATGGTGACCTTTGTGCAGGTCATTTAAACTTTTTGAACTTCATTTTTCTCCCCATCCAAATTAAGGGAACCTTATTATCGTCCGTGCATCGTCTTACGTAATTCTCGTGTCACCTCAACATAATTCAGTCTCTTTGGGCTGCCTCTTGTTTCCATGAAGCCATTCTCAGTATGTCGCAGCCTCCTTCCCCTACCCCTTCAAAAACCCAGAGTTTCATTTTCAAAATGTTGGGGAAAGTATAGATTTTTCAATACATTTTGGGAGGAAACAGGACAAAAGAACATTTAACATCTTATATACCCCCTTTTTATAAAACCATCTTTTCTCCAAAATTTTTTCCTCTTTTCTTCTCTCCCTGTCTTCTCTTAATCTCAAAGCATCCTCCTCATGACCAAGCCTAATTTGAAGTTCCTTGCTTGGTCTGTTCTGGATCTTACCCTCAGCAGTATAATATGTTGAATCCTGTTCAGTCAAAGTGGTGTAAATGAAACAATCTCTCTTGATCCGTTTATTCCTAATGTCCACCCTTACCTCTTTCTCCTTCTCACCATACTCCCCCACCCCCTGAGAAAAGGGGAAAGAAGAGAAGAAAATAAAAGAAGGGGAAATAAGAGTATAGGCTAAAGGAAGGATGTGGGTGGTTTTCTGAAGCTGTTTTTACTTGGCAGAAATAGAAGTAAATTAAAGCCCTCTAAAAGAACGTTGAATGCTTTTACACCTTCTTGTACTTTACCTCAAGACTTGGTTATAACTGCTAGAATACTCAAGAAATTCAAAGAAATTTTAAGAAAAGCTTCTTGGTCTAGTGTCACTGAAAGAGTAACTTTTAACTGAATCATTTAGTTAAATAGTAACAGTTACAACTGAATATCTCTTAGGTGCCAAAATTAATCTAAGGGTAGAGCTAGTGCGTATATATGACCTGGCACCATTCCTAGCACATAATATAACTCAAAGACTCTCAATGAATTATATTAAATGTATCTTGAGTCTTCTCCACAGGCGTAAGAGGTAAAGTTTTTTGTTCCCATTTTACAGTTAAGGAAACTGAGATTCATAAAGTCAAGTAACTGGCACAGGTAACGTAGATAATAAGTATTTGAGTCAGGATTATTAAATCAGATAATAATTGTAGTCACCAGCATAATGTCTTACCTAACTTATTTTATTCACATAACTATTCTACCAGTTATTAGCTCCTAATTAAAAATAAGAAACAGGGCCTCCCTGGTGGCCTAGGGGTTAAGTCTCAATGTTTCCACTGCATCGGCCCACTGCGAAGGCCTCAGTTTGATCCCGGCCAGGAGCTGACCCACATGGCACAGCAGACCTCTCCTGTTTTCCCCTCTGCTCCCCTCAGCAGTGTATTTCAGTAAATCTGCCTGTTCTGTTCCCCACTCTGTCTCTGATGAAGTCTCTCACCCCCTGAACTTCCGGCCTGCACCCCAGTTCTTATACGTAAAAATAAATGAAATTGGTCTTCCTGGGGGCACAGCGGTTAGGTGCTGTGCTGTGGAGCTGTCGGCAGCGGCGACGCAAGTTCGACGCCTGGCCGGGAAGCTTCCCACATGGCTCAGCAGACCTCTCCTGCCCCGCTCACTGCTCCCCTTAGCAGTGTGTTTCCGTCCATCTGCCTGTTCTGCTCCCCACTCTGTCTCTGGTGAACCTTCTCGCCACCCCACGCCTCTGGCCTTACCCCAGCTTGTATGCATAAATAAATCTTTTTTTAAAATTAAAAAAAATTAATAAACAGGCATTTAAAATAGATAAGCAGTTTTCTTGAGGTCACCTGGCTGGTTGATAAGCCAAAATTTAAACCCAATTCTCTCTCTAAAGTTCATGCACCAAACATCAGGCTATATATGCCTGGGGAAAGGTTAGCATCTGTCATTTGAAAGACTTTGCAAGGATGTATTTATTACCTGGTGGATTAGCCACAGTTGAGCACCCTCAGTTTTGTAAGTTTGGTCTGGTCAGCCTGCTGAGAACCTTTGTGTCTCTGGGGAGCAGACTCACACTGAACGTGCAAACCTGGGGAAAGGCACAGTTTGTGGGTCCTCACCCATGCACTTATAATTGCAAGATATGATTCAGATGCAGAGTGTAACGGCAACAGGGTTTATTTACAACGGGAGAGAAAAAAGAAAAAGGAAAGGGTTTCTAAGACCACAGATGGCCATCTGTCCTACCCTAGGCAGTGTCTGCAGTGTCCACTAGTCCAAGCCAAAGCCTGCCTGGGAATGATGGCCTCCCTCTGAGCAGAGCTTAGAGCTGGTGGCCGGCCCATAAGCAGGGAACCGAGCCCCGACTCATGTGGCAGTGGAGGTGATCATGGCGGCACCACTGAGGCAGCTCCACAGCAGCCAACAGCAGGACTCCACGGCCAGCTGGGCAGCGGCGGAGGCTACAGCAACAGGAGAAAGCTCTAGAGGTGTGGGCAGAGGTCAGCAGTGGTGATCAGGAGGCAGTGCCAGTGGCGGCTGGCTCCTGGAGGTCCCGAACACAGGCCTCTAGGCAGATAGCTCTGAGAGACACTGGGCACGGCTAGTGACGCCAGTCAGGAGGTGGTATGGCTGTGCCAGAGACAGGAGTGGCAGTCAGGTGGCAGCGGAGGTCTTCCCAGGGGGGCGTCTCTGACCAGTTGGAGGTCTGCAGCAAAGGCCTGCCCAGGCGAGAGTCCCAGGAATCCATGTGCTTCCCTGCCTTTTATGGCTTTCAGGTCCCTTACTTCTCCCAACAGTGGGTCGGGTTTCAAATCTAATTGGCAAGTTTTCAAAGCTGTCTTTGGTTTCAGAACCCTAAGCCCACCGGCATGAGAGACCTGAGGACAGTAGTCTCCCCTGCGCCACCCACCCTCTGGCCCAGAGCACCTCCTGCGACAGCAGGCAAACCGGGGAAGAGCGGTGAAAGCTCAGATGGCCGGTTTACTGATCATGGAGAATGGAACACATTTGAGTTCTTGTGATCAGCGGACATGCATTCTCTCCCTCCAGGCAGATCCTCTAAGAATCCAAATTTTAATCCAAATGCATTTACTAAATATGGAATGCAAGCAGAGGGAAATAATTAGGTGACGAGGGAGATGATCTGCCACAGAATAAGTCAGTTTTGGTGGTTGTTTTATAAATACCCATCTACACTAGAGGGGGTAGAAACCGTGAGTCTCCTAAACTTAAATGAAACTTTTTGTATATGTATACATAGGCATTTTTTGAGGAGAAAGTTACACCTTTTTTTTTTAATCTTAATTTTTTTTAAATTTATACATACAAGCTGGGGTGCAGGCCAGAGGCGTGGGGTGGCGAGAGGGTTCACCAGAGACAGAGCGGGGAGCAGAACAGGCAGATCAGAAACACACTGCTGAGGGGAGCAGAGGGCAAGGCGGGAGAGGTCTGCCGCACCATGTGGGATTCTCCCCGGCCGGGCGTAGAAATCGCGTCGCCGCCGCTGCTGACAGCTCCACAGCGCAGCGCTCAACCACGAGCCACCGGGGAGGCCCATTATACCTTTTTTTTTAGAAAAAGATTTATTTTTTTTATTTTTTTTTTTTTAGATTTTTTTTTTATTTTTTATTTATACATACAAGCTGGGGTACAGGCCAGAGGTGTGGGGCGGCGAGAGGGTTCACCAGAGACAGAGTGGGGAGCAGAACAGGCAGATCAGAAATACACTGCTGAGGGGAGCAGCGGGCGAGGCAGGAGAGGTCTGCCGCACCATGTGGGATTCTCCCCGGCCGG